>CM060368.1:55463256-55923565 GCA_030545235.1 Helianthus tuberosus | reverse complement strand
ATTCCGAGATTTAATTTCGACTGCACCGTGTGGGAAAATAAGGGTGATGGAAAAAGGTCCTGACCACCTAGACTTTAATTTACCAAGAAACAAGCGAAGTCGTGAATTAAACAATAGAACCTGGTCTTCTACTCGAAATTCATTAGGTTTAATATGTTTATCATGCAAATTTTTCATTCTTTCCTTATAAATTTCGGAGTTAGAGTATGCATAATTCCTTAATTCGTCTAATTCATTTATTTGACAAATCGATTTTTACTGGTCCCGAAAACCTCATATTAAGTACTTGGGACCATGCCACAACCTTATCTTTTAACCCCCTTTTGGCCTTGCGCGGTCGCGCACTGGTCCTACAAAAAGAGTTTTAGAAGAAAAACAGCAGACAACGCCTGCGCGCTAAAAGGAAAATTATAAGTCCTTGCGCCGATTCACCATAACAAAGGGATAAAAAATCCCAACAAGCACTCCCGCTTAAATAATACCCAGACTTGGATATTATTTACTAAACTGATACCACACGATAAGGAGTCACACCGGATTATGGCAATAACCTTCTAGAAGACTCAATCATGCACCACCAAGACGGTTATAATCGTCTGGGACACGTGTCATCATCCCAGGCCACCCTGAAATCACGATGATGGCATGGAATTGGAGAGAAACCTCCACTTGCCCACTCTCCACGTGGCAACACCCCAGTCGTTGATCTAAATGGCGATCCGTGTGCTTTCACGTCATATCAAGAAGATTAACGGAAAAGGGAATAACCGCTTACGGAGTTAGTATCTTCCGTTAACATTTCATTAACAGGTTTTCCCGCCCAAACTCCCGGCTATAAATATGAGAGTAATTCAGGTATGAACCTCAAGTTACATTCACTTCACTCTTACTTCTTCTTCTTCTTCATAAACACATACTTATTCTCACACCGGAGTGTGGTCACGGAGAGAACCTCCCTTCTCCCTGTGACGAGACTAACGGTGTTCTGTTTTGCAGTGTTCATTGTAGAAGAAGACCCGTCCGTTCGAATTAAATGAGAGAAAACCACCCTTTTATGCAGAACCTAACCCCTTGGATAATTTGATCCCGATCATTTATCCAGTGTTTCTTCATTGGCGCCCACCGATTTCTCTGTTTCATCTGTTTTCTCTCGTTTTTTGATTCACTCTGTTTATTCCATTTATAAATGGAAGAAACTTCAACTCATCAGCAAAACGGCCGTCGGCCAAATTTCGTTAACAATACCCAGGTGGAGGGCATTGTAGAAGAAGCCTCGGATGGCAATGAAGTACAGTTTGCTAACAATCATCCAGAAGAACCTATCACCCCAAGGGTACAGCCGGAGATCCCTGTAAGCTCAATTCTACCCCCAGGAGAAACCACAATCTCCTGGTATGTCAGATCTCAGGGGGCATTAAATGTCGTGTACACACAGCTATGTGCACAAACTGCTCCCCAAACTCAATCACGAAGGCCAGTATCCCGTGCTAGGGCACCATCGGTACCTCATGTTTCTCAACATGATGGGCCATCCCAAGTCTAGATCAAAGACACAGAGGTTTACTCTAGATCTCCATCGAGAAACGAGTATACTCAATCAGAAAATCGTCGAAGAGAGCATCGAGATGAGTCACACTCTCATAGAAGACCGTCAGTTCACACAAGGTTGGGTTCCCAGCGGAACACCCATACCAGTGAATATGATCAAACTTACCGTGAAAGAGAAAGTGCCAGTGTGTTTAGTCAGTTACAACCGAACTACAACAAGTGTAGACCCCGTGCGGTTTACAATCCTGAGGCTGAGCACAATTATGATCTGATATATCATCTTGCTGAAGCGGCGGAGAATTCAAAATTTATTGGCGAAATTGCTCTGGCTCCTTTAGAGAAAGCAAAGCTCCCGTCTAATGTAGGCAAGTTCAACGGAATGACAGACCCTGACGATCATCTACGAGTCTTCACAAGCGCAGGGCTGGTGGGAGGCTGGACCCTACCAATGTGGTGCCACCTCTTCGTTCAAACCCTTACAGGCGCCGCAAGGCTCTTGTTTGACAACTTGCCTGTGGGGAACATCACGTCATGGATAGACTTGCGTGAGAAGTTTCTGGTTCATTTCAGCCAGCAGAGGCGATCCATCCGCGACACGGCGGACGTAATGAACATCTGGCGCCATGATGTGTGCTAAAAAGACTACAAAAATTAACTATATTAGACTCTCTAAGCTAGACACTAAAAAACTTTAATTCTAGACTCGACCTAAAACCACACAATCGGCAAGTGTACCGATCAATGTAGTATAACCCTAGGAAGTCCGGATATCGAACCACGAGACTCTATGAACCACGTAAACTAGACTCTGACAGACGCTGACAGACACGACTAAGACTTGTTTAATTGTTTGGGGGGGGGGGGGTTACGGAAAACTAAGGAAATCTATATTAAACTACTGAATTAAACTAAAGCTAGACTAAAAACCGAATGGCGACTGTGGACTTTTCTTATATGAGAACGAGACCACCTAGATAAGAATCCTGGATCGTTTTTAAAAGATTACCGATTAAGTTAAATGCATGAGTTATGGAACCGGGATCTTAAAATACTAAACCTATTAAGAACCAACGAGGCCCCTCGACCCTTCTCAAGGAGAAACCTGTGGAGCTACCTAGGCCGTTAATCCTACCGGTTATTAGACGTCTTTCCAGTTGTCTAATTATTGTGTAAGTACCCTAATGTTGACCTATTCTTTTCCAATCCTAGATCTAGGGTAGTTTGAAGTAATTATTTTGACTTGATAGACTAATAAAACCGACAGGTAAACCAAGACATGACCTTTTCCAAGGACTATCTAAAGCAATTCGCCGGGTAAGACCTACCAATAGCCCCTCACTTTCCAGGTATTAGGACTAGTAGAACACTAAGACTTAGCAAATTATTACCAGTTACTTCTAGGGGTTATTGCGCAATTCTCCCTAAAGAACGAAGGTTTTCTTATGTGATATAGACACTCACCGAAATCCTAAACCCTAATATGACTCTATGTTGTGATATAGACCGTCACTAAGAATCATATGAAGCAAATAATAACAATAAACCAATTCAAAGTACGCATACACATCAAACCATTAAATCAAACCGCTTACTAAACACAATCACCCATAACAATCATGCAAATAACAAAACCGGTAAAAACTTTATATTAATCCATTTATCAAGTCTAGGTGGTTTATGAAATTAGCCAAGCATGTTAAAACGTGAAAACAAATCAAAGAAGTTCAACAAAGAATTCATGATAACAAGTTTCATGATGAAAAATCAAGAATAAAGAACTAGAAAACCCGATTAGATCTTCAAGTCTTCTTCCCCGAACTCGTATCGATGATTCCTATGCTTCAAAATCTCCGAAAGTGCTCCAAGAATGCTCAACAATTGCCCAATGAAGTCCCAAAATCGAATTAGGGTTCCTTTTCCAAGTTTTTGATGATATATATGACTTTCCATAACAAAAATCGCCAGCTACAGGCTTCTGGCTGGCCGCCACCCACTGAAGGAATGGGTGGTGGGGTGCCACCTTGTTTTTCAGCTCATGTACTACCTTCAGACTCTCGCCGGGTGCCAGAAACTTCTCACGGGGTGCCATAGAGTGATTTTTCAGCTCTTTAACTCTATTTCAACTCCTCGACCTTTCAGACTCTCGGTTTTCCGCATATTTAAGCATCAAGACCTGCGAAACACGATTTGATCAATAGCATTCACATTCTAACGAAAAACAAAACTAAATGTAATGAAAACTATACAAACTTTACACGAATAAAAGATGTATTTTGCAATACATCAAACATCCCCACACTTACTCTTTTTTCGTCCTCGAAAAAGAATTATGAAACGGAATCATAGATGTCTAATCACTCGGGTCAAAAGTATAGGTATATTTAATTAAAACCAAGACTTGCGTTAGCCGCGATTGCGAATATACTTGTCCCCTTAAACCCAAGTCCAATCCTAAGCCCTTATCATGTAAATTTAATTTAAGTGCGGTCAATCTACCTAGGGTCTCACACTAGAATTTACAGTCCATCTACTCCCGCCTCAAGCTTATAGGACTAAAGGAACGATCACTGGACCAATTCCCAACCGTCTTATATCAAAACCAAGAGAGTTTACAATCAAAATTTTTTTTCTTTTTCCATTTTTTTTTTCTATTTTTGCTTTGCTTTTTGCTCTCTTTTTTTCTCGTGAGTCTAGACGATGCTTTCCCTAACCAAGAGGTATTCCGGCTGTAGAGTCACTATCCCCAACCACAGATTACTTAGGTTTCGGTACTTTTAATCGGCAATTCGATTTCACACATCCCAGAGGCATTCCGGCTGTAGAGTCGCTATCCCCAACTCGGATTACATAGACCTGTGTTACTTTCATTTAGTTTCTAGCTCACTTTTTTTTCGCAAGATCACAAACTCTAACGGTTTTAACTTATAACGGTGCCCCTTATACTATTATTGGCAGTTTTGATTTCCCATATCTCCCAGATGAAAACCCACTAGCAGACCGACAATTAAGGTATATTAACTCAAAGGGACTTAAAACCAAACCCGAGCCTATCCACATATCCCTAACTAGACGCAAACTCGATTTATTTTATTCTCTTATTATTATTATTCGAACCCGAGCAAAAATTCATCTTTTCTATCATTTTCCGCTTTAATTTGCAAACTTCTTTTTTATTCGAAAGACATTTTCTATTTTTTTCAAAAAAAAAATTATTTGTCAATTTTTTAATATTTTTGTATTTTTGATTTTTTTTAATTTTTTTTTTTTTTTTTGTGTTTTTCATATTCAAGACTCGATTATTTACAAGTATCCCATCCCCACACTTAGAGATTGCATTGTCCCTAATGCAAGAACGAAAATACGACTCAACAACTACCTAAAAATAAAGACTGCAAACGAAATAAAAAAAATATACAACAACAAAAAGGGAATCGACTTAGCTGAATATGTGAGACTGTCAAAATGCCAGTCGTTTCCACATAAGCCCTCCAATTCGATACGCGCTCAGCAAACAATTCCTACCCTCGGACACGCGAACGAAAGCGGCTACTAATACCAATTAAACAAACACCAAACACTAGCAAAAGAGAATATGTAAGCTACTAAGTGTTAGTGCAAACATCCAACAACCAAAAGTCAACCATCCCCAAAATCCCAACCAACCTGTTTAACGTATTTAAGTACAAACCAATAGACGAAGATTAAAAACAGCATAAAGATAAAAATAAACAAAAGATATAAGCTGTCATCCTCGCTGCATCCTCGCCCTACTCCTCATCACCTGCATGTACCCCACTGGGCCCTGCCTCAGTCTGCTGCCAAGAAGGTGGCGGCTGCACACTAATACCCTGCATAATGACCCGCATACCATCCTCCAATCGCAACCTTATACATCCTAAAAATCTTGCAAAACATCACATTCCACCAAACCGAATCCAACCCGCTGAACCTATACAAACCAAAATATACTCAACCCTAAATTACTTAAATGAACTACATGAACCAAGAACATTACTAACTAACAACTTAACCCTAAATTACTACTAACTAAAAAAAAACTAAAATATATAAGACTCAAAATACAAAAGTCACAGGAGACGTACCTTGGATTTGTAAGAAACAAAAAGATTTGAGAGACTTTTCGGTTCAATCTTTAATCCCTAAAATCAATTTCGATTTTATGTTGAAAAATGGTGGAATTTAGGTTGAAATCGGATCTGATGAAAGTTATGTGTGATGACTGTTTTAGTGGTGAGATGGTTGTAGTGAATAACTGGGGTGGGTAACACAGGGAGGTTTTTTTTTTGCCGGTGGTGTAGTGGTGATAAGGTTTGAAGGTTTTAGGTGACAATGGGAGTAATCAGTGAGGGATGGGGGTTGTAATAGTGGTATCGGCGGTGAAGGTGGGATAAAGGTGAGAGATGGGGGTTATCGGCAGTGGAGAAGAAGTATTTAGGGTGGAAATTTAATTTTGGGGTTTTAAAAAAAATTGGGCTGCAGATATGTTGTCTGGCGGGGCGCCACCAGATGAAGAGGTGGGTGGCGGCCCGCCACCACGATATATAATTCCGAAAAACAGGTTATACGTGCTGGCCCGGGCGAGAAGAATTGTTTATAAGTGGGTGGTGGGGTGCCAGAGGCCGTTTTTAACAGAAAGCATCTAATTTTTTTCTTTCAATGCCTTAGAAAAATTTTATGTTTTTCCCAAACCTCTCAAAAACCAACCGAAATTTTTCTAATTACAAAAACTTACCTGGAGCCTTATTTCTCTCGCGAATTCCTTCAAATCCTCGGTGATGCCCTCCTGCAAATGACTCAAAACAAAAACAAGGACCCGAAAAACTACGAAAAACAACTGTTAGCTACTAAAAATTACGAAAAATTACGAAGATACAAACGGTACAAACTCTACACTTGGGATTTCAACTTTTCACATACTTATGGAGGATCATAAAGATGCAGCTCACCTCCAAACACATACTCACGGGCTGTAGCACTATTATACTTATTGCCCGAATCAACCCAAACACCCTTATCTCTCTCATAACCTCTCAACTTCTCATCTGGCGGTTTGAATCTAGACTAGTCATATTGAAATCTCTCCCCAAACTGAGCTTCAATTAGTATCTCTAGCTTAGATTCTAAACGCACCATTCTCGCTTCTAATTCCTCCACTCTACTATCCGGTGGGTCTCCACACTTTAGTCCTGTTACTTTCTCTAGACTCAGACCACTCACCACCTTCTCCTCATCTCTCTCGCCCTTCTCACACTCCCCTGCTAACGATACCGCCTCCACTTTATCACTTGACCCTCTCGAATTCATAACCTTAAAAACTACCGATTCCTCGCCCGCTCTAATTGTGATGGTGCCTAAAGAGACATCTATGAGAGCTTTAGCGGTGTTCAAGAACGGGCGTCCTAAAATTAACGGTAAGTTTTCATCGGCTTCCATGTCGAGAATGACGAAATCGGCCGGAAAAACGAACTTATCTACCTTAACAAGCAAATTCTCAACTATGCCCCTCGGGTGTTTCACGGACCTATCAGCTAAGGACAATGTCATTCGGGTAGGTGAAAGCTTGCCTAAGTCTAGCTTCTCGTAGAGAGAAAAGGGCATTAAATTGATGCTAGCACCTAGGTCGGCCAAGGCTCTAGTGTTGGTATTACTACCGAATAGACAAGGAATAGTGAAAACACCGGGATCGGTAAGCTTTTCGGGAAGCTTATTTGAGACAATGGCCGAACACCCTCCATTCAACGGAACGTTCGACAACTCTCCTAACTTCTCTTTGTTCCTAAGAAGATCTTTCAAGAATTTTGCGTATTTAGGCATCGATTGGAGTGCCTCGATAAACGGAAGATTAATCTTCAATTGCTTGAAGATGTCTAGAAATTGCCCGTATTCCCTTGAGTATTTTTGGTTCTTAAGACGTGAGGGAAACGGGATATACGAATGGTTTACTAAAGGTGAAGGTCTAACGTCTATAGGGGTTTTCTCAACTTTCTTCTCACTTTGAGACTCCTCGGGCTGTGCGGTACTTGCTAGGACTAGCCTCTTTTGCACTTTACCGGGAGCCTCCATCTCAATCACTTCATCTATAATATCTCCATCCTCATCGACTACTCTCTCCTCTACTCTCGGGTTCCCTACGGTTTTGCCACTACGGGTGGTAATGGCTTTAACATGGGTGTTCGGGTTAGGTTGGGTGTTACCCGCAAACTGACCAGGTAATCTCTCTTCTAACTTCCTAGACATATCACCTACAATCCTTTGAAGGTCTTGGAAAGCAGCTTGGTGGTTCTTAAGCATAAGGTCATGTTCGCTAAGTTTCTTTTGAGTGGTTTGGTCCCTAACAAGTAGTTGACTCATCATGGACTCCATCCTTTCTATGCTACCCCCTAAATCAAAACTTGGACCTTGACCTGTTTGACCTTGGTTATTTGACCCCCCATCCTTGACCTGCCCGTTGAACCCTTTGCTGAACTGCCCACCTGAACCCCCACCAAAAAGTGTACTTTGGCCCCTATTTGGGTTTTGAGCCATTTGAAAGCCAGGGGGTCCATTTGAGCGAAAACTGTTATTATTAAAGTTATTATTATTATTATGCCATCCCGACCCAAAATTATTATTACCACCAAAACCGCTAGACTGGCCTCTACCAAACCCTCCTCCTAGAAAATCGACCTGCTCCTCACCAACAAGTAATGGACACGCACTCGTGTCGTGACCCCCTCAACAAAACTCACATTTGTCTAACTTAGCCTTAATTTCTTTAAGTTCCCTAGTCACGTTTTCCAAAACAGCGGCTAAACTAGGATCCATGGTGACATGGTTCACCCCTCGGGTGGGTGCACTAGTAGTGGTATTAGAATTACCACTTTGATACCGCTGATCGGCTCGCGATTGAGATTGAGACTGGGCAAATGCCTCGAAACGCTCTAAACACTCGGCTACAGTGAGAATACCCATCATGTGGCCCCCGCATTAGTGTCAAATCGATCACGAGTCTCTTGGGTGAGACCGTTATAGAATTTTTCACAAAGAGCCCAATCGGAAAGACCATGCTGGGAGCAACGAGCGACTAAGTTTTGGAAACGATCCCAAGCAAGGTAGTAAGGCTCGTCGGGATCCATGCGGAAGGAGTGGATTTGGTCTCCAAGACGTGAGGCTTTAGCGGGCGGGAAATATTTGTTCAAAAAGGCTTGACGAAGCCCCGCCCATGTGGTAAAGGTACCGGTTGGTTGAGAGTCCAACCAAGTAGCCGCACGGCTGGCTAATGAGAATGGGAATAGCTGAAGGTAAGTGGCATCATTTGGTGCACCGTGAAGGCTAAAGGTAGCTAGCATACGAGAGAAACGGTTTATGTGGGCCGGGGCGTCCTCATCGTCTCGGCCATGGAATTGGATGCTATTGGTGTTAGCCTGCATGGCATAAGATGGAATCTGCCATGAATTTTCATTAACTATGGGTGGGACGGTAATGGGTGAAGCAAGACCAGTGAAGCCCTGGGTGGCTTGCTGGTGGACGGTTTGCCTAGCGTTGGCCATGTGTTCTAAGTTTTCTGGGATGCTAGAGGTAGGGCTATCGGGTGGGGAAACATTAGGTGATGTTTTGGGTGACTGGGGTGGGGTGGGTAATGGAGTGGAATCGAAATTGGGAAATATGAATGGGTGACTCTTACCAAACCATTCCCTTAACCCCCGACTAGGTAGCCAACATATCTCCATATAGACCGTGGAGATATGAATGGTGTAAATCTTTTATTTTATATAGACAGTAAAATAAAGCCAAGACACCACGGACAAATGATAAGGAAGATTCATCTTCAACATAAGAAACTAGTTATTAAAGTCATTAATACATAACCAAATAAAAGTGCGAAAAGATTAAAAATAAAAAGTATTACACTAAACACTTGTCTTCACCAAGTGATGTAAGAGACTTAGGCAAACATGGCCTTTGATTGTAAAGAACTCTTACGATCAATCTTGGATCCCGAGACTACTCACACACTCTATGTTGGATGATGGATGATGGTAGTGGATGTGGGTTGTGATGGTGGTGGTGGGTGGGTGAAGTGTGAGAGAGGTGGTTTGCCAAGGTATGGTTTGCAAGTGAGCCAAGCACCCCTATTTATAGCCTGCACAGAAGCCCGGACACGGCCCTGTGTCCACCCGTGTTCTCTTTCTTCATTAAATGCAGTTTGTCTGCATTAGTTGACCACGCCCCTGTGTCCGCTGGGCACGACCCCATGTGCAGAAGCGTATTTGTACTATCAAGATTTGCCTAGATTCTGCGAATCTTTGCGTTGACCACGGCCCCGTGTCCGCTGGGCACGCCCCCGTGGTGGGTGATAGAAGCTTCTACAACTTTGTCTTTTCTGCAGACACTTGGGCACGCCCCCGTGCTCACTGAGCACGGGGCATGTTTAGCCTTCTGTTCTCTTGTTTTTGCTTAGGGAGATGCTGTCGAGGGGTTGGGCATGCCACGTTTATTCCTTTTCTTGTATTATTGTTAGATTTGGCTGCATTTTTGCTTCTTTTGTTTATTTGAGCTCATTTAATCCTGAAAATACAAAAGGAAGATAAAAACACACTTTTTCCAACATTAGTACTAAAAAAGGGTTAGTTTTATGCCACATTTGATGTAATTTATATGTTGCATTTTGCACACATCAAATACCCCCACACTTGAATCTTTGCTTGTCCTCAAGCAAAACTCTTTATAATGTGGCTTTACACTCCCAAATGGAATGGGTAGAAGAGAAGGTTTTTTGGGCTTGTCATAGAGTGTCCGGATTCCAAGATTCTTTATAAGGTTTTAGTTTTATTTTATTTACAATCCTATTTATCATGATTTATTTAGAACATTACATAAGATAAATTACTTATTAGGGCATAACATGTCTCTTTAAAATTCCGTTTATATACAAGTTCACATACCTCACGGGGGATCACTCAACACACGGCCGAAGATGTATTTTTGTGAAACACTCGAGAGCGGCATGGAACTTACTCCTACCATAAGCTTGCCAAGCAATCAATCCTCCTCTTTTTTAACTATAAATCTTTGTAAATATCAATAGAACTTTTGGGGGAAGGGTTAAGCTTGGGTTAAAGGTAGGTGATTGGGTTAGTGGTTAGTAGAAAAGGGCGAAAGGCATAAAAAGCGTCGGTTTTCGTAAAACATTTTGTTTTTGTGACTTTTTATTCCAATGAAGCATTACTCAAACAAGCCTTCTTTTGATGAGCTTTGTTTGTTTATTGCTAACTTCATTCTTCTTTTCTCTCTGTTTTTTTTTATAAGGAAGTCACAAGAAAACCGAGCTTTGTTACTAAAATAAAGGGTTTAAAATGAAAAAGGGTGTTTTGATTTTGGGTTAAGAAATGAAAAGGTTTAGGCTCAAAGGGGTTAACTAGGGGGATTTTGGGTAGGTGGTAAAAAAAAGAAAAATAATGGTGTTGAAAGAAAAAGGGGTTAGTCCTAATGCCTCCATCATTTACTTACTTGGGTTTAAGTTGGTAAGGACCGGAAATGTATCGTCATGGCAAGTTCTAGAGTCGTAAGAACCAAGCGGCTATTCACACAAGAAACGAAAAATCAGCATTTAGTTTAAAGATGTATATTTTTATGCTCAATAAAGGCTCAAAACTCACTTTTTGTGGGAATGAGTTTTTATGCGATCAAGTATATATAATCAAATTTTAACTAGAGTTGTCATGCCGTTTCATAATTTTCTTATGTTGGTTCTTTTTATCACGACGCTATCGGTTGTAAATTTGTAAAAATATAACCTTTTTAGAACTTGTAATTCCCAAATTATACCAAGACAAGTAAAAAAATGAAAAGATTTTGAACAAAAATTGGGGTGTTTAGCGGTTTCAATAGAGTTTTGTGTAAGGCTTGTAATTAGGACTTGCAAAATTCAAGGTTTTAGCATCCCCCCCCCCCCCACACACACACTTAAATTACACATTGTCCTCAATGTGTCCCAAAAATAAGTTTTTAGGTTGATTGAATGTGTGAAAGTGTGTTTAAAACAAATTTTTATGTTACTGGGCATCTGGACACGGCCCCGTGTTGGATGAACACGACCCCGTGTACAGAGTGCCAGTAACGAGAACTTACAGAAGGTGGACACGGGGGCCTGTCGGCTGGGCACGACCCCGTGTCTGGCGAAAATCTGCATAATTTAGACAAACAGCAGGTCTGGGGAAATGGGCACGGGGGCGTGTTGGCTGAACACGACCCCGTGTGGATAAACTGCAAAGGTGTAAAACAGGTTTCTGGCTTCGGTTTTTCCTGTCCCGGCTTTAGTAACACTAATATTTTAGTGCTCTAAGCCTCGTATGTACCTGTTTAACTAATAAATACCACACCAATCATAACAAACATCCTAAATTACCAAAGTTAATCATCCACATCACAAGCTAAAAAGAAAAAGAAATGCAGAAATAAAAAAGTGTTAGAGAAAGTAAATTGTTCAACAAGCGGCACGCAGGCCGGAAATTGTTTGTGAGATAAGGGGGTTAACCTGTGGGACCTCCAACCGTGGAATGCTACCTCCTACTCCTCCTGCTTAATCCATGTCCTCGTCTTCATCATCATCATCATCATCATCATCATCACCTCCTCCGTGGCCCGCCATATACTCCCGGATGTTTCCATTATCATCTTGTATGTCGGAGATGTTCCTCTCTATTGCTCCGACCCGGGTGTATGTGTTACTAGCCATGTTGTAGGTGTTCCTGGTGCACATGAAGTTTTCCTGCAATAAATCATGTAAGCTTTGAAAGTTAGGAAATACGCCTCCTTGTGAGGAGGATTGACCCGGATCACCCTGGTGCTGGTAATGGTACTGCGGAGGAGGATGGACGGGTGGAGCGTGTAAGACGAGTGCTTCTTGTGGGTTCCATGTGTCACACCTCGACCGCGTAAAACAACAAATCGCGTCGGAAAACGTCGGGGAGTGTTGTAACACAATCATTGTTTCACAACCATGGATTCAAAAAGTTTCGTTTTATTAAATATTAAACATTTTCATTGTCTTGAAATTTAAACAAACAAGTAAAACATAGTCTATCATTGTTATTAAGTCACTAAGGCCTCGTCCAGTCCTAAGTGAGCATGCATCCTAGCAATCAACATCATTCAACAATGACTGAAACATATGTAAAAACAAAGTCAACAAAGAAATGCTGGCGAGCACATATGTTTTATGAGAGTGTCGGATTCATGGCTAGTTTACATGTTGCAATACCTTATTAAAAACCTTGTTTTGAAAAGTGTATAGTATTGCAACATAATTAACCAACTCAAATCAAGTGGGTTATAGTTTACAAAATCTCATAGCCATGATTCTTAACCCCAAAAACATTTATTTAAGAAAACCGAATTGTAAATCATCTCGTTAATAAAACTCGTATGGTTTATATTATTAAGAAAACATCGTTGTGTGACATCGTTTCAAAATCGTTTACCCAAGTGAACTAAATAACGCCACGGTATTTAATATGATGAAAACACTTATATATAAGAAGTACCAGCGGCGTATCTACCATGCTTTTATCACATTACACCCGTCCCGTTATCTAAACACTAACAAAAAACAAATCGTTTGTTCAATTCGTTTAACTCATTTAAATCATTCTCGTTTTAATTATGAAAACTACTTTTGGTCGTCTCGCTAATAACATCCAAACCTTCGCAACTTGCCTATCGCTTCTCGCATTAATAAACCACCAAAGGGTAAATTAACAATCACAGATTCAGTCGTTACCCACTTAACCCACACATAACCATGGGTGCAGTATGATAACGGGATTTGTCAGATCCTATGGTACCATAACCTAATACTGGTCGGTTCGGCCAAAATTAATGAATGTTATTTGTTATGTAATTACAACCAACAAGTTTGTTCACATTATCGAAATCGTTATTAATTTAATATAAACCATCTTAATCATTTTTGAAACCATCGTTAAAAACATTGAAATCATTTAATACATATGAATCAACCCAAAACAATCGAAAACAGTAAAATAGGGGAACTATGTACTCACTTGAGAATGCTTAGAAGTCTTGAATAACAACCAAGCCAGGCTAGAGGGATCGCATAAATCAATCGGCACCTAATATAGGTAACTATATTAATAAACCAGGCCTAAACCGGAAGATCGGATAGAATGAGGTTTCGTAAACCAAATGAGTATTGGGACTCATATGATATGGTTTAACAAAGCCTACATACTAAATCGAAACCTAACCTAAGTGCTTATGACCCATTACAACCCGTTTAGGTAGCTTACGCTACTTTAACGCGTCGTTCGCGTAAAACGCGTTCGGATCGCCTAACTAGTCCTATGACAAGTATTACATGCCTTAACATATCTAATAATGTTACCTAATTAGTTTAGATGTCAAAATTTAGGTTACATATGCTTAAAATGAAATTATGCGTAAAAAGGGCATTTTGGTCATTTTCCTAAGGCGTATAAATTACCTATCATACAACTAACTAAACGAAGTGACCATAAGGTATAACCTCGGAAGGTTATTCCCTATACAACTATTGTCACAAAGAATGTTTGGTCGGATCCTAATGATCGACCAAACGGGTCGGGTTCGAAAGCCTAAGCGGTTGTTTAGACCGCTTATCTTTCGACCCTACATAAGCACTAAACTAAAAGTGACGAGTTAAACATGTTGAAACATGTTTAACCAAGTTAAAAACAGGTTTTTATATCAAAACAAACAGTCTTGATACCCAAGAATAGTTTGGTTACAAAATATGCTTAAATACGCATTTTGACCGAAACTACGACTCGTCACTACGCCTAATCAACGTGGTAATCAGTAGGTATAGTCACACGGGACTATAACCATCGTGATTACGCTCACGTTGCAAAGTTCAAACGAACTTTGTGTTGACCGAAGACTAGTCAAAGCAGAAAGTCAAACACTGTTTGACCTTTACGCTTGAAAAGCAATAAAAGAACGAAAGAAGCTTACAAAGGGTCCAAGCTAGGAAGAACTTGATCTATAACACTCAGGTATGAAGCAAAGGCTTCAACTTAGAGCATTAATCAGATCAAGGGTGCAGAAAATGGAATGAGGGCATGGGTATATATAGTTTTCGGTAAACCGTTAAGATCATTTCTTGCAAAAGAGGGATCAATCTTGGCCCTCCATGTGGGCAGATGGTTTAACAATACTAGGGGGACATGAAATACCATCAAAACAAGCAGATGGTATCCCAAATCAGTGGCTAAAACCATAAAAAACAGGCTGGAAGTCCAGATTAAATGTTTCTGTCCAGATAGGGTTTTGGCTACCCGCGACAGAAATAGCCTAGGTTGTCGCGCCCCGCCATACCCTTAGATCAGAACTTTCAAATTTGGCAAAACAGGCACCTGCATGCTTAAAACTTGATTTTTGATGCATTTATCCCCCGTTAACTCCATTTCAAGGCTCTAAAATGAAGTTAAAGTATAGGGAACTTAAATTATGCTCAAAAACATCTCGGATATCGGTTCGTTTGGTCGTACGGTTGCGTTGTTCGGTTAATTACGACAGAAATCGTAACGGATGCAAAAACGATCCAAATTATGCGACGAATGGAATTTTATCATGCCAATCACTAGAATAAAATATTTTAATGATTACATAAATTTTTGGATGTCTGGATATATTCAGAACATAAGATATGCGTGAAAATGCAAACTTAAGCACTTTTTGACGCTTTTAGTCCCTGTTGATAAAAAAAGTTTATTTTTGCGCACCAAACACCTCAAAGCCAATTTCTAAGCTATGTAAGGGGTATTTAGGGCATGTTTAACTTATGATCATGTTCCAGAATGTTCATTACAGTACGAATCGGCATACTTTCGCAGTTTGTCGAAATTAGTCCCTGTAAGCGAATAAACTTGATTTCGACACACCAAACCCTCCAAAACTTAATTCTAAGTTATGTAAAGGTTATTTAAGGTATGTTTAGCCTATGTCACTATTCCGGAATGTTTTTCGCGTTAAACTGATTACGTTTACGCATCAGTTCGCGTATAACTTTCCAGAAAGCGATTTAGAACTCAAAATCAAACGAGAATTGATATGTGCAAAGGATACACATATTTATACAAATCCCCAGTATGAAACACAACATTTCATTGATTTGGAATTTGTTTGATGGCCGTGGAGGCACAGATGTCACACCATGCATGCCCTTGAACTCTTTGAAAGCTAACCGTCCCATCTTCCGCTTCGTAAATCAGGTTCATTGAGCTGCAAATGACCATATCCACTCTCCCTGACCATGGTCCTTTGTGGAAGGACCTCGGCATGTTCACGAAGTTTTTGAAGAGGCGGTAAATCCACCCTCCAAAGAAGATAGGAGTCGGGGGAGTAGCAACTTGGTTCTAGTGCATGTTTAGGAGCAGGAGATATAGAACATCAAGGTTGACCCAGTTGTGGATGCAATGAAGGACTAGTAGATCCCGCAAACCTACAACACCACTGCTGTCGTGCCTTTGGCTAAGAGAGTAAGTGAGGACCCTGTGGATGTAGCGGTAAAGAGGGTCTCTCAAATGGGTACTCTTAGTTAGGCTTGGATTGTAGTTGCCATCTCCTATTTGAGCCCAAGTAGCTTGGCGGTCATTTTCCCTGATTTCGTGAAGACCGCCAGTGTTTTCCTCATCCCCAGCATCTTCTTCCGAATACAACCCCACTAGAGCCCCGAACTAAGTAATTGAGATCTGGTATGTGGTTCCTCCACAGCGAAACTCAACCCCTTCATTGTCAAATGGCTCAGCTCTTGTGTTGAAAACGAGCGTGCTGTAGAACTCCATGCTGTATTCATACACAGAATGAAGCCGAGTGCAAAGGGCAACTCGTAGTGGCCCGGTGACGATGTTGTTGAATCGGTCCAGTTGGTTCACTACTTCAAGAGTGTTTGTGCACACTTGTCTGGGGTTCTCCTCGGGCCTAGTCCTTAACACATCATAACAAGCTTGAGCTGCCAACTCGTTAGCATTGAATCGAGTGAACTTCTTGGCCATATGAAAGAAAACAACAAACAATTAGTGCGAAACAGTGAAAATTTTAGAAGAAAACTGAAATCAGTCGGCTGAACACGCCCCGAGTTCACCTGGATTTGGCTGGACACGCCCCCGTGCTCAGTGAGCACGACCCCGTGCTTAGTGAGCACGACCCCGTGTCCTGTTTCCTAAAAATCCCATTTTTCGACCCGGTCCTGAAAACTTGAAAATTTTTGGTCCAGTAGGGGCGGTTTTCCCCGAAAATGAAACCCTAACTGCCGTTTTTCCCAAAACAAACCGTTTACCCCTTTAATTTTATCTTTTTCGGTTCAAACACAAGGGTTTGTTGTTTTTGTGGGAAATTGGGCAAATCTACAAACAATACAAGTTGGTTTACTTCCTATAACATGTATCTATACTAATGCTAAAAGATCTAAGCAAAAATTTGAGGTTCGATCCGGTTGAAGTTGAAGAACCCTAGATTTTCCCCCAAATTTTTGGTGTTTAAACTACATGCAAGTGCTTAATCTAACTACTAATGTTGATAGGATCATACCTTGATGTTGTTAGAAGTAGAGGAGACATCGAAATCTTGCAGTAAAATCGCCGGAACCAGAGAGTTTGTGGGGAAACGGGGCGTGTGGAATGAAGAAACTGTTTGAAAAAATGGGTTTTATTCCCGAAAGTTGCGCGGACACGGCCCCGTGGGCGGGCAAATTAAATTTTTTTTAGTGCTCGTGTGAGTGCCCTGTTTTCCTGAAACTTTGGTTTTAGAAATCTTACCGATTTAGATGTTCTCCCGATTGTTCGTAACTTACCATGTATGATGTTGATGCCTTCATTCTTCGACCGTTTGAAGCGAGATTTCTTCTTCCTCGTCCTCAATGAATCCTTGATATAGCTTCAGTCGTTGGCCATTGACTTTGAATGGAATTCCATTCCGAGATTTAATTTCGACTGCACCGTGTGGGAAAATAAGGGTGATGGAAAAAGGTCCTGACCACCTAGACTTTAATTTACCAAGAAACAAGCAAAGTCGTGAATTAAACAATAGAACCTGATCTTCTACTCGAAATTCATTAGGTTTAATATGTTTATCATGCAAATTTTTCATTCTTTCCTTATAAATTTCGGAGTTAGAGTATGCATAATTCCTTAATTCGTCTAATTCATTTATTTGACAAAATCGATTTTTACTGGTCCCGAAAACCTCATATTAAGTACTTGGGACCATGCCACAACCTTATCTTTTAACCCCCTTTTGGCCTTGCGCGGTCGCGCACTGGTCCTACAAAAAGAGTTTAGAAGAAAAACAGCAGACAACGCCTGCGCGCTAAAAGGAAAATTATAAGTCCTTGCGCCGATTCACCATAACAAAGGGATAAAAATCCCAACAAGCACTCCCGCTTAAATAATACCCAGACTTGGATATTATTTACTAAACTGATACCACACGATAAGGAGTCACACCGGATTATGGCAATAACCTTCTAGAAGACTCAATCATGCACCACCAAGACGGTTATAATCGTCTGGGACACGTGTCATCATCCCAGGCCACCCTGAAATCACGATGATGGCATGGAATTGGAGAGAAACCTCCACTTGCCCACTCTCCACGTGGCAACACCCCAGTCGTTGATCTAAATGGCGATCCGTGTGCTTTCACGTCATATCAAGAAGATTAACGGAAAAGGGAATAACCGCTTACGGAGTTAGTATCTTCCGTTAACATTTCATTAACAGGTTTTCCCGCCCAAACTCCCGGCTATAAATATGAGAGTAATTCAGGTATGAACCTCAAGTTACATTCACTTCACTCTTACTTCTTCTTCTTCTTCATAAACACATACTTATTCTCACACCGGAGTGTGGTCACGGAGAGAACCTCCCTTCTCCCTGTGACGAGACTAACGGTGTTCTGTTTTGCAGTGTTCATTGTAGAAGAAGACCCGTCCGTTCGAATTAAATGAGAGAAAACCACCCTTTTATGCAGAACCTAACCCCTTGGATAATTTGATCCCGATCATTTATCCAGTGTTTCTTCATTGGCGCCCACCGATTTCTCTGTTTCATCTGTTTTCTCTCGTTTTTTGATTCACTCTGTTTATTCCATTTGTAAATGGAAGAAACTTCAACTCATCAGCAAAACGGCCGTCGGCCAAATTTCGTTAACAATACCCAGGTGGAGGGCATTGTAGAAGAAGCCTCGGATGGCAATGAAGTACAGTTTGCTAACAATCATCCAGAAGAACCTATCACCCCAAGGGTACAGCCGGAGATCCCTGTAAGCTCAATTCTACCCCCAGGAGAAACCACAATCTCCTGGTATGTCAGATCTCAGGGGGCATTAAATGTCGTGTACACACAGCTATGTGCACAAACTGCTCCCCAAACTCAATCACGAAGGCCAGTATCCCGTGCTAGGGCACCATCGGTACCTCATGTTTCTCAACATGATGGGCCATCCCAAGTCTAGATCAAAGACACAGAGGTTTACTCTAGATCTCCATCGAGAAATGAGTATACTCAATCAGAAAATCGTCGAAGAGAGCATCGAGATGAGTCACACTCTCATAGAAGACCGTCAGTTCACACAAGGTTGGGTTCCCAGCGGAACACCCATACCAGTGAATATGATCAAACTTACCGTGAAAGAGAAAGTGCCAGTGTGTTTAGTCAGTTACAACCGAACTACAACAAGTGTAGACCCCGTGCGGTTTACAATCCTGAGGCTGAGCACAATTATGATCTGATATATCATCTTGCTGAAGCGGCGGAGAATTCAAAATTTATTGGCGAAATTGCTCTGGCTCCTTTAGAGAAAGCAAAGCTCCCGTCTAATGTAGGCAAGTTCAACGGAATGACAGACCCTGACGATCATCTACGAGTCTTCACAAGCGCAGGGCTGGTGGGAGGCTGGACCCTACCAATGTGGTGCCACCTCTTCGTTCAAACCCTTACAGGCGCCGCAAGGCTCTTGTTTGACAACTTGCCTGTGGGGAACATCACGTCATGGATAGACTTGTGTGAGAAGTTTCTGGTTCATTTCAGCCAGCAGAGGCGATCCATCCGCGACACGGCGGACGTAATGAACATCTGGCGCCATGATGTGTGCTAAAAAGACTACAAAAATTAACTATATTAGACTCTCTAAGCTAGACACTAAAAAACTTTAATTCTAGACTCGACCTAAAACCACACAATCGGCAAGTGTACCGATCAATGTAGTATAACCCTAGGAAGTCCGGATATCGAACCACGAGACTCTATGAACCACGTAAACTAGACTCTGACAGACGCTGACAGACACGACTAAGACTTGTTTAATTGTTTGGGGGGGGGGGGGGTTACGGAAAACTAAGGAAATCTATATTAAACTACTGAATTAAACTAAAGCTAGACTAAAAACCGAATGGCGACTGTGGACTTTTCTTATATGAGAACGAGACCACCTAGATAAGAATCCTGGATCGTTTTTAAGAGATTACCGATTAAGTTAAATGCATGAGTTATGGAACCGGGATCTTAAAATACTAAACCTATTAAGAACCAACGAGGCCCCTCGACCCTTCTCAAGGAGAAACCTGTGGAGCTACCTAGGCCGTTAATCCTACCGGTTATTAGACGTCTTTCCAGTTGTCTAATTATTGTGTAAGTACCCTAATGTTGACCTATTCTTTTCCAATCCTAGATCTAGGGTAGTTTGAAGTAATTATTTTGACTTGATAGACTAATAAAACCGACAGGTAAACCAAGACATGACCTTTTCCAAGGACTATCTAAAGCAATTCGCCGGGTAAGACCTACCAATAGCCCCTCACTTTCCAGGTATTAGGACTAGTAGAACACTAAGACTTAGCAAATTATTACCAGTTACTTCTAGGGGTTATTGCGCAATTCTCCCTAAAGAACGAAGGTTTTCTTATGTGATATAGACACTCACCGAAATCCTAAACCCTAATATGACTCTATGTTGTGATATAGACCGTCACTAAGAATCATATGAAGCAAATAATAACAATAAACCAATTCAAAGTACGCATACACATCAAACCATTAAATCAAACCGCTTACTAAACACAATCACCCATAACAATCATGCAAATAACAAAACCGGTAAAAACTTTATATTAATCCATTTATCAAGTCTAGGTGGTTTATGAAATTAGCCAAGCATGTTAAAACGTGAAAACAAATCAAAGAAGTTCAACAAAGAATTCATGATAACAAGTTTCATGATGAAAAATCAAGAATAAAGAACTAGAAAACCCGATTAGATCTTCAAGTCTTCTTCCCCGAACTCGTATCGATGATTCCTATGCTTCAAAATCTCCGAAAGTGCTCCAAGAATGCTCAACAATTGCCCAATGAAGTCCCAAAATCGAATTAGGGTTCCTTTTCCAAGTTTTTGATGATATATATGACTTTCCATAACAAAAATCGCCAGCTACAGGCTTCTGGCTGGCCGCCACCCACTGAAGGAATGGGTGGTGGGGTGCCACCTTGTTTTTCAGCTCATGTACTACCTTCAGACTCTCGCCGGGTGCCAGAAACTTCTCACGGGGTGCCATAGAGTGATTTTTCAGCTCTTTAACTCTATTTCAACTCCTCGACCTTTCAGACTCTCGGTTTTCCGCATATTTAAGCATCAAGACCTGCGAAACACGATTTGATCAATAGCATGCACATTCTAACGAAAAACAAAACTAAATGTAATGAAAACTATACAAACTTTACACGAATAAAAGATGTATTTTGCAATACATCAAACATCCCCACACTTACTCTTTTTTCGTCCTCGAAAAAGAATTATGAAACGGAATCATAGATGTCTAATCACTCGGGTCAAAAGTATAGGTATATTTAATTAAAACCAAGACTTGCGTTAGCCGCGATTGCGAATATACTTGTCCCCTTAAACCCAAGTCCAATCCTAAGCCCTTATCATGTAAATTTAATTTAAGTGCGGTCAATCTACCTAGGGTCTCACACTAGAATTTACAGTCCATCTACTCCCGCCTCAAGCTTATAGGACTAAAGGAACGATCACTGGACCAATTCCCAACCGTCTTATATCAAAACCAAGAGAGTTTACAATCAAAATTTTTTTTCTTTTTCCATTTTTTTTTTCTATTTTTGCTTTGCTTTTTGCTCTCTTTTTTTCTCGTGAGTCTAGACGATGCTTTCCCTAACCAAGAGGTATTCCGGCTGTAGAGTCACTATCCCCAACCACAGATTACTTAGGTTTCGGTACTTTTAATCGGCAATTCGATTTCACACATCCCAGAGGCATTCCGGCTGTAGAGTCGCTATCCCCAACTCGGATTACATAGACCTGTGTTACTTTCATTTAGTTTCTAGCTCACTTTTTTTTCGCAAGATCACAAACTCTAACGGTTTTAACTTATAACGGTGCCCCTTATACTATTATTGGCAGTTTTGATTTCCCATATCTCCCAGATGAAAACCCACTAGCAGACCGACAATTAAGGTATATTAACTCAAAGGGACTTAAAACCAAACCCGAGCCTATCCACATATCCCTAACTAGACGCAAACTCGATTTATTTTATTCTCTTATTATTATTATTCGAACCCGAGCAAAAATTCATCTTTTCTATCATTTTCCGCTTTAATTTGCAAACTTCTTTTTTATTCGAAAGACATTTTCTATTTTTTTCAAAAAAAAATTTATTTGTCAATTTTTTAATATTTTTGTATTTTTGATTTTTTTTAATTTTTTTTTTTTTTTTGTGTTTTTCATATTCAAGACTCGATTATTTACAAGTATCCCATCCCCACACTTAGAGATTGCATTGTCCCTAATGCAAGAACGAAAATACGACTCAACAACTACCTAAAAATAAAGACTGCAAACGAAATAAAAAAAATATACAACAACAAAAAGGGAATCGACTTAGCTGAATATGTGAGACTGTCAAAATGCCAGTCGTTTCCACATAAGCCCTCCAATTCGATACGCGCTCAGCAAACAATTCCTACCCTCGGACACGCGAACGAAAGCGGCTACTAATACCAATTAAACAAACACCAAACACTAGCAAAAGAGAATATGTAAGCTACTAAGTGTTAGTGCAAACATCCAACAACCAAAAGTCAACCATCCCCAAAATCCCAACCAACCTGTTTAACGTATTTAAGTACAAACCAATAGACGAAGATTAAAAACAGCATAAAGATAAAAATAAACAAAAGATATAAGCTTTCATCCTCGCTGCATCCTCGCCCTACTCCTCATCACCTGCATGTACCCCACTGGGCCCTGCCTCAGTCTGCTGCCAAGAAGGTGGCGGCTGCACACTAATACCCTGCATAATGACCCGCATACCATCCTCCAATCGCAACCTTATACATCCTAAAAATCTTGCAAAACATCACATTCCACCAAACCGAATCCAACCCGCTGAACCTATACAAACCAAAATATACTCAACCCTAAATTACTTAAATGAACTACATGAACCAAGAACATTACTAACTAACAACTTAACCCTAAATTACTACTAACTAAAAAAAAACTAAAATATATAAGACTCAAAATACAAAAGTCACAGGAGACGTACCTTGGATTTGTAAGAAACAAAAAGATTTGAGAGACTTTTCGGTTCAATCTTTAATCCCTAAAATCAATTTCGATTTTATGTTGAAAAATGGTGGAATTTAGGTTGAAATCGGATCTGATGAAAGTTATGTGTGATGACTGTTTTAGTGGTGAGATGGTTGTAGTGAATAACTGGGGTGGGTAACACAGGGAGGTTTTTTTTTTGCCGGTGGTGTAGTGGTGATAAGGTTTGAAGGTTTTAGGTGACAATGGGAGTAATCAGTGAGGGATGGGGGTTGTAATAGTGGTATCGGCGGTGAAGGTGGGATAAAGGTGAGAGATGGGGGTTATCGGCAGTGGAGAAGAAGTATTTAGGGTGGAAATTTAATTTTGGGGTTTTAAAAAAAATTGGGCTGCAGATATGTTGTCTGGCGGGGCGCCACCAGATGAAGAGGTGGGTGGCGGCCCGCCACCACGATATATAATTCTGAAAAACAGGTTATACGTGCTGGCCCGGGCGAGAAGAATTGTTTATAAGTGGGTGGTGGGGTGCCAGAGGCCGTTTTTAACAGAAAGCATCTAATTTTTTTCTTTCAATGCCTTAGAAAAATTTTATGTTTTTCCCAAACCTCTCAAAAACCAACCGAAATTTTTCTAATTACAAAAACTTACCTGGAGCCTTATTTCTCTCGCGAATTCCTTCAAATCCTCGGTGATGCCCTCCTGCAAATGACTCAAAACAAAAACAAGGACCCGAAAAACTACGAAAAACAACTGTTAGCTACTAAAAATTACGAAAAATTACGAAGATACAAACGGTACAAACTCTACACTTGGGATTTCAACTTTTCACATACTTATGGAGGATCATAAAGATGCAGCTCACCTCCAAACACATACTCACGGGCTGTAGCACTATTATACTTATTGCCCGAATCAACCCAAACACCCTTATCTCTCTCATAACCTCTCAACTTCTCATCTGGCGGTTTGAATCTAGACTAGTCATATTGAAATCTCTCCCCAAACTGAGCTTCACTTAGTATCTCTAGCTTAGATTCTAAACGCACCATTCTCGCTTCTAATTCCTCCACTCTACTATCCGGTGGGTCTCCACACTTTAGTCCTGTTACTTTCTCTAGACTCAGACCACTCACCACCTTCTCCTCATCTCTCTCGCCCTTCTCACACTCCCCTACTAACGATACCGCCTCCACTTTATCACTTGACCCTCTCGAATTCATAACCTTAAAAACTACCGATTCCTCGCCCGCTCTAATTGTGATGGTGCCTAAAGAGACATCTATGAGAGCTTTAGCGGTGTTCAAGAACGGGCGTCCTAAAATTAACGGTAAGTTTTCATCGGCTTCCATGTCGAGAATGACGAAATCGGCCGGAAAAACGAACTTATCTACCTTAACAAGCAAATTCTCAACTATGCCCCTCGGGTGTTTCACGGACCTATCAGCTAAGGACAATGTCATTCGGGTAGGTGAAAGCTTGCCTAAGTCTAGCTTCTCGTAGAGAGAAAAGGGCATTAAATTGATGCTAGCACCTAGGTCGGCCAAGGCTCTAGTGTTGGTATTACTACCGAATAGACAAGGAATAGTGAAAACACCGGGATCGGTAAGCTTTTCGGGAAGCTTATTTGAGACAATGGCCGAACACCCTCCATTCAACGGAACGTTCGACAACTCTCCTAACTTCTCTTTGTTCCTAAGAAGATCTTTCAAGAATTTTGCGTATTTAGGCATCGATTGGAGTGCCTCGATAAACGGAAGATTAATCTTCAATTGCTTGAAGATGTCTAGAAATTGCCCGTATTCCCTTGAGTATTTTTGGTTCTTAAGACGTGAGGGAAACGGGATATACGAATGGTTTACTAAAGGTGAAGGTCTAACGTCTATAGGGGTTTTCTCAACTTTCTTCTCACTTTGAGACTCCTCGGGCTGTGCGGTACTTGCTAGGACTAGCCTCTTTTGCACTTTACCGGGAGCCTCCATCTCAATCACTTCATCTATAATATCTCCATCCTCATCGACTACTCTCTCCTCTACTCTCGGGTTCCCTACGGTTTTGCCACTACGGGTGGTAATGGCTTTAACATGGGCGTTCGGGTTAGGTTGGGTGTTACCCGCAAACTGACCAGGTAATCTCTCTTCTAACTTCCTAGACATATCACCTACAATCCTTTGAAGGTCTTGGAAAGCAGCTTGGTGGTTCTTAAGCATAAGGTCATGTTCGCTAAGTTTCTTTTGAGTGGTTTGGTCCCTAACAAGTAGTTGACTCATCATGGACTCCATCCTTTCTATGCTACCCCCTAAATCAAAACTTGGACCTTGACCTGTTTGACCTTGGTTATTTGACCCCCCATCCTTGACCTGCCCGTTGAACCCTTTGCTGAACTGCCCACCTGAACCCCCACCAAAAAGTGTACTTTGGCCCCTATTTGGGTTTTGAGCCATTTGAAAGCCAGGGGGTCCATTTGAGCGAAAACTGTTATTATTAAAGTTATTATTATTATTATGCCATCCCGACCCAAAATTATTATTACCACCAAAACCGCTAGACTGGCCTCTACCAAACCCTCCTCCTAGAAAATCGACCTGCTCCTCACCAACAAGTAATGGACACGCACTCGTGTCGTGACCCCCTCAACAAAACTCACATTTGTCTAACTTAGCCTTAATTTCTTTAAGTTCCCTAGTCACGTTTTCCAAAACAGCGGCTAAACTAGGATCCATGGTGACATGGTTCACCCCTCGGGTGGGTGCACTAGTAGTGGTATTAGAATTACCACTTTGATACCGCTGATCGGCTCGCGATTGAGATTGAGACTGGGCAAATGCCTCGAAACGCTCTAAACACTCGGCTACAGTGAGAATACCCATCATGTGACCCCCGCATTAGTGTCAAATCGATCACGAGTCTCTTGGGTGAGACCGTTATAGAATTTTTCACAAAGAGCCCAATCGGAAAGACCATGCTGGGAGCAACGAGCGACTAAGTTTTGGAAACGATCCCAAGCAAGGTAGTAAGGCTCGTCGGGATCCATGCGGAAGGAGTGGATTTGGTCTCCAAGACGTGAGGCTTTAGCGGGCGGGAAATATTTGTTCAAAAAGGCTTGACGAAGCCCCGCCCATGTGGTAAAGGTACCTGTTGGTTGAGAGTCCAACCAAGTAGCCGCACGGCTGGCTAATGAGAATGGGAATAGCTGAAGGTAAGTGGCATCATTTGGTGCACCGTGAAGGCTAAAGGTAGCTAGCATACGAGAGAAACGGTTTATGTGGGCCGGGGCGTCCTCATCGTCTCGGCCATGGAATTGGATGCTATTGGTGTTAGCCTGCATGGCATAAGATGGAATCTGCCATGAATTTTCATTAACTATGGGTGGGACGGTAATGGGTGAAGCAAGACCAGTGAAGCCCTGGGTGGCTTGCTGGTGGACGGTTTGCCTAGCGTTGGCCATGTGTTCTAAGTTTTCTGGGATGCTAGAGGTAGGGCTATCGGGTGGGGAAACATTAGGTGATGTTTTGGGTGACTGGGGTGGGGTGGGTAATGGAGTGGAATCGAAATTGGGAAACTGAGACGAAATACTAACCTGTGGGCCTTGGCCCAAATGAGACGATGATGATGACTCGGTGACCGGTGGCGGTCCGTGCGAGCGCAGATGTGGCATCCACTACAAGCAAAAACCTGAATACAAGAGAAAAAGACACTAGTGACTACGACTCAAAATCAAAAATAAAAGACAAAGACTCCAAACAAAACAAACACGAAGCACGTATATATCAATAAAAGCTATCAAAGCTAGTTAACGCAATTGCCAAGAGTCCCCGGCAACGGCGCCAAAAACTTGATGTGTGCTAAAAAGACTACAAAAATTAACTATATTAGACTCTCTAAGCTAGACACTAAAAATCTTTAATTCTAGACTCGACCTAAAACCACACAATCGGCAAGTGTACCGATCAATGTAGTATAACCCTAGGAAGTCCGGATATCGAACCACGAGACTCTATGAACCACGTAAACTAGACTCTGACAGACGCTGACAGACACGACTAAGACTTGTTTAATTGTTTGGGGGGGGGGGGGGGGTTACGGAAAACTAAGGAAATCTATATTAAACTACTGAATTAAACTAAAGCTAGACTAAAAACGAATGACGACTGTGGACTTTTCTTATATGAGAACGAGACCACCTAGACAAGAATCCTGGATCGTTTTTAAGAGATTACCGATTAATTTAAATGCATGAGTTATGGAACCGGGATCTTAAAATACTAAACATATTAAGAACCAATGAGGCCCCTCGACCCTTCTCAAGGAGAAACCTGTGGAGCTACCTAGGCCGTTAATCCTACCGGTTATTAGACGCCTTTCCAGTTGTCTAATTATTGTGTAAGTACCCTAATGTTGACCTATTCTTTTCCAATCCTAGATCTAGGGTAGTTTGAAGTAATTAATTTGACTTGATAGACTAATAAAACCGACAGGTAAACCAAGACATGACCTTTTCCAAGGACTATCTAAAGCAATTCGCCGGGTAAGACCTACCAATAGCCCCTCACTTTCCAGGTATTAGGACTAGTAGAACACTAAGACTTAGCAAATTATTACCAGTTACTTCTAGGGGTTATTGCGCAATTCTCCCTAAAGAGCGAAGGTTTTCTTATGTGATATAGACACTCACCGAAATCCTAAACCCTAATATGACTCTTTGTTGTGATATAGACCGTCACTAAGAATCATATGAAGCAAATAATAACAATAAACCAATTCAAAGTACGCATACACATCAAACCATTAAATCAAACCGCTTACTAAACACAATCACCCATAACAATCATGCAAATAACAAAACCGGTAAAAACTTTATATTAATCCATTCATCAAGTCTAGGTGGTTTATGAAATTAGCCAAGCATGTTAAAACGTGAAAACAAATTAAAGAAGTTCAACAAAGAATTCATGATAACAAGTTTCATGATGAAAAATCAAGAATAAAGAACTAGAAAACCCGATTAGATCTTCAAGTCTTCTTCCCCGAACTCGTATCGATGATTCCTATAATTCAAAATCTCCGAAAGTGCTCCAAGAATGCTCAACAATTGCCCAATGAAGTCCCAAAATCGAATTAGGGTTCCTTTTCCAAGTTTTTGATGATATATATGACTTTCCATAACAAAAATCGCCAGCTACAGGCTTCTGGCTGGCCGCCACCCACTGAAGGAATGGGTGGTGGGGTGCCACCTTGTTTTTCAGCTCATGTACTACCTTCAGACTCTCGCCGGGTGCCAGAAACTTCTCACGGGGTGCCAGAGAGTGATTTTTCAGCTCTTTAACTCTATTTCAACTCCTCGACCTTTCCAACATGCTCCAAGACTTGACTTTCCAATATTTTAACTCGTTTTACTCGGTTTTCCGCATATTTAAGCATCAAGACCTGCGAAACACGATTTGATCAATAGCATGCACATTCTAACGAAAAACAAAACTAAATGTAATGAAAACTATACAAACTTTACACGAATAAAAGATGCATTTTGCAATACATCACGCCATGATGATGAAAGTCTGGAAGACTTCATTACTAGTTATAACAAGGAAGTACTCGAAATCAGGGACGTTCACGAGCAGCTGATCCACGCCCAATTTAAATATGCAGTCAGGTGTGACGATATGATAAAAGTCCTGTCTGGAACGGAAGGACTCCCGAAAAGCTGGGAAAAATTAATGGCGGCGGCTAAGGTCTATGCCCAAACGGAGAAGAATCTCAGTACCAACAGGCCACCACCTCCGCACAACCATCCCTTAGATCTAGGCAGTGGGAAGAAATTTAAGAAAGGCTGGCGCGATTCAAGCTCAGGGAACTACTCATCAGAGGATGCACGAGCCACAATCAATAAGCTCGCTGCACAGAGAGAAGCTAAACAAGAGAACAGGGAGAGACAATGGACTCCCCTAACCAAAACTCCTGCGGAAGTTCTAAGTACGAAGGATTACCAGTTTAAGCCTCCGCCACCCATGAAGAACAAACGTGGACAAGACCCGAGTCAGTATTGTGATTATCACAAGGACAATGGTCATACCACGAATAACAGCATCTCCTTGCGCACCGAGATAGAGAAGGCACTTAAAATCGGTGAGCTCACTCACCTATTACAAAACGTGCGCAAGGACATAAAACAAATCACTCGAGGCGAAGAAGGCCCGAGCAAGAAAGCGAAAAAATTAAGTAGCAACTCTATGACCTCCTCGCAGAATGGAATAGACTCCACAGTTTATCAAGTTTAAGCATGAAATGGAGAGTAAGTTAAGTCCCATGTATTTATTCTAATAGACTTTGTAACGGCCTCTGCGCCTTATCCCGAAATAAACAACAAAGTTTCTATTATTCTTGTGTTTCTCTTACAAAGTGCATGCAATTTCTTTTGGTAAGCGCAAAAACATTATGGTAAATATAATACAAGTCTCATGAACGGTCAGTGATTACATCACAAGACCATACGTTCACACATGAGCTTTTTACCACCTTCATTCGCCTTACCTAATCAAAGTAATTGTACCCATGCAAAATATTGTAAACTAAAAAACACACATCATACTATTCTTGGCGCACCAATACGCCTTAAAAAACTATCAAACACGGTAGTGTTTCAATGTATGTTACTTGCGCGACAGCGCATTAACAAAAAGGGAGTACACATCCATAAAGACTACAAAAAATTGTTCCATAGAATTACAAAAGAAAACCTACGCTAGATCTTCGTCCTCATCTGGGAAGATTTCCTTTAGTTGCGCCACGTGATCTTCGGATTGCAGAGCAACATTTATAAGATCCATGACAAGAAGCTGAAAATTGTTGAATTTTGTTTTTAAAGCTGCAAGGGCGGCACCAGTATTAATACCATAAGTGGCGGATCTACTAGTGTCCCAGTCAACCTTCAAAACATTATTCACATGGTGCGAACATTCCGCATACCCTTGAGTTTATCCATCATTTCGCGCAGTAACCACCAAACGCGCAACCATTTTATCTAATTCTTCAGAATTTAACACTGATTCAGCAACCTACAAAAACAGAAAAGGCAAAATAAGGGAAAGGCGCAAAATATTTCCACAAGGAAAGCAAGCAAAGACAACTTACACAGGCAATCCCGCGTTCCTTCAACCATAACATGTCACCTTTTAAAGGCTCAAGTTCACTCTCCACCGTCACTCGCGCTGTTTCAGAATTTTCTAGCTTCTCTTCAGTCTCAGCTAGACGGCGGGAAGTTTCAGCCTTTTCAGAACGCACAAGCTCCAAGTCTTTCTTGAGTTGTTCCTGGTCAGAAAGCAAATCAGTAAGTTCTTCTATCTCTTTGTCTCTAAGAGCAAGAGTGACGCACGCTTGTACCTCTTGATGTTCGCTTCGCTCCCTGTGTGAACGCGCTTCATCCCGCGCAGCTTCAGCATCAGCTTTTTCTTTCTTCAACTTTTCGATCTCCACATCCTGATTTTTCAATTTCTCAACTTCAGGCTTGAGATTATTAATAACATTGCGGAGACCCATCTTCTCGGCATTATCCTTCTCACAGATCTTCTTCCAGTTCTTGCGCTCCTCGGAAAGAAGGGCAGCTTCGGCCTCCGCCTTTCTCTTCCAACCCGCAACGGACCATTCTTCAGTTTTTCGATCAGCCTCAAATTTGGCTTGATCAGCTTCCAGCTTAGCCCTCAGCTGGGCAACACGGTTCTCATCATCCACAACGTTCTTCTTGAACACCTTGAAGGCAGCCCACTCCTTGTGCACACTATGTTACTCACGCACTATACGATGCGTAGTGGATGTATAAGAGGCCGCCTCCTCAAGGTAGGCATGATAAGTTTGCTCATGAAGACGACTTTCTTGAAACTTAATCTAACCAGGCGGAAATATCCCCTGTAACCAGTCCCGACACACGCGCCAATCTGAGAAAGTATCACCTTTCTTCAGATTCCAAACTGGGACATGAATTTCGGAGGCATCTTTTTCTGAATAAGTTCTATAATAATAATCCCCTAGAGTTTCATCTGGGCGGATTGGAGAATTCTTGCCAGCATCAGAGAACGAGCTTTGGTTTTCAGCAGAAACCTTCTCAATGTTCTCAGGCATGAAACCAGAAGCTTTGGATGGAGAAGTTGTAACAGGGATTTCTTCGGCAGTTTTCCCTTTATCCAAATCATGAGCAGCAAGTTCAGGGGCCTTTGGGTCACCAGCACCATCCACAATCTCTGGGCTAGTAACCTTTTCTGCATCCACTGCAACTGTGCAACATCAACAGGCTTATCAGCCCCAAGATCCTCAACCTCAGCAGCCTTCTCCGTCTCACCCTCAGGAACCTCAGTGTTCTTTAACTGATCGGCAACAGAAGTGCGTGGAGGAGAGAGTGGGAGTTCTTCATTAACCAAAGACAACGATTCTGTGGGAATAGGAGAAATTGGTTTTTCTGAAAAACAAAGCCTATGAATCACAAAGTATCCAATAGGCACAAGAAGAAGAGAGCAAAAGATGATACTTACCAGGAACAGATTCTGAAATAAAGGCATCCAGATTGTCTTTCCTGGTAATCATCTTCTTCTGAATCTTCTTTACAGGCTGACCCCCAACCTCAGCATCAGGTTGTTTCCTTTTCCCTGTTTTCTTCCTCACCAAGCGCTCAAGACTTGATTCCAAATCAATGGGATCATCAGGATTGGATGGAGGAATGTCCGCAGTATCTCTCGGCTCCGAATTTGGCCTTCTTATAACTGCAGGCACAAGACCCTCCAAAGAATCAGAAACCACCACATAATCACACCAGGAGTCAGTAGAGCGGCGCATACCTTTCTTCTCTCCCCCAACGTTTTTGGCCTTAGAAGACTGAGCTTTTTCAGCACCATTCTTCTTTGGCGCAGCAATAGCGGTTGGCGCGCGTCTTTTCTTTCAGGGCCTATGCCCAAATTAGACAAGTCACCTACTAACAAAGCGCAGAATAAATCTTATTCAAACGCGCAAAAGAAGCAAACAATAAATAATATGATAAAAGCTTACCAGCACCAGCAGCAGGTTGAGCAGACAGATCAGCATCCCGCAGAAGAACAAAGTTCTTCACAATGCGGTGATACCACAATTCTTCATTAGGTTTCTTTGGAAGGGTAGCCATTTTCCCACCTTCCCTCTCGAAAGTAACAACGTACAACGAAACAACTTCAAAATGGGAAAAGCAGAGGCAAATTCAAAAAAAAAGGGAAGTAAAGAAATAGGGCAAAAATCTTACTCTTGCCATCTTACATATACACCGGCTTTTCTTCTCGTTCCATCCTCCAGTTCAGACTCATACCGGCACCAACAAGGGCTTTCTCTGGTAAAGCAATATACGGAACGTCTTTTAGGTCCTGGTACCAATTTTCGTCAACAGGGGTTTGAATGGTCTCAGTAGGAACATCTTCCTTTCCTCTAAAAATCATCCTCATCGGAATAACTCCGGCCTTGATGAAGAAGAATTTCTGTTTCCAATCATGAAAAGATTTTGGGGGTTGCAGCAAAATTTTCTTCGCCGATGATCTTTGAATGAAAGAATAAAACCCTTGAGTGCAGTGCATTTGATGAAAAACTCGAAATCGAGGAACCGTCGGTTCGATATGCATCGTCCGACACACAAATTCAAAATGCCGAACCCTAACCATACCAATTGGGTGCATCTGGGAGATGTGAAACTTATAATACCCAAGAATTTCAAGGAAAAATTGTGTCACTGGAAAACGGAAGTTGCCTGCAGAAAAGAAATCCCAAAATAGGGTTACATACCCAACCGGAGCGTCCGCCGCCGTCTGACCTTCTTAAGGGTATCGGGCACTCCGGTTATCCGGAAACCTGAGGTTCCGAACCAATCCATCAAAAGTTACCCTAGACCACTTTAATGGTGGAAGTTCGACAGACATTTCTTCCGTTGAATCTACGTGATGATCTCCGGTTGACATAGGAGGAAGAGATTGCAATTCTTTCTAAAAGAATGGATAAAGAAGACGAAGAAGGAAAAGGGTTTCAACGAAGTAATGATAACTGGAAATAGGAAATCCAAAACACTTATATACCCACCGCCATAAATAGCATAGGTAACTGCACCACCACCTTTTTCGGGATAGCACAGTTACCCAAGCGATAGGGGCTAGTGGGAAACAACACAAACGCGAGTTCACACGCGCGTGTAAAACACGGTCAGTAATATGCATCTGACAGTGACTGCCTGTCCTACAGTCATTACTGTACCTTTCTCACCCAAAGTCAAAGATTTTCAAAATCACCAAAAAGTGTATCTTCTCATAGAAGATTCCCCACTTTCGCGCCTAAAAGCATTTCTCTCATATAGTCCAGTGCTCCACTTATTTACATAAGAGTAACACTAGACTGGGGGGACTTGAAGGGGTAAGGTCCCGAAAACCTCGTATTAAGTACTTGGGACCATACCACAACCTTATCTTTTAACCCCCTTTTAGCCTTGCGCGGCCGCGCATTGGTCCTACAAAAAGAGTTTAGAAGAAAAACAGCAGACAACACCTTCGCGCTAAAAGGAAAATTATAAGTCCTTGCGCCGATTCTCCATAACAAAGGGATAAAAATCCCAACAAGCACTCCCGCTTAAATAATACCCAGACTTGGATTTTATTTACTAAACTGATACCACACGATAAGGAGTCACACCGGATTATGGCAATAATCTTCTGGAAGACTCAATCGTGCACCACCAAGACGGTTATAACCGTCTGGGACACGTGTCATCATCCCAGGCCACCCTGAAATCACGATGATGGCATGGAATTGGAGAGAAACTTCCACTTGCCCACTCTCCACGTGGCAACACCCCAGTCATTAATCTAAATGGCGATTCGTGTGCTTTCACGTCAGATCAAGAAGATTAACGGAGAAGGAAATAACCACTTACGGAGTTAGTATCTTCCGTTAACATTTCATTAACAGGTTTTCCTGCCCAAACTCCCGGCTATAAATATGAGAGTAATTCAGGTATGAACCTCAAGTTACATTCACTTCACTCTTACTTCTTCTTCTTCTTCTTCATAAACACATACTTATTCTCACGCCGGAGTGTGGTCACGGAGAGAACCTCCCTTCTCCCCGTGACGAGACTAACGGTGTTCTGTTTTACAGTGTTCATTGGAGAAGAAGACCCGTCCCTTCAAATCAAACAAGAGAAAACCACCCTTTTATGCAGAACCTAACCCCCTGGATAATTTGATCCCGATCATTTATCCAGTGTTTCTTCAACCGGCAAATTCTAAATCCAATTTTACATTTTTAATTGCCCAGTAGGCTTTGTGTGCAATTTCTACTGGCAAATGACAGCTTTTTCCATAGACGAGCTTATATGGGGTTGTACCTATTGTTGTTTTATAAGCAGTTCGAAAAGCCCATAAAGCATCGTCTAACTTATCGACCCATTCTTTTTTATTTAACCCTACGGTTTTTTCAAGTATTCGTTTTAAACCTCTATTAGTCACTTCGGCTTGTCCGTTTGTTTGAGGGTGATATGCCGTTGAGACCCGATGATAGACCCCATACATTGTTAAAAAAAATTCGAGTTGATGGATATAAAAATGGGTACCTCTATCACTTATCAAAGCCTTTGGTGTTCCAAAACGAGAGAATAATCTTTTCAGAAATCTTACCACGACTCTTCCATCGTTGGTTGGAAGTGCCTCGGCCTCGGCCCATTTAGACAAGTAATCTACTGCCACAAGTATATATTTGTTTCCTTTTGACGGTGGGAAAGGTCCCATAAATTCGAGTCCCCACACATCAAAAATTTTACAAACAAGAATGCCGTTTTGTGGCATTTCGTTTTTGGAAGAAATATTACCTGTTCTTTGGCAAGCGTCACATGTCTTGACAAGACTTTGGGCGTCTTTGTAAATGGTTGGCCAGTAAAATCCTGAATCAAATACCTTTCGTGCGGTACTTGCGGCACCTTGATATCCTCCGTATGGACCTTCATGACAATGGCGGAGAATTCTTCTTGCCTCACTACCATGTACGCATCGTCGGATGAGTTGATCGGTACACATTTTGAAAAGATAAGGATCTTCCAAAAAATAATGCTTTACATCGGCAAAGAATTTCTTTCTTTGATGATGTGGCCATCCTTTCACGACTATACCGCTAGCTAGGTAGTTAGCATAGTCAGCGTACCATGGTTCTTCTCGGTATTCCACCATTTCCAGGGACTCCGTTGGGAACTTTTCGTTGATTTGCTCGTCCCTAGTTACCTCCAAAGCTGGGTCTTCTAGGCGCGAAAGATGATCTGCTGCGGTGTTTTCTGCTCCTCTTTTGTCTTTGGTTTCAATGTCAAATTCTTGGAGGAGTAGAATCCACCGAATCAAATGTGGTTTGGCATCCTGCTTCTTGAAGAGATATCGAATGGCTGCATGATCTGTATAGACTATTGTTTTAGAAAGAACAAGATAAGAACGAAATTTATCAAAAGCAAATACCACGGCTAGTAATTCCTTTTCTGTTGTTGTATAATTTTCTTGTGCATCGTTAAGTGTTTTACTAGCATAATAAATTGGGTGAAAATGCTTATCTTTTCTTTGTCCCAAGACTGCGCCAACTGCAAAGTCACTTGCATCACACATGATTTCGAAAGGTAATTTTCAATCAGGCGCTGATGTGTGTAAAATGCAACATATAAATTACATCAAATGAGGCATAAAACTAACCCTTTTTTAGTACTAATATTGGAAAAAGAGTGTTTTTGTCTTCCTTTTGTATTTTCAGGATTAAATGAGCTCAAAAACGCAAAAGAAGCAAAAAGACAGCTAAATCCAACATAAATACAAGAAAAGGAACATTAGTGGACTGCCCGAACCCTCAACGGCACCTTCCAAAGCAAAATAGAGAAAACAGAAGGCTGAACACGCCCCGTGCTCAGCCAGCACGGGGCCGTGCCCAAGAAGCAGCAGAAAAGACAAACCTATAGAAGCTTCTATTGCCCACCACGGGGCCGTGCTCAGCGGACACGGGGGCGTGTCGAAAGTACAGCAGGCGCATTTATTGTAATTGCGAATTACAATTAATGAGGAGAGAGAGTGTCAGACGGACACGGGGCCGTGCCCAGCGGACACGGGGCCGTGTCCAGCTCTCTGTTCAGCCTATAAATAGGAGTGCTTGGATTCATTTCATCTCATCCCTTGGCACACCACCTCTCTCACACTTCATCCACCACCCACCACCATCACAACACCATCATCCACCACCATCATCCATTGTCCATCGTAGAGTGTGTGAGTCGTCTCGGGATCCAAGATTGATCGTAAGAGTTCTTGACAATCAAGGCCATGTTTGCCTAAGTCTCTTACATCACTTGGTGAAGACAAAGTGTCTAGTATAATACTTTTTATTTCTAATCTTTTGCACTTTTTATTTGGTTTTGTATTAATGACTTTAATAACTAGTTACTTATGTTGAAGGTGATCTTTCCTTATCGTTTGTCCGTGGTGTCTTGGCATTATTTTACTGTCTATATAAAATAAAGGATTTTCACCATTCATATCTCCACGGTCTATATGGAGGTATGTTGGCTACCTGGTAGGGGGTTAAGGGAACGGTTTGGTAAAGGTCTTGCCATTGTTCAGCGTTTAGAGGTCCTGCAATGGACCTGGGTCAAATTTAGTAGGACCTCCTTCAATACTTCACGGTATTGGATGGCGGGGGTCCAAACTCTTTGATCCCCTCATAAGTTAACTACTATTAATACTATAACCCGGCTATTTAGGACTGTATCCCTGCTGACTCAGACTACTTAGCCGAGGGTAACGTCACCTTCAAAAGAGGGGCCTACTACAATAACTAAGATAATCTCTTAATTATGTGCAAAAGTGCGGAAATAATCAAAGGTTATACTAGATACGAGTCGGAACCAAGTGATTCATCTTGTCTATCTGTTTTTATTTTTATTTTATTTTCAGCATTTTAGTTAGTTTTATTTTTCTTAGTTTAAAACATTTTTTTAAACTTTTATTTTGATTAGACGTTGAGGATAAACCGGTACTAAAAGCTCTTGTGTCCTTGGACGACCTCGGTATCTTACCAACGCTATACTACACTCAACGATGGGTGCACTTGCCCATATGTGTGTTTAGTGTTAGTAAAATATCGTGTTTTATAAATTTAAAACTTGGCAAAAATAAGTGTTAAAAAGGGCTTAAAATATACACCTAAAATATACGACACTTTCACGCACATCAAGTTTTTGGCGCCGTTGCCGGGGACACAAGGATTTTAAGAAAGTTAGGAATCAACGGCCTAATCATCTTTTATTTTTCTTTTTATTTTTTTAGGATTTTCTTAGTTTTTCAGCTTCTGCAGAGCTCAGCACGGGCCGTGCCCGCTGAACACGCCCCCGTGCTCAATCATTGGAACTGGCAATCCTGTTTTACATCAGACAGTAAGCTGAACACGGGGCCGTGCCCACTCAACACGCCCCCGTGCCCAAGTTTCAGTTACTGAAAACAGAACCGTTAGATCCCGACGGTTGGTAATTTCTGACATAAACATGAGTGATAGTAATTATTTTTACTTTCGGCACTCTTATGGTAAGTGGTGTCAATTATGTGGTGGCGAACATGAAGAAGTAAAATGCTACTTCCTAAATTATAGGCCCCACTACATGGACCCACCATCTTCTAATAACCTTAAGAGGGGCGAAAGTAAAAATAAGCACTATTTCTCCCTCGAATGCGCCCAGCCAGATATTCTAGGGGAAATGCTCCTTAGCGAGTTATTTCAACTAGAAGAGCTAATTCTGAAATGGATAGAAGAGCTTGGGAAGGATTTTATTGATCCACCCCAAGACGATACCCATGAAGAAATGTTGGAACCGCATTCCGACAACCTCGTTGCTCCCGAAAATACCTTCGTACCTAGCAAAGACTTGGACGATAGTCGTCCCTGTGTCGATTGTGCCATGAAGGACTCTCCATCGACTTCGTTCGGTGCATACATAGACCTGAGCGATTCAGCATATACCTTCTTTAACAAGAGCCCGGAAAAGGGTTGGACTTGTCCACCTAGAATGAAAATAGGAATTACCCTCACCGACAACCTCTTGCGTTCTCGCCTTAGTCTAGGACAATTAAGGTATATTAGGCACTTCGGGGTTGTTCCGACCAGTCAGGAGCCACCCGATACTAACAAGTTCCTTAAAAAAGTAGACAACTTCATAAAACAGTCCTTAGACACGGGGCCGTGCCCAGCCAACACGCCCCCGTGTCCATCGAAAGATTCCTTTCTGATCAGTACGTCAGAATACGGACAAACTGTGTCAGAACTCCACCTGAACACGGGGCCGTGTCCAATGAACACGGGGCCGTGTCCAGGTTGCTGTCATTTTCTATAAATGCAGCCAAGAATTCTGCACATTTGGACCAACTTGGGGCAGAGATTTGCAGGAATCTTCTCTCAAACTATCCTAGGTAAGTCTAAAAGAAGGTTCCAACAACCCATCTTGTCCCTTCCTCTTTTAGTAATTTCCTTCTTCTTCATCTTTCTCCAAGAGCTACCATTGAAAGTTTGGAGTTCCTCCAACTCTATGGTAGGGATAAATGAGTTTTGTTCAAAGAATCTTGGTAAAAACATGTTATGAAACATTGTTTTAAGTTATTAATAACCAAAAAGGCCCCACAACGTTCAGAAAATAACTTAAAACTCCAAGTTTCCTTGTTCTAAAACTCTGCAGAAAGATGAACACGGGGCCGTGCTCAGTGAGCACGGGGCCGTGTCCGGTCACTGTTTCATTAAATAAACTATTTTTAGTTTATTTTTCGTAGGATATCGAGTGAAAACAGCGATACATCTTCTGTGCATTCGTCAAACAGCCGAAGAGGAAGAAGACCCTCCATTGAAGCTACACTTGTGCACTATGTGATAGCATTAAGGGAGGCTCTCGACGAAATGACTTCAGTAGAGGAGGTCCTTATCGACCGTATTAACGATCTTACGATGGGACTTGAAAGCAGCTTCCAAGAAATTAACCTCTTGCACCAGAGGTTAAATATTCTTGTAGCACCTCCAATGGAACCAGTCCTTCCACAGCAGGATTGGAACCTAGCACTCGGAATCAACAACCCTACCGGGTGGGAAGACTTGCCAGCGGAACCTCCTGTGGAACACCTACAAGAGATCCCGGTGGGGGTTGAAACTCCTCAAACTAATGCCAATGAACCTTCCTTTCTCCTTCCAAGGGAGGTGGAAGAATGGCTCGCCGACATTTGAGGAGAACCGCACGCGGAAGATGGAGTTCAAAAAGGCCTTGGTTAAACCAAGATTTATTGCTTCTTGGAAATTTTGCTAACTAAAATAAAGTAAAGGCTAGAACTCCATGGTTTGATTTCTTTGTTTTATCTAGTTTAATTTAGGATTATGTAAGTTCTCTCTATGATGAAATGAAATGATGGTTTTAATGTTTGGATGGTTTGTAATGAATAAAACACACTCATGGTGGTAAAGGATGAAAAGGAGAACGAGAAAAATGATCCCATGCACAAGAACAAGGCAACCCGACAATTTTCTCCAGTTCAGAAGATTCAACACGGGCCGTGCCCAACCAACACGGCCCCGTGTCGAACCACCTGCAGAAAACGCCCAGTACAGGTACCTGGACACGGGCCGTGTTCACTCAACACGCCCCCGTGTCCAGACTTCTGTTTTTCTTGTTTCAATTTTGTTACTGGCACTTGAACATGGGGCCGTGCCCGGATAACACGGGGCCGTGTTCAGTGCCCAGTAACACAAATTTTTGCTTTTTAAACACTATTTTACACATCTAATCAACCTAAAAATTTATTTTTGGGACACATTGAGGACAATGTGTAATTTAAGTGTGGGGGGGATGCTAAAACCTTGAATTTTGCAAGTCCTAAATACAAGCCTTACACAAAACTCTATTGGAACCGCTAATCACCCCAAATTTTTTCAAAAATTTCATTTTTTTTACTTGTCTAGGTTTAACTCGGGAAATTCAAGTTCTCAAAAAGGTTATATTTTTACAAATTTTACAACCGATAGCGTAGTGATAAAAAGAACCAACATAAGAAATTTATGAAAAGGCATGACAAACTTATTTAAAATTTGATTATATATACTTGATCACATAAAAACCCATTCCCACAAAAGTGAGTTTTGAGCCTTTACTGAGCACACAATTACATATCATTTGATTAAATGCTCATCTTTCGTTTCTTGTGTGAATAGCCGCTTGGTTCTTACGACTCTAGAACTTGCCATGACAATACATTCCCGGTCCTTATCAACTTAAACCCGAGTAAGTAAATGATGGAGGCATTAGGACTAATCTTTTTCATTTCTACACCATTATTTTTCTTTTTATTTTACCACCTACCCAAAAATCCCCCTAGTTAGCCCTTTTGAGCCTAAACCTTTTCGTTTCATCACCCAAACAAAAACCCTTTCAACCACCAAAACCCTTTTTTTATTTTTAACCCTTTATTTTAGTAACAAGTTCGGTTCTTCGCGATCAAAAAAAAAAATCGTGATGATGATGAAGCAAAAAGAAAATAAACAAACAAAGTAATCAAAAATAACTTTGTTTGAATAAAAGCTTCATCAAAATAAAAAGTTGCAAAAATGCGAAAACCGACACTTGTTACGCTTTTAGCCCTTTTTCTACTAACCACTAACCCAACCACCTACCTTTAACCCTAGCCAACCCTTAACCCACAAAGTCCTCTTGATATCTACAAAGGTATAAAAGTTAAAAAGGAGGAGGATTGATTTCTTGGCAAGCCTATGGTAGGAATAAGTTCCATGCCGCTCTCGAGTGATTCATTAAAAATACACCTTCGGCCGAGTGTGAGTGAATTCCCCGCGAGGTATGTGAACTTGTATATAAATAGAATTTTAAAAAGGCATGTTATGCCCAAATAAGTAATTTCTTTTATGAACAGTTCTAAATAAATCATTACGAATAGGAGTGTAAATAAATAAAAATAAAACCCAAAAAGATCTTGGAAATCCCGACACTCTACGACAAGCCTAAAACCTTCTCTTCTACCTATTCCATTTGGGAGTGTAAGCCACAAATTAAAGAGTTTTGCTTGAGGACAAGCAAAAGTTCAAGTGTGGGGGTATTTGATGTGTGTAAAATGCAACATATAAATTACAACAAATGAGGCATAAAACTAACCCTTTTTAGTACTAATATTGGAAAAAGAGTGTTTTTGTCTTCCTTTTGTATTTTCAGGATTAAATGAGCTCAAAAACGCAAAAGAAGCAAAAAGACAGCTAAATCCAACATAAATACAAGAAAAGGAACATTAGTGGACTGCCCGAACCCTCAACGGCACCTTCCAAAGCAAAATAGAGAAAACAGAAGGCTGAACACGCCCCGTGCTCAGCCAGCACGGGGCCGTGCCCAAGAAGCAGCAGAAAAGACAAACCTATAGAAGCTTCTATTGCCCACCACGGGGCCGTGCTCAGCGGACACGGGGGCGTGTCGAAAGTACAGCAGGCGCATTTATTGTAATTGCGAATTACAATTAATGAGGAGAGAGAGTGTCAGACGGACACGGGGCCGTGCCCAGCGGACACGGGGCCGTGTCCAGCTCTCTGTTCAGCCTATAAATAGGAGTGCTTGGATTCATTTCATCTCATCCCTTGGCACACCACCTCTCTCACACTTCATCCACCACCCACCACCATCACAACACCATCATCCACCACCATCATCCATTGTCCATCGTAGAGTGTGTGAGTCGTCTCGGGATCCAAGATTGATCGTAAGAGTTCTTGACAATCAAGGCCATGTTTGCCTAAGTCTCTTACATCACTTGGTGAAGACAAAGTGTCTAGTATAATACTTTTTATTTCTAATCTTTTGCACTTTTTATTTGGTTTTGTATTAATGACTTTAATAACTAGTTACTTATGTTGAAGGTGATCTTTCCTTATCGTTTGTCCGTGGTGTCTTGGCATTATTTTACTGTCTATATAAAATAAAGGATTTTCACCATTCATATCTCCACGGTCTATATGGAGGTATGTTGGCTACCTGGTAGGGGGTTAAGGGAACGGTTTGGTAAAGGTCTTGCCATTGTTCAGCGTTTAGAGGTCCTGCAATGGACCTGGGTCAAATTTAGTAGGACCTCCTTCAATACTTCACGGTATTGGATGGCGGGGGTCCAAACTCTTTGATCCCCTCATAAGTTAACTATTATTAATACTATAACCCGGCTATTTAGGACTGTATCCCTGCTGACTCAGACTACTTAGCCGAGGGTAACGTCACCGCCAAAAGCGGGGCCTACCACAATACTGCATTAATAACTTAATTCATTATCTTCCAATAATCCACCCCTTTAGGATTGTATCCCTGCTGACTCAAACTACTGGGGTGAGGGTAACGTCACCTTCAAAAGAGGGGCCTACTACAATAACTAAGATAATCTCTTAATTATGTGCAAAAGTGCGGAAATAATCAAAGGTTATACTAGATACGAGTCGGAACCAAGTGATTCATCTTGTCTATCTGTTTTTATTTTTATTTTATTTTCAGCATTTTAGTTAGTTTTATTTTTCTTAGTTTAAAACATTTTTTTAAACTTTTATTTTGATTAGACGTTGAGGATAAACCGGTACTAAAAGCTCTTGTGTCCTTGGACGACCTCGGTATCTTACCAACGCTATACTACACTCAACGATGGGTGCACTTGCCCATATGTGTGTTTAGTGTTAGTAAAATATCGTGTTTTATAAATTTAAAACTTGGCAAAAATAAGTGTTAAAAAGGGCTTAAAATATACACCTAAAATATACGACACTTTCACGCACATCAGGCGCTATCATGATAGGTGCATTGACTAGCATTTCTTTTAGGGTTAGAAATGCTTGATTGCAATCCTTGTCAAAGATGAAAGGGGCATCTTTTTCAAGTAATTTTGTTAGAGGCCTTGAGATTTTCGAAAAGTCCTTGATAAATCGTCTATAGAATCCGGCATGCCCTAGGAAACTTCTGATAGCTCTAACGGAGGATGGGGGTGGTAATCGAGAAATAGTGTCTATTTTTGCTCGGTCAACCTCCATTCCTTGGCTTGAGATTTTGTGACCGAGTAATATTCCCTCCGTTACCATGAAATGGCATTTTTCCCAGTTAAGGGCGATGTTAGTTTCCTCACATCGGGATAGCATTCGCTCAAGATTATCGAGGCATTGGTCGTATGAATCTCCAAAGATAAAAAAGTCATCCATAAAGACTTCCATTGTCTTTTCTATCATATCATGGAAGATGGCCACCATGAAATGTTGAAAGGTTGCGGGGGCATTACATAGACCAAAGGACATGCGTCGATAAGCAAAAGTTCCATAGGGACGTGTGAATGTTGTATTTTCTTGGTCTTCGGGTGCTATCGGGATTTGAAAGTAACCTGAAAAACCATCTAAAAAACAATAAAATTTGTGACCGGATAATCTTTCTAACATTTGATCAATAAAAGGCAAAGGAAAGTGATCTTTCCTTGTCGCTTCATTTAATCGACGATAGTCTATACATACCCTCCATCCTGTGACGGTTCTCGTTGGTATTAATTCATTTTTCTCGTTAGTTATTACCGTCATACCTCCTTTCTTTGGAACTACTTGGACGGGACTCACCCACGGACTATCGGAGATAGGGTAAATAAGTCCAGCGTCAAGTAATTTGATGACTTCGTTCTTAACCACTTCTTGGACATTTGGATTTACTCTACGTTGTGGTTGTATTACCGATTTATAGTCATCATTCGTTAAAATTTTGTGCGTGCACATGGAAGGACTTATACCTTTAATATCTACAAGCTTCCAAGCGATCGCATTTTTGTGTTTTTTCAAAAGTGAAATTAATTTTTCTTTTTCTAAGCTAGTTAATTTAGACGAAATAATTACAGGTGATTTACCATCTTTATCAAGAAAAGCATATTCCAAACCTTTTGGAAGTTCTTTGAGCTCAAGAGGTGGGTCTTTAGGAGACTCCTTATTTGGTTGCTCATTTCGATCAAGAACTACAAAAGTTTGTTCTATGGCGACCTCTTCTTCAACAAAGTGGTCAATTTCTTCTCTTGTATCGGGTGGTTCATCTTCATCTTCTTCTTCAATTAGGGGGTCATTATTGCCGAATGGATATTTCCTTGAAGGCTCAAGATCGACACTCTTTTTAAATGCCCCTAATTGAATAGATAGATTGTTGTGCTTCTGGTTTTTCAAAGCCTCGTGGGTTTTTACAAAAGGTCGTCCCAACACTAGAGGAGCGTCATCAAAGATGACAAAGTCGGTTGGGATTACCATTTGATTTGATTTGTTTGGACCAAGACATCCGCAACTACACCGATTGATTTTATTACTTTTCGATTGGATAGAAAAATGGGTATTTGAAGCGGAGAAAATCACTAATACTTAATTTTTCGAAAATGTAGTTTGGCATTATATTAAAATAAAGATCTTTATCGATTGTGATATTACTAATAAAGGAGTTTTGAAAAAATATGGAACCGGTGTAATGTTAATTTCAAATGGATCTTCTTTTATTAGCGAAGTTTGATCATTAGTTAAATTAATGCTTACCGTTTCGTCAATTTTAGTGTTAGTGTTTAACTCTTTTAAAAACTTAGCATGAGTGGGTACTAAACAATGATTTTCGAAAGAGGGTGACAAGAGATAAATTTATTCAAAATTAGACTCTTCTTGAATTTTAACGTTGTCGGTGTAACACCCCGACCCGGATAGGGCTGACGTGTCACTATTACAGATATCAAAAACCAAACACAATCCATTTAACGAAGGAAAGTTGAGTCCGAAAGTTAAACAAAAGTCTTAAAACACACCAAGAAATCCTAAGTCTTAATTAATTTCAATACTGAAATAAATAAAAGTCTTTATTCTTGAACTGCATTTTACTCTCATCAACACTGGTTCCCCAAGTTCCCTCGATTACCTGACAACACAAAGACAACAAAACAAAGAAAACTACGGCTGAGCCAAAGGTTGCTCAGTAACGGAGAAAACAACAGTAAAAGTAAAGAACATGCATAATAAAGTATGAAAACCAAACAGACTTTATTTCAGACTTGAAACCAAACTTCTACGGAAACAAAACTGAACAGGGTCCGAGGTATAACCCAATACTTGACTGGAACATAAACGAACACATATCGAAACATATCAAACGTATATAGATGTCACACTACGTGACTACACTTAAAATAACTTAAGTCACGTCAGACGGAAGCACCCACGAGCCTAAATAACCAAACAAGTACACAGCTAGCTAGTCCATGCACCTATGAGACAGTGAGTGCGGTGTGCACCCATTGTTCCATCTCTACAAACCAAACCAAACCAAACCAAACCAAACTGAACCGAACCCGTAGTGTGACATCTATATACGTTTGATATGTTTCGATATGTGTTCGTTTATGTTCTAGTCAAGTATTGGGTTATACCTCGGACCCTGTTCAGTTTTGTTTCCGTAGAAGTTTGGTTTCAAGTATGAAATAAAGTCTATTTGGTTTTCATACTTTATTATGCATGTTCTTTACTTTTACTGTTGTTTTCTCCATTACTGAGCAACCTTTGGCTCAGCCGTAGTTTTCTTTGTTGTGTTGTCTTTGTGTTGTCAGGTAATCGAGGGAACTTGGGGAACCAGTGTTGATGAGAGTAAAATGCAGTTCAAGAATAAAGACTTTTATTTATTTTAGTATTGAAATTAATTAAGACTTAGGATTTCTTGGTCTGTTTTAAGACTTTTGTTTAACTTTCGGACTCAACTTTCCTTCGTTAAATGGATTGTGTTTGGTTTTTGATATCTGTAATAGTGACACGTCAGCCCTATCCGGGTCGGGGTGTTACAGTTATGGTATCAGAGCCCAGGCTCCTTCCTGTAGAAAACTTTAACATTAATAATTAAACGTGTGAGTTAATGGGTAGACGTCGGGTTAGGATAACTCTCTTTCTTCTTCACGTAATTTGAAACTTTCTCCTCTCCACACATATCTCCTTTCAGATGCCTCCTAGAAGAAGTGTGAACAACCGTTGTAACGAGAATAACGACATCCCTATTGAGACCCTCATTGCTAACGCTGTCAATATGGCTATCGCGGGTTTGGTTCCTAACTTGTTGCAACAGCTTCAGCAAAATAACAACAACGGACCACAAGGGGGTAATAACAACAACGGCCCTCAAGGCGGAAATGCTAACCCTCCTGTTGCCATTCATGATTGGCTTGATTGCTTCCAAAAGTTAAAGCCAAAATCGTTTAGTACCGCTGCTACTCCAGTCGAGGCGGAAAACTGGATTGCTCATATCGAGAAAAATTTTGAAGTGTTGGGTGTGAATGAAGAATTCAAAGTCAGGCTTGCTAGTTACAAATTGGAGGACGATGCTCATAGGTGGTGGAAGACTTTGAAGAATGCTCGTGCGTTGTTACTACTCGCTATACTCGTTACGCCTAGCACCAGAGATTCGGATCATAATGTAACTATATCGCATAAATCGCTAAATCGCAGTATTTTCGCATATTACGCATACTTTATCTCTATCACATCACATTGCACTTGCTGACAACCACGAGGATGTCGAGTGAGGACAAATTCTACCCTCCTTGATAGCTGTGATGTGTCGCAGTGCAACTCATAACTCAAAATACACATTAACGTCACGATGACATTGAGAGAGGACCTATTCTACCATCCTCAATGACCGTGAAGCGTCGCAAAGTAACCGTATACTCGAAAACAGAACCCGGTTATTGTATCGTAACTTTGAAATATGTATACGTACATACGGCCCCTTGTGATTAATTATATATATAATGAAAATGATAATAATTAAATATAGGAAATGTGTAACCAAAGCTATCGCAACGCTCGAAACAATGAAGTTCGTCGCGCCAAAGATCCAATAGGATAGGCCATCCGAACGGATAGGCCATCCGAACGGATAGGCCATCCGACCCGGATCACCAAATCACCTCCACTCTTCTCTCTTGCCTATAAATAGCCTGTCACTTCACTTGAATAGTGATGTGACAGCTCCCACTCGACCAGCACGTTCTTGGACCTTTTTTCTCTCGATTTCTAGCGATTCCTGTAAGATCTTAACCTAAATCTTGTACTTCTATGATCTACACTCGATTCTACACCTTTCTATCTTTTAAAACTCAACTTTTAACCGTGAAATCTACTGATTTGAGGTGTTCAAAGATGATGTCATCAAGAGTTCTTATGAACTTCAAAGTGTGACCTCATTTCACCATGAACAACTCGGATCTGAGTGATTTTCACATGTTTTTATAACAATCCCACCTAAAATCTATGTATCTAATCAAAGTATTGTGCGATTTCGGGTTAAACATGGGAAAACCGTCAAGAACGGCCAGATTTGATGGAACGGGGTGGTTCCCGGCCGTTAGAATGGGTCGGAACTGATGGAATTTCATTTGTTTAACACGATGTCACACCGTCTCAGTCAAACCACTCGTCTTCTTTCCAAAAACCATCAAGTACAGTTGGCCAGAACGTTGGAACGAACTGTTCACCAATTTCTATGTCGTCTGACCAAAACAGACCATCCGACCGGATCATGTCATCCGACCGGATCATGTCATCCGATCGGATAAGCTCATCCGACCAGATCATGTCATCCGACCGGATTGACATCCGATCGGATTGCCACTAGGCCGATTACTCGACTCTTCGCGTTTTAGCACACTCTGCATCGCTTACGATACCATTCAATGTTTAGGCTAACTCAGACGCACTCTCAACCGATCCAATCAAGTTGTGTTCTCGCTAAATACGCGCTGTGAGTATACTCGAACCCCTTTTAATCGCATTTTTATGGGTGTAACATACGTTCCTAATAAATCGAACTTATCAAACGAATTATTCAATCAATCTATTTGTCACATGCGAATAACTGTTATGCATATTTACACGTGATGCTAGTTACATATGTGTTAGGACTTATACTCGCGAGGTCCCGCCTTAACTAGTATAGTACTATAGCACCCGACGGGGTCTAGTTAGGAGGAATAGCAATCGCAATCGCAGCTCGAGTGACTTAGCTGGTAGTATCTGTCTTTTTGCATGTATGTTGAGGTATCCCGTTTATGTATTTGGTAATTCGCAACACTTTTAACTATTTTATCGCTACACTATCAAACTTGTATACTCGCCATTACTTTTGTATTGACGTTGTTTTAACGTATGTTGCAGGTTAGATCGCTATCTACTTCAAATCAAGCTAGGGAGTCTAGAAACTCGCCTAAAATCTAGGTTGTCGGATTTGAATTGTTCGAGAGGACAAGAAATCTGTGATAACTTATGTGACTGTATTATTTGTTAGTATGGGATAACGAATGTAATAAATATTATCGCAATATAGTTGTTATGGATTCTCTTGAGCAATCTGATTCGCCTAGTGTCGCGCCCCGATGATTCCGCCATCGGTTGGGGTGTGACAGGTACGGTACTGGTATGGCACCGGTATTTGAGGGTAAAAACCGATAAATACCGTTGCCGAACCGGTACCGAAAATACACCCAGTTTAGTAAATTTAATATCGGTACCAGCACCCGATACCATTCATTCAATTCTATTTTTATTACTCTTAATTCCATTCTGTTTTTAATATGTATATATATATATATAGGGAGAAGATCATGCGAGAACCACCTCTTATTGTGAGAACCGCGAGAACCAATGTGAACACACCAAAAATGCCTAAAAATAGCTAAAATTCACACAAAAAATTTTTTTTTGAATTTTTTAATATTTTTTATAAAAAAATCGCTACTTTTCGAAGCAAAAAAAAAAAATTTTTTGGCTTCGAAAGTAGCGATTTTAACATAAAAAAAATTCAAAAACAAAATTTAGATTTTTTTTTATTTTTTTAGATTTTTTTAGGTTTTTTGGGGGTTTAGTTTTTAGCATTTTAGCTTGGGGGTGGGGGTTTAGGTTTTTGGGGGGTGGGGGAGGGGGTTTAGGTTTTTTTTTTTTGGGGGGGGGGGGGGGGGTTAGGTTTTTTTTAGCATTTAGCTTGGGGGGGGGGTTAGGTTTTTTTTTGGGGGGGGGGGGGGGTGGGGGGTTTAGGTTTTTTGGGGGTGGGGGTTAGGTTTTTTTAGGTTTTTTTAGCTATTTTAGGTTGAGTTCACATTGGTTCTCAAGGTTCTCACAATAAGGGTGGTTCTCCCATGAGCCACTCCCTATATATATATATATATATATATATATATATTTTATTACTGTTCATTACATTTGGTTTTTAATATATAGGTTTAAATTTTTTTTTTGGCTTCGAAAGTAGCGATTTTAACATAAAAAAAATTCAAAAACAAAATTTAGATTTTTTTTTATTTTTTTAGATTTTTTTAGGTTTTTTGGGGGTTTAGTTTTTAGCATTTTAGCTTGGGGGTGGGGGTTTAGGTTTTTGGGGGGTGGGGGAGGGGGTTTAGGTTTTTTTTTTTTTTGGGGGGGGGGGGTTAGGTTTTTTTTAGCATTTAGCTTGGGGGGGGGGTTAGGTTTTTTTTGGGGGGGGGGGGGTGGGGGTTTAGGTTTTTTGGGGGTGGGGGTTAGGTTTTTTTAGGTTTTTTTAGCTATTTTAGGTTGAGTTCACATTGGTTCTCACAATAAGGGTGGTTCTCCCATGAGCCACTCCCTATATATATATATATATATATATATATTTTATTACTGTTCATTACATTTGGTTTTTAATATATAGGTAAATTTTATTACTCTTAATTCCATTCTGTTTTTAATATATATATATATAGTGTGAGATTCATTGGGTAACACTAAAAAAGTGGGGAACCGGGGAACACTCTTAAAAATTTAACTTAACATGTTAAAAATTAATTTTTTAAACATCTTTTTCGGCGCTTCTCCTTATATATATACTTGTAGAAGCTTTTTTAATAAAAAAAATCAAAAACTAAAAATATTAAAAAAACAATTAAAAAAAGGCTAATTTTTTTTTTTAGAAAAAATATTTTTTTACTCGACTAGATTCTCCTCCTTTTTATAAAGAAAAGCGCTGAAAAAAATTTTAAAAAAAATTATTTTTAACATGTTAAGTTAATTCTATAAGATATAACTGTTTTTTAAACATTTTTTTATATTTTTAGTTTTTGATTTTTTTTTATCAAAAATGTTTCTACTTGTATTTATAAGAAAAAGCGTCGAAAAAAAATTAGAAAAATATTTTTTTTAACATGTTAAGTATAATTTTTAAAAGTGTTCCCCTGTTCTCCACTTTTTTAATGTTCCTCAATGAACTCTCCCCTATATATATATTATATATTATTACTGTTAATTACATTCGGTTTTTAATATATAGGTAAATATATAGGTAAATGTGTGTTTGTTTTTCTAGGCAACATATATTGGAAACTTAGACCAAATGGCCAATCGGTAGGTGAAATTCTGAAACTATGACCAACTTTTAACGAGGGCACGGGTGACCGGCAACCCCTGTCGGCGGCGATGATTTGCACTAGTTCTTGTATTACACTAGTAGATGCCCCGTCCGCGTTGCGGGGCAATGGCCGAATAATTCTCAATCAATTAAAAAAAGACTACTATAATTTTGCTATGAAAAAAAAAAACGATGATAAGACGATAATTTTGGGCTCAGGGCAAAACTGTAATTTTTTAGGAATAATGAGCCAGTGTTACGCAGCTAGAGTTATGCGCCGCTCGCGTTGCGGGGCGCTAAACCGAGTATTTCTTAGGTTAATAACATGTACGCCTTTATGTCGGTTAGGTATACATGCTACCTATAACACGTTATCAAAAAGACACATCAAGTTAACCAATTAAAGAAAAACAGTACCATAGTTATGATAAAAAAAAAATTTAACTAAAACGATGACAATCGTGTAATTTAGAGTTGCGGGCAAAACAATAATTTGTCAGGACCAATTAGCGAGTGCTAGGCAGCTGTTTGGCATGAATAAAAAAAATTAAGTCAACAAAGTAAAATAAAACACTACTATGGTTTTGCCAAAGGAAAAAAACGATGGCAAGATTGAAATTTTTAGCGAAGATAAAATCGTAATTTTAAAGTGGAGGTAAAATAATATTTTGAACTGAGGGCAAAACCAATTTTTTTTAATGGGGGCAAAATCGTAATATTTTAGCTGCGAGCAAAATCGTAATTTTTAGCTGGGGGCAAAATCGTAATTTTAAAATGGGAACCAAATCGTAATTTGGCAGGACTCTAGCTGAGGGTAAAACCATAATTTTATTTTGAACTGGGGGCAAAATTGTATTTTTTAACTGACGGCAAAATCGTAAATTTAAGCAAGGGACAAAAGCAAAATTTTATTTTGAATCGAGGGTGAAATCGTAATTTTACACCTGGGGATAAAATTGTAATTTGACATCATCTATAAATAACTATTATATGAAAAAAAAAAAAAAAAAAAGTCAAATGTGCCGCCCAAAATTGGCCAACCATTTAACATAACTATTGCCCGATGATGTCATACACTTGAAAATGTATATGTTGAGAATTTGTTTTTTTTCTTATTTCACGCATGTAATGTTATTATATCATGTATAACGTGTGATAATATCATATGATATTGTACTTGTACATTTATTCATGTTATACAATATAATATATATAATATAAGTTTAAACATGTACATAGATATCATATAAATATCTAATATATTTAAGTTGTGTATAGGCAGTGTTTCATAGCATAAATAAGTGAAATTATAATTATAACTAGTTGTTTACCATGCACGCGCGTTGTGGCGCGCTAAACCAAATCGTTCTATAAGAATGACAAAACATGTTAAATAAAAAAAAGCAGCTCGAACTAAAACGTCACGTATTTTCGGTACCGGTTCGGGACCGGTATTCACCGATTTTTACCTTCAAATACCGGTGCTATACCAGTACCAACCGGTACCGAACCGTACCGTACCAGGTATATTCGGTACCGGTACATACTTTTGGGGATTTCGGTAACGGTATTTTTGGTACCGGTTGGTACCGAGTTCATCAAATCCTGTAGCAACGTAGCAATGCAAGTAATTGCACAGTTTAGATTACATTTTATACACACAGTAAGTAAACTGACCGACATCATTCTTCAAACGATTCGAGATAAATGATGCGTAACCAGCCATATCCGGCATCGTGGAGTGCATTAAAAATGGAGCAATTGGACGATTGGATGCTGGGCTAGGTGTTTTTTGGAATGCCCACGGATTGTTCGGGTCAAAACCACGGTTATGAGGATTCATTTTTCGTATTGTGGTTGGATGAGAATTTTTTTTTTTAAAATAAGATAGAGATCATTATAGAAGAGGTGGAGTAATTGTGGTAAAAAATGAATAGAAGTGAGTATTTATAGTGAATAGATAAATTTTTTCTAAACACATAGCCGTTGGCCAACGGCTAGCCCAAACGACTACTTGTCTTGGCCAATGAGATCCCGCCATGTCATCTTGATAGCCCCGCCCAACGCCCGGGCTGAAACCCCCGCCCAAGGGGCCACGCCGAAACCCAAGGCCACCCAGGGTGGTGACTTGGGCGTTTGTACCCAACACACGCCACAACCCCCGCCCCATATTCTAATATTTCATAGATCTTTTTTTTAAACACATAGCTGTTGGCCAACGGCTAGCCCAAACGGCTACTTGTCTTGGCCAATGAGAGCCCGCCATGTCATCTTGATAGCCCCGCCCAACGCCCGAGCTGAAACCCTCGCCCAAGGGGCCACGCCGAAACCCAAGCCTACCCGGGGTGGTGACTTGGGCGTTTGTACCCAACCCACGCCGCAACCCCCGCCCCATACCCCATATTCTAATATTTTCTAAATCTTTTTAAAGAGTTAAGGGGTGGTAAGAGTCAATATTGAAAGTTAAAGGTTAAAAGTAAAAAGAAATAAAAAAAAATGGCAATATGGTAAATAAAACCACTATTCATTCGGTTCATCTTTTATTAGTATATAATATAATTATAATTATATTATAATTATAAATATTATTAAAACACAAGTTGGTTACACATTTTTTTTTTGTCTTTTTTTCTTTGACCCTTTAACTTTCAGTTTTTATAGTTATTGTCACACCCCGACTTTCCACGTGTCACCGGTGGGCCAGGTGGGGAGTATCGTGACGTGGTTGGCAACATAATAGTCAAACAACACAATTATATAAATGCACAGCGGAAGCAATATAAAAGATATAATACAACCGAATTTATTATTGTAATATCAAATGTCACAATATTCGGGAGTTTATCCACAGACGGATCGAAAATAAAATAGAAACAATAGTTCAACAGACTTTGACATCTAGAGCTTGCGAGACTTGAGTAATGATGCCTGGAGTAGCCAGCCTATTTCGTCTAGTACCTGCACTTAACCTTTTTGGAAAATACGTCAGTTTACACTGGTAAATACAACTCAACTGACTCGTTTTGAAAAGAGTTTGTAAATTGATTTGAATGCACTTCGGCACAAAAATATCTTTATAACTTGGGACAATTATTTGTATATAATCTTGTATACAGTTTTACTCATTTGCCGTCCATTAGCACCGATTAGAAGAGCCGGTTTAAGTTAACTGACACGCCACAGGTATAGTGCCCACAAGGTTGATTCCTTTAGTGGATTACCAGTTTTTACATAATGCATCTGTCAGGTGTACGCCTACACCCCGTGCTTAGGTCGTGGCCATTTCGTAAAATGATGCCAAGGATATCCGGGACATGGTCATTTAACCCCCAAGGGCCATACATCAAATAATACAGAATAAAGCGGGTTATGTAAATACATTAATCACAATTCGATTTAAATGACTACATACCCGACCAAGCGGTACTTTTATAGTACCGTACCCCAAGCCCGTATAGGGAAAATAAGTTAAGAGTATTTACCTGAGCAAAGTATCAATCAAATACAACAAAATGCAAGTACTTTTACTGGGCTCCTAATCTGGAACGAAGGTTTATAATAACCTATTAGATTTCTAACGGGTCCTTAATTTAGCCTTAGCTTAGACCGGTTAGTTTCAATGATACGGTTCGTACGCACTATTAAGCGAAAACCGGATAGAATGTGATTTAGACCCAACAAGTTTGGAGACTTGTTTAATATGGGTATTTCATACACACTCTGGATTTTGAGATAAAACCGATAAGGTTTGGCCCGTTTAGGCTAGTTTATGTAAACTAGTTACATAAACCGAACCGAACGCGTAATAAGCGTAACGGGTATTCATATGAGCCATTTACAGGTTTCCTAAGTTAATATGCTTCATATATGTTGTGACATCAGTAAGTTGTCTTTCATTATGCCCGTAACGAGTTTAAACACAAACTATGCCCCTTAGGGGTAGTTTGGTCATTTACAAGTTTATAAAAGAGTTTAAGTATTTATCTGAGTTACAGGTCTGATGTAATCATCAAAAATACTTATTTTACCATGTTATAACAGTAGAGTAAGGTATATATGTGAAATTTATCCATTATAACCAAACTAGGCCCCGTAGGGGTATTTTGGTAATTTCACATAAGCTGAAAAGCTCAAAACTGGAGTCTGAGTTTCACAAACTTTGCTTACTGTTAAAATATTATAATTTGCCTCATATATCAGTAGGTATCAACCTTGGTATGTTTAAAATAGTTTTAGTACATACTATGCGTTAAAAACGCTTAAAAAGGCGATTGGAAGCCGTTTCCGGGTTCGATACTTAAATCTGATATTTTTATATTTCCAGAAGGCTTAAAATGATTTATTTATCATATGTGATCAGTAGCAAAAGGTTTGGAGTCGTTTAGATATGTAAAACTCATTTTATGTAAGGGCAAAACCGACAATTACCGGATTAAGCCTACGACCATAAGTTATGCTCATCCTAAAATTTATTAAAAATCTTTAAAAATTCTAAAATAATATATTACATCAGTGGGTAAAATATTTGATATCAAAAAGTAGGCTTAACTAGGCTATACGCTAATTACGCCGTTTTATTAACATAAGGCTTTAATTTTACGCTAACGAGCATAACTCTTATTCTACACCTCAAACTGATGTCAAACTTTGCATACAAGTGTATATATCAGTAATTAAGGTTTCTACTCTTTTACATTTTCAAAGATCACGTTTTAAGGTGAAAAGGGCATAATGGTCAACATATGAGCAATTAACGGAATCATGCGTATTAATCGGTTAACTAATGAACCATAGTGTATAATCACAGAGGGTTATACTAGCATGTAACCTGGTCCAAACAAGGCTCTTAGGTATTTCTAAATCATACCAAAACGGGTCAGAACTGAAAGTCAAAGTATAAGTCAAACTATGCGACTTTCGGTTCCGAACCGGGTCTAAACAGGAAATTGTCGGGTTGAACATGTTTGGACATGTTCTTACACTTATTACCAAGTTATATTAATGATCAAACAGGTTATAAGTGTTCTGCATTGCTAATCATGCATAAATCGCATTTTAAACTTTATGTTGACTTTTTAAGTACACGTTTGACCCGACTTTTGACCTGGTTAGAGTGGTAATCAGGGGGAACCCTTTTGAGGGTTTATTACCCACATAAATACCAACTTATACCTACTTTTAATTCGAGATATGACTGAGCCATTGTTGACTAATCTCAAAGTCAAACCGTAATTACGACGGTTTGACTTTTAGCTAAATAACTAAGCTAAACTCAATAAAAGAAGGATTAGAACACTTACTGAAGTCCTAGGCTTGATTATAGAATACTTGAGAGGAAGTTTGAGCTCCAGAAGTGATCCACAAATGCAGATGAAGTTGTGAGGAATTGTTTGCAATACATGGCCCTTATATAGTGGATTTAACCACCACAATTGATTGACAAACAAGTCTAGCACTCACCATACCCTTCCAACAAGTGTCCTATATGTTTAGGGGTCGTTTAGGGGCCAAGGGGGATGTGAAAAATCGTTTAAAGTCGATTACAAGAGCACCTAGCAGGCCCCTATCCAAGAAAACCAAATTCTGCCCAGATATGGCCGTCGCGTAGCGCGACGGCATGCCCCTTCAGGCTCGCGCTACGCGAGCACATGTGATTCAGCCAAACAAATTTCCCTTAATTGCAGTTTTGGTCCTTGGCTCTTCAAATTTCGAATAGGCACTCGTTTATTGCATTATGAACCCTCACAATTGATCTATAAGGGCTTTAAAACATATACCCACTTTGCTAAGTCCCCGGTTAACTTTATTGTTACCCGAAAAGTCCTAACTTTCAACGTTTACGCTTTAACCCTTCGCACACGAATTTGATCATAACATTCTCATACGTTAACGAAACTTTACGAAATTTAAACCGTGTATTCTAGTGAGCATAACTAACCGTTACAAAGCTTCGGGTTTGTCAAAAGGTCACTCAGAGGTATAATTTAAACATGTTGACACATTTAGCCCCTGTAGTTTGTAATCTCTCACTTTTAGCTTCGTATGATCCATGATTTATTCGTTTGAAGGTATGAGCATCTTGTAGGGTTAATATACAATATATTTATTCACCGTTGACACTTAGAATACGTATATTCACATACTTTCCATGTTTGTCAAGTTTAGTCCTTTCATAATATTCTTTCACACGTTTAAACATACGACACGTGTCTACACATTATAGGACGTGAATTTTCGAGGTGTTACATCAACCCTCTTAACTTTGTAAATTATTTTATAAAATGTCATTTTAACCCCCTCGAGTTTTAAGTGTTTGTTTGTATATACGTGCATGTAGGTATAAATCCAAGTTGATTTACGTTTCGACGTAAATTTGGTCTGATAAAATATAATATGTTTTCGTGCATATTTTTATGTACGTTTTCAGTTAGTCTACGTTTTGACGTAAATGCTGTTTGGAAACGAGTCAAGTCAAATGTAATACGTTTTTATTAGACGGTATAAATTCGAGTTATTTTACGTTTCGACGTTGCCACAACGTTGCACCATCCTTTAACTTAAAAACACTATTTACTTACGTTTCGACGTAATTTTTTTAGGAAATAAGTCGGGTCAAATATAAAACATTTTCGTGCTTATTTTATGTAGGTTTCTGATGCAGAGATATCAGATATTATTTTATATTTATTTGAATTTTAATTTCCTAATATTTTGTTATATAGTTTCCTATTTGAATTGTAATGCCCAACTATAAAATGGGATCTAGGGTTTATTGTTTACTCAGTTTTTGTTGAATTTGATTATAAAGAACTTTGTTCTTGGAACCTTTGGTTCATATTAGAGAGTTTGATTATCGAATTGTTCTTGAGCCATTTGAATGCTTCCGTAATTGCATCAGTTTCCAGTCGGTCTATTTATGACGTAAATTTTGTTTTGAAGCGAGTCAGACCAAATATAATACGTTTTCATTAGACAATATAAATTCGCGTTACTTTACGTTTTGATGCCGCCGCAACTTACAAGAAAATTTATTAGTTCAAAACAATGTTGGAAAAAGAAAGAAAGAAACAGCATGAACCACCATTAGAGCATTCAAGTCGTATAAACATGAACTGTGAGCCATTAATTTTTAGAGAGCTAAAACTAAGAATATAAATTATAAAAAGTACTAATAATCAATAATTCATAATTTTGTTTATTTGAATGAACTAAAAACTAAAAACTTATCAAGCTGGCTAATTTAAAATATTTATGTATGTGTAAGCATTTATTTCTAAAATGATTTTACAATTTAATGGACTCTAAATAGTAACAAAAACCTTTTTCTCCATCTACATTCAGTTAATTATAATATAATATGTTTTAACTATTAAATTATTTACCACATTATTCATATTTTTAGACTGATTCAACCAGCAGAGCTCCCATTAAATGAAAACTTTGAGTTATAACTTATAACATCACCTTATTTTTTTATGTTTAAAAAAAAAGGAAAAAAAAAAAAAAAAAAAGAAAAGAAAAGATGGAACATTAAAAAGTCCACATCTGCATAAAGAAAAAGAACCTTAAATATTCTAAACACATATACTACACACATAGCTATCTCTTTGAGTCTTTGACCGTTGACCAATAACCCTCCAAAAATATTCTTTTATTAAATCAAAATAAAACTTATACTAATCAAAATACCACTGTATTTAGACCCATTTTTAACTCTGAATTTAATGCTTCATTTTTTAATCAAAACCAATTAAATAAATAAAAAACCCGGATTACGTAACATAACAAAAGTTAAAAGGAAAATTATTAAAAAAAAATAAAGTAGGTTTCATTGCGTTATTAAATGGTGGATATTAATCACGGTATCCAATAAAGAGTGTTGTTCAATGTTCATCATCAAAAAACCGAAATAAATCCACAGTCTTTTTAATATTTTTCAACATTTTTTTTCTTCACCAAGTAGTCTTATTGTGTATGATTACACATATAATCGAATCTTTGTTAACCTCCGATTAAAAATGTCGGCCCCTCATCTCTCATACGGCCCAAAAACGGCAGTCTTTACCAACGGTTACGGTTCATCCACGACCACATATCCTTCACCAGAGGCTTCTTATGAAGAAATTATTCAAAACCCTCAATTTTTCTGGGAAAAACTTCAATTATTTCACTCTGTTTTCGGCACCAAGTTCAAGTAAGTACCCACACATTGTTTCTTCTTCTTGTTTTCTTGATTTTTATACTCTTTTTTTTATGCATTCTTTGTTTTTGCTGATTTTGTTGATGACCCATGTTTAAAGACTGCATTTTTAGGTGAATGGTGTGGGAAAGTTTTGATCTTGATGTTTGTTTTAAGGTTTGATGGTTAGGTGTTGGTGTTTTTTGGGGGGTTTTTGGTGTGAGAAAGGTTTCTAATTTGGGAAATGCTTTGGTGGGAAATTTGGGGGAACAAATTGGGAAGGTTATGAAATGGAATTAAGTTGAATTTGAATTTGATTTTGTTCTTGTTGGTGGTGTGTGTGTAGATGATGTGTGTTGATTTTTGGACTGAAATTAGGTTTGATTGGTTTTAGAAATTTAGGAATTTGAAAATACTGTTACCCAATTTACTAGTGTGTGGAGGGTCTGGTCAAAATTCAAGTGTATTATAACCTAATTGCCAGTGAAAGCTGCCACTGTCCTTGCTGAGTATTAAACCCTAATTTCTGGAAATGTTTTTATTTTTTATTTTTGTTTTTGCTTCTGTTATTGGTTCTCTCATGCCTTAATTGCTCACTGTAGTCTATATGTAGCTTCATTTCTATATTGTGATTTTAAAAATATGGGTATATATACAAACAAACAAACGTACCGAGTATAATCCCACTCATAGCTGAACTACTAGTAGGGTCTAAAAACGGTGTGATGAGGGTAGACCTTACTTCTATAAAGAGGCTGCTCCCTAGACCCCCGGCGCCAAAAACCTCTTTTTTGTCATTTTTTTCTTTTTTTCTGTGTATAGTGTAGTACAATATAGTCTAGTAATCCAGATATCATAAAATATAGCTAAGAGAATAATTGGGTATATAAGCCCCCCTTGTGGGGCGTTATACGACAAGTGGCGAAACGCGTAAGAGAGGGGCTTTATGGGGCTTTATATCACAAGAGGGTGTAGTGGTAAGGGGGTTATGTAACCTCTTCAATATACATACATATGTATATATATATATATATGTGTGTGTGTGTGTGTGTGTGTGAGTGGGGGGAGATGTTCACACCGCGATTGTGATAATGGGGACTCGAAATCTCAAACCCATAGCGCCCCCTGTTTTGGTGTTCAGGGGCGCCATGGGGCACTATGGTTGATTCTTGGGTGATATACCGCCCCATTACACATACTCTAAGGAAGTTTGAAAGCCCATGTTTTGTTCTTCTTTTGTTCAGCATAAGTGTTATGTACTGATCGGTTTATCGTATATAAATCTTCTAGTTTCGTGCTTGTGATGTTCTGTTTAATATTTAGTGTGAAAATCGTGTATTTAATTGAGTTTGTATTCAGGTAAAGCATATGTTTTATAGTACTAGCTATAAGGGATATCATTTATATTCACCCAAAAACTTGTGTTTGCATGTCAGACCATGTAATCCTGTGAAGTGGCATGAACTAAACAGTGAGCCGTTACATCTTATATATAACGAGACTACCAATTAGAGTTTCCGATAAGTTAAATGAGTTTTATGTATCTAAGATTAGATTATAAATTTACTTGTCTTGGTGTTTACATATAACCCATTTGAGCATTTTTGTAATCGAATTCTGTAGGTTGTCGAAGGCTCGTAATTGTATTTGACCTTGTTGATTTTTTTTTTCTGGTTATTTGGATAGTTCCTCTTGTATTAACTTTGTTTTTGGACTTTTTTTTTTGTTTTTATACGGTAAGATAACCGGATATGAAATACCATACGTAATATGATTATTAACCGTATCCAACATGCTTGCATAGGTGTCGGTGATAGGTACTTTTCTAGATGCTTTGTGATCCCTTTTCATGCCTTATATTTTCCCTTCTCTTCTACTTCAAGTATACACTATATCTTAAATTCTTAATCGTATGTTAGACTTTAAAAAGAGAAGTTTTGTTGAATCGGGGATATGATTGAAACCTCTCTATCTTCTGGGATAGAGGTAAGGTTTGCCGTTTGCCCTCATCTCACCCTCCCCAGACCCTAATCTACGTGTGGGATTTTACTATGTACGTTTGTTTGTTTGTCTGTTTGTTTGTTTATCCAACATGCTTACAACTCTACCATAAACACAATCTCCTTTCCGTCATTACTTGCAAGCATTATCTTTTGGTGTTAATTTTTCTTGGATACCGATCTTTATTGATTGTATTGTTGTCTTATGTTCATTTTTTGTTTCCTAATCCTAACATAACTTTGTTCCTTGCTATGGCTTAAACCTTTTTAGGGTGTACATATATATTTTTTTTTAATTGTAATCTCTAGTTCTTCTAAACACTTCCATTTTAAAAGTTAACAATGCAATTGGATTTAAAATCAATAACTTAAAAGTTGATAGTGTTCTTTTTTTCTCATGTACTTAGGATCCCTGTCATTGGAGGGTCGTCTTTAGATCTACACCGGTTATTTATAGAAGTCACGTCACGAGGCGGCATTGAGAAGGTATGGTTTTTATTTCAATAGTCTTAAAAAACAAATGCTTAAGCATCTTTTTAGTTCTTTATGAATCGCATGCATTGTTGTCAATAGCAAAGATAGCGTTTGCTATCGCACGCATCATAGCGTATCGCCCATATCTTGCAGTCTGTTGATTAGCGACTCCATAGCGTGAATATAGCGGGATCTCTGTTTTTTTATTGTTTTAATATAAATAGCGGGAGTTTAGGCTTTTTTCTGTTCTAATATAACTACTTAATATGAATTGCGCATTTAGATGAAATATGCAGCGTATTTTGATAAAAGATACCTACAGAATATTTCTAAAATTTCCTTCTAGTGTATTTGCTAAACATAAAATGGTGCCCGTTATTTCATCGCTATCGTCCGCTATTCGCTATTGACAACTATGATCGTGTGTAATATAAGAAATTATAGTATCTCATAAAAACATATATTTGTTTTTGTACAGATTGTGAGTGACCGAAGATGGAAGGAAGTAATGGCTGTTTTCAAATTTGGCCCCACGATCACAAACGCTTCGTTTGTCTTGCGCAAGTATTATCTTTCCTTGCTCTATCATTTCGAGCAGGTTTATTATTTTCACAAGAAGACCCCCACTATCGGTCCACATGGTACTTAAATCTTGAACATATTATATCATATATTTAAATGTATAGAAAAAGTAGAAGCTTTATGAATGACCATACTTCGTCCTTCACGACAGATGCAACAAACAAGGTCTCCCATGGATCAGCGTCCGGTTCTGTCAAGAATCTGTTTTCTGGTAAGGTCTACCACTCTACCGTCTAATTCACGTTGTTGTTATGTAGTTAACATCGTGATATATCGGTTATCGGTCCCTTGGTGATATATCGGTGCAAAATATAGGTCAGAATATCGGTACCGATATTATCGGCGATATTGACCGATATATCACCGATTTTCCCGATATCAGTACCTTTCTTCTTAGTTCTACCATTCGTCTTCCTTCTTATTGCTGCTATTAGTGTTTTAAGTCTTAATTGTTAATTGTTAGTGTTTTAAGTCTTAATCAGTTCCTACTTGCTACAATTGTAGTGTTTTGCAAGTTGCAAAAGGTTAGTTTGTTAATGGTAGGAAAGTATATTGAACTGTTAGTGTTAAATTGCTGTATATATAAATTCAGCATGATATTAAAAGTACCGATATCCCACCGCGATAACCGATATCTCAAATATCGGTCCTTGACCGATATCCGATTTTTACTGCATTAACTACTTAGCATGTTTGCCAGTTTCCATGATGTTCTTTGTTAGTTCTTGAACATGTTTTTTTTTTTTTTAATGTGGTACAGCAAGGCAAAAGATTGAGGTTGGTGGAGAAGTAACTGGAACAATTGATAACCGTTTCGATCAAGGTTATTTGGTTACGGTGGATTTAGGGTCTGAAAAGCTGTCGGGGTTTTTGTATCATCTGCCATCCGATTCACCAGCACAGTCTCATGGGACCCACAATATGTATCAGCTTGCTATAAGGGAACCTTCACCTGAACCAGACACAAGCGGGTATGATGTGTTTTTCACCGAGCATTACATCAGGTTAAAACCCTTGTACCATGGTCAGGAAAGTATCATACGCAAACGAATTCAAGTTTTATGGAGCACTTTGACAGAAGAGGAGAAACAGGTAAATAACGATTATCATATTGTATTAATGGTAACCAACATTGGTTAAATCTCTATTTCAAGTAACGATTTTTTTAGCCCAAGAATAAACAATCATGAGTTTCAATGTTTCTTGCTTTAATATTTCTTAATTGATGGTGTCAGACATCAAGTATAAAAAAATTAACAGTGGTCAAAGCTAACGACACATGAGCTGCCATGTCATCATTTCAAACGAGCCGAGCTCGACCCCAACTAGGCTTGAGCTCGGCTCGTCATGCTTTTACGAAGCTCGAGCTCGGCTCGGTTCGAGCTTACTACTTTGAGCTCGAGCTCAGCTCGGTTCAAGCTTACTACTTTGAGCTCGAGCTCAGCTCGAAAGTAAAACCCAAGAGCTCGAGTTCGGCTCGGCTCGAGGTAAATTGAGAACAATTTCAAACGAGCTAAAAGCTCGGCTCGAGCTCTCTTCAATAGCTTAAACGAGCCAAAGCTCGGCTCACCAATGTTAAATAGTAGATATTTTATATATATAAAAAACAGTATAAATTTTGTTTGGGCTTGTTTAGGCTGAGCTTAGACGAGCTTTGTATGTAAAGCTCGAGTTCGGGCTTGATAACTAAACGAGTCATATTTCAGGCCGGGCTTGTTAAGGCTCGGCTCGTTCGAGCTTTTTACTGATCTGATCCTGAGTAGCTCTCGAGCCGCTCCGCCTCGTTTACACCCCTAATTTCAACCGGGTCATTAGCTTGGGAAAATTGCACAAAATAGCATTCTCTCGCATTTTCACCATTAATAGCAGCATACCTTTAACATTACCTGAAATAACAACATGCTTACAACCGTTTTTTTTTTTTTTTTTGTAACAAATGTTTTCAAGAAACCTTCTTTGTGTTTCTTGGTGCTAATTTTGGTGTCACCGGTGATTTATTGTAGATTTATCAGCTGCAAGGGTTAAGAGGCAAGGAAAGATAAAAGGCGTTCAATTGTTTAAAAGACTCGTTTTAATCTAGTTAGTGCGTGTAGGTTGCTAGTGATCGTTTTCTCTTCTAATTCGTAGTACTTGTTTGTTGTTGTACTTTGTCGTTGTTTCGACCCCCATCCCGTTTGTTGTAGTTTAGGATCAACGGAGAAAAAAGTTTATTTTTTCTTATCATGGTGAACGGAAATTGTCGAAAATCAGCGGTTTTTGTTTCGAGTATCTGATGGCTTAGTGATGAATTCATGTTGTGATATTGTTGTTAAAGCCATCTTGATCTATACACAGGCAAGGTTAACTGGAGCATGGCTGAGTTGACTCACTCTCTTGGTGAGTCAAGCATGTCCATTATAGTCAGATGATTGACCATGACTGCAGGAAAATAGACTTGGTACACTTGTAAAGCAGTGTGATTCTGAGGTCATTTTGATACCAACCACCAAGACCCTTTCTCTTGATATAATTCTTGGAACATTGACCACCTCCCTTTTTTTCAAAATATTTTCTTTATGTTCTATTTGTTATAAATTTTTGAGTTAAATGCCATTTTAGTCCCTGTGGTTTGTGTTATTTTGCCAGTTTAGTCCAAAGGTTTCATTTTTCACCTGTGGGTCCAAAAAGTTTCCATCGTTGTCATTTTAGTGCACTGGGTTAACTTCATTCATTCTATTAACGAGGACAATTCAGTCATTTTAGATGGCCGAATTGCCTTTCTAGTTAACCGAATTACATATAAAATGACCGAATTGCCCTTCTCGTTAACAGAAAAAATGGATGAAGTTAACCCAGTGGACTAAAATGACAATGATGAAACCTTTTTGGACCCACAGGCGAACAATGAAACCTTTGGAGTAAATTTGCAAAATGGCTCAAACTACATGGACTAAAATGACATTTAACTCTAAATTTTTAATAATTTCTAAATTTTACTAGCTTTGTATATAATTTATTGATAATTCTGAAATTTTAATACATTAATAGCCCTGTGTTTATTTTTTTTTATTTTACGAGAGAATTCAAGTTTTTAATAAATGAGAAATGTGTGAAACTATGAAAGAAAAATCCCATGTCACATGATATCTAAGGTTTTGAGTTACTTTTTGTGATTTTAAGCAAGCAAGATGCAAATAATAATTTCCTCATTACTCTCATCACATGATATGTTCCCTCGTAAAACAAGTTTTTAGGTGTATAAAAAATATATATTTTTTTTTCATTTAGAATCTATAAATAACAACCATACCTGGTATATCTCGTAAATAGCAACGCTATTTGTAGTACGAGTGCAAGTGAGCCGAGCCCAAGCTCGAGCTCATTTAACTTATGAAAACTCGAGCTCGGCTTGATTTGAGCTTTGTTTCTAAAGCTCTAGTGACTTATAGGTAGTTTTTCAAGCTCAAGCTGGCTTGGGCTCAACTCGTTTATTATTTATGAATTAATTTATATTAATTATTATTATTACACAATTTATTTAATCTTGTTTATAATTTACAAATAGTAATTCTTATTATTTAAACACACATTTAATATATTCATAAAAAACTATATAAACAGTGGGTTCATTTAGGCTCGTGAGCCGCATCGAGCTCGATAAGCGAAGCTCAGGCTCGTTTACTAAACGAGCTTGTTTTTAGGCTCGGGCTTAGACTCAAGCTTGTTTATACTCAGCTCGTTTCGAGCTTTTTTCCTGAGACGAGCTCGCTAGTAGCTCGGCTCATTTGCACCATAATTGGTAAGGTCAAGAAAGGGTGGGATGTGGGCAAATCTTACATCTACCCATGAAGATAGAGAGACTGGTTCCAGAGAAGTCTTCGGCGAACAAGCAGCCTAACACTATAGAGAAAGAAAGCTACTAAATACCAAAAGGAGTGAAATAATAACCTAGTAAGATAAAGCAAAGAAAACTATAACATCATATAAGGGTGCACGATGCCGATGCGAAGAAGGAAATGGCAAATGAAGCAAGAGAAGCAATTGGATACCTTAGAGCTTGGTAAGAGTGGCAGGCAACAAAAGGGCGTGTGGCATTGCTTGCCTTGCCACATGAAGGAGGTTAAGGTGAGGTGGAGGTGAGTGGGCGTGAGGTGGACTAATGAAAATGAAGATGAGTTTGTTTAGGTGGTAATTGTTTTTTAAGATAATAATTTCAAAAATACTTAAAATATAAAACATCACATAATAAAATAAAATAAGACATTGCATAATAGAAAATAAAACTCATAATCTATACTATATAATAAAAGAAACCTATGAGAGGACACGTGTCGAATTCTCCCTTTTTTTCTCTAATTTAGTTGATATCCTTTAGGTTTAAATATAATTTATATAAAAAATAATTATAGATAAGTTTTATTTTTTAGAGTAAAATGCACGGATAGTCCCTGTGGTTTGGTAAAATTTCACCCTTAGTCCCCAACTTTTGGAAATTACACCCTTGCTCCCTGTGGTTTGACAGTTTGTTACGCGGATAGTCCCTGGAGTGGATGGGGGGTTAGTTTTCTCAGTTAAGTTTGTATGAAATGACTATAATACCCTTAATATAAAATAAAATAAACTAATCAAGTATTAAATATATAAAACATATATGTATATACACACACTTACTGAACCATCAGAAACCTTCTTCTTCATCTTCTTGCAACCATCTTCTCTTTCACAACGCTCCACCACCTCTACTGAACCACCACTCCAGCAATCAGTCTTCCATGGGTATCCATTGAACACACACTAATTCACACACTCATACAAAACATGAACCCACTTGAAACCTTGAATGCAATCTGCAAAAACCCTGGAAGAAACCCAACAATAATCCCTAACTCACATTGAAAAAAAAAACACAATAGAATAAAACCCCAAATTATTATTAGTATTATTATTTATTATTAATATTATTATAACAAAGTGGTGAGATTATTTTAATAATGAAACAAAGATTGGGGTACCAGTAAAGATTGAAGGCGTAAGATTTGTAATATACGGAAGTGGTGGCCAGCTGGATGTACGGCGGTGGTTTACAGTGGGGAGAGGGGTAAAATGGTAAAATGAAGATGGTATTTTTGGTTGAATCTTGAAGATGATGGTGGTAGGGTTTCAGGACTTTAAAGCTCGCATTCACTTTCTGCTGTATAACAATTTGCCCTGATTTAATTAAACCCCAATAAACCCTAAATTCTGACAAATTTTCATAGTACCTGTATCAAATTGTACAAAATTTGAAATTTGCAGGTGCTGGGAGCTTCATCTTGAAATCTGTTTCAGATTATATGTACGATCGGTGGTGGAGGGTGGTGGGGTTGGTGAAGGCGACAGGGTGAGGTGGATAGGGGTGGTTGATTTGGGGATGGGTGGTTGATGGTGGAGGCGGGTATGGGTTTAGGAGGCGGAGGTGTGGTGGTGGAAGGGGATGGCGGTGGTGGGGAGTGGTGATGGCGGCAGTGGAGGTGACGGTGGTGGTGGTTTTTAGTGAGAGAGAGTAGAAATAGAGATATATATGGTTCAGTAATTGTGTGTATATACATATATGTTTTATATATTTAATACTTGATTTGTTTATTTTATTTTATATTAAGGGTATTATAGTCATTTCACACCAACTTAACTGAGAAAACTAACCCCCATCCACTTCAGGGACTATCTGCGTAACAAACTGTCAAACCACAGGGAGCAAGGGTGTAATTTCCAAAAGTTGGGGACTAAGGGTGAAATTTTACCAAACCACAGGGACTATCCGTGCATTTTACTCTATTTTTTATTTTACCTATTCTTTAGGTCTAATTATTATTTATATATTTTCTAACTGATAAGTGATAAGCCATAATTATAGATATTGTTTATATATTTTTTAACTAAATTCATTTTATTAGTTTACAAATTTCATAATGTTATTAAAATTCTTAAAGTTATGTTTTTCTTTTATATTCGTACTAAAGAAAAATCAATTCATTCATGATTTTATTATTATTATTATTATTATTATTATTATTATTATTATTATTACCTCCGTGGTAAATGTATTATTAGTAATATGTAGTTCTAAAATCAACAAATGAAACTACATAAAAGATAATCGGCTTATAACCTAACACTATCATGAAGTGTGATAAATATGTTCTCAGAAATTATCTACCAAACTGCATAAAATACTTTTATTGTTGTTGTTAGTATTATTATCATTTTGCATCATATGTTATAATTTGATATGTTAACTATATTTATTTTTTTCAACCCGTGTAATACACGGGGTTGTAACCTAGTATTAAACATAATTAAAGATGGTCAATTGAATTAAATAAGCATTTTGAATCCATTGAGCGCTCGTCTTCCCACAGATCATGGTTCCTTAGACGCTCTTCAAGTGCGTACTCGTTTTCTAAATTAGGTACGTATTTCTCTCCAAGGTTGGTGACGTAGTCGTTCTCTGAATTGGCCGTTGTAACATAGCTATTGGAATATTTAAAAAGTTTTTTTTTAATATTGTATATGTATCTATATGTTAAATATTTAGTGGAATCTAATCTGGCGCTAATGTGGAGGTGAAAGACGATGCAATATGAGAAGCAAGAGAAGCAACAACAACAACAACAATAACCATACCCAGTAAATCCCACAAATAGCAGAGCTACTTATAGGGTCTGGGGAGGGTGGGATGTAGACAGACCTTGCCTCTATCCATAGGGATAGAGAGGCTGCTTCTAGAGGGACCCTCGGCTCGAAAACGAACAGCAAACCAACACACCAAGTCAAAGAATATGGAAAGAATATAGAAATAAGAAGTCGCCCATACCAAGAAAGTGATCATAGTGGCACAATACAATGTAAATCATGTATAATAGCATACAACATCATTTGGGCATAAACACAAGAAGACAATCACCGGGAAAGTCCCTTAAAGAATAAGAAAAACCTACGTCCCTGAAATACACCTAAGACCTTATTGCAATATCCTCTAGAAGTCCTTAACCCTAATCCTACGCCTCCACGAAGTCCTATCTTGGACCATGTCCTCAGAAAGATGCAACTCTAGTAAATCATGCCTAATCTGCTCGTCCCATGTGAGTTTGGGTCTGGCTCTTCCTCTCTTCCCCTCCACAGTAAGAGTTTCCACTACTCTAACTGGTGCCGTCGTTTCCCTCCGCTTCACATGCCCAAACCATCTCAATCTCCCCTCCTTAATCTTCTCCGATATACTGGCCACTCCTAATCTTTCCCTAAAAACCTCATTTCTTTTCCGATCTAACCTCGTGTGTCCACACATCCACCTCAGCATCCGCATCTCTGCTACCTCCATCTTGCGCGCTTGTGTCTTCTTGATAGCCCAACAGTCTGTTCCATATAGCATAGTTGGCCTAACTGCTACCCTGTAAAATTTCCCCTTTAGTTAGTTGGGAACCTCCTATCGCACAATACCCCACTGGCTAGGGTGGCTAGGGGTGTTCAGGATTCGTTTCGAATTCAAAAAATTCGAAATTCGTTTAAATTCGATTCGATTATCAAGAATTCGTTTCGATTATAAGAATTCGAATTTGAATTCGATTCAATTCGAGTCAAGTAAATCGAATACGAATCAAATACGAATTTATAATTTCAAATTCGATTCGATTCGAAATTCGAATAAAAATTATACATTTTTATTTATTATTTTTATATATAATACATATATAACTTTTATAAAGCTATACTATAAATTATTTTCAAAATTTTTTCCAAGTATTAAAATTACCCATTACCAAACCCACTACATGACCCATAAGTAAAACCTAAGTAACAAATCTATTAATAGATTTCTAACCATAAAAATATTAACTTGTAATGTGGAGTGATTATTCCCGACTTCTCGTTTTGAATTTTAGACTTGTGGTATTTTATTTGAAACTTTTTAATATGATATCGTGCTTTATGGCTGCTTTAAAATTTATGTTTCATTTTGATAGATTTTTACATGTTTTAAAGAATCTGAATTAAATCGAATTTATTCGAATTCGAATTCGAAATTTTAATCAAATACGAATCGAATACGAATTGGGTTTTTTATTCGAATACGAATTCGAATCGAATTCGATAGGTTTTAATCGAATTCGAATCGAATACGAATTCAAGGAAAAATAAAAATTATTCGAACAATTCGATTCGAATAATTCAAAAATTCGATATTCGATTCGAATAATTCGAAAATTCGATATTCGATTAGATGAACACCCTACCACTGGCTGCCCTCCATCTACACCAGCCAGCCTGTATGCGATGGGTTACATCACTATCTATGTCACCATCTCTTTGTATGAACGACCCCAGATACTTAAATCTAGTTACCTGCGGATTAGAAAATAGTGAAATCTAATATGACACTGAAGTTGGTGAGATAGATGTTGTAGCAAGTGGGGTTATACCCTCCACCCAAACAACACATACATAAATACATGAACTAGCCGCATCCAAAGTCCACTTTCAAGTGTATTAAAAATCTAGGCCCTAAAACAAAGCTCAACCATATATTTCTCATCCTATAATAGTCCTTAACCTTAATCTTAGTCTCCACAAACTCTAACAAATGTAGTTCATTGAGATACTATTAATCAATCATTAATCAAGCTTTTAAACTAGTTATGTAGTTCAAGATTGCAACTCTCGCAAAAGTAGTTCGTTGAGATATTATTAATCGTTGTAATTTGTTATATATAATTTATACAATCATTAATCAAGCTTTTAAACTAGTTATGGTAAAAATATCTATAAAGATAGCTATTACCGCATGTATTTAAAGAGGAATTTGTAACTTCTTATGCCCCATAAATTTCCATCTTCTTACTTTAAATCAAATAAACAACAATAACTAATAATATAACCTTTGAATGTAAAAAGACTACATTCATAACTTTTAACATCAATTGGGTGATCTCAAAGATCAAAACCAATTTGGAAGGAGCAAATATCTTGACATATGAAAAGGGGCATATTTTATTTATGTTAAACCCTTCATTTATAATTCAGGTTGTTATTCATAATTTCATATACATAACTTATTATTTATATGAATACTTTTAGAAAGTTCGCAGTTGTGCTTGAGGCTACCTGTCTCAACTGTCCGGTGGGTAATATCTTGACAATCGTTGTTCTAAAAAAATGACGGCAGTGCTCTAGCGGTATCCGGATGCCCTTCTTTAGGGCAAGTTGCTTGTTGGAGTTTCGTTCGTGACAAAATGTTTTGTGTGAGTCAGGGTTTACCATAGTGGGCCTTCGGGCGACGTTTTCCCTTAGGATTTGTGACAAGCCGGATCACTAACGTTATCTGCGATTGCGAACGTGGATGGCTTTTTGCCTATGGTTATACCTGGATGGCCGGATTTTATTGGACAAAAAAAAAAAAACAATGAAAAAGTATTGAATTTGGGTGGTATTTGTCAAGTCCTTAGCTACATGACCTTTTTTGAGTTTTGATTTTGGCCACCAAACCTTGCTTGGTGGTCAAGTTTGACCCTCTATGTATTTTTGTCTTCTAGTGAAATAGTTTTTTTTAGAGTAAATTACGTTTTTGTCCCCTGTGGTTATATCACTTTTGCTATATTAGCCCAAAATAAGAATTTTTAACATATTTGCCCCCATGGTCTCTATAACTAACCATTTGGCCCCTAAGTCTAACCATTTTAGCCCCCATGGTCTCTATAATTAACCATTTTAGCCCCCATGATCTCTAGACTTAGGGGCCAATATTGTTAGTTATAGAAACCATGGGGGCAGATATGTTAAAAATTCTTATTTTGGGCTAATATAGTAAAAGTAATATAACCACAGGGGCCAAAAACATAATTTACTCTTTTTTTTAACCTAAAGTATTTTTTTTCTTTTCCTTCCAAGTTTCAAAGCTCTTTACTTTCTCTTACGTCTTAATTTTGAACACCAAACTTTTTGTGTGGTCACATTTGGTCCTTCAATTTTTTTTTCATCTTTTAGAGAAAGAGTATTCTTCTTCTCCTAAAGTTACAAAGTTGTCATCTTTGCCCTCCACTTTTTAAAAATTTTATACATTATCTATTTGACCCTCTCGACTTGCTAATACGTGTCGGTATAAGTTCGACATCGTCTACGTTTTACGTGACATCAGTCATTTGGTGTTGTTAAATTGTGTTATAGTTTTAGACTTTTTCCCGCTTTTAGTCTAGCCGCTGCAACGCAACGAGATCAATTCTCGTTAAAATAATTTAGATGAATATTTATGGTTATCTTGTATGTGGGATTTGAATCCAAAATTTTCAAATTTAAGTGTTTCTAAATGTCTTTCTTTATTAATGGGCCAACCCCATCTGCATTAAATGTAGTTATTGTTTAGTAAATTTCATTCTTTTTAATTTTCATTCTTTTTAATTTTTAAAATAAAAGTAATTCTCCTGTATTCAAACCAAACTTCTTTTATTGAATTTTTTTTTAATATAAGATAAAAGCTTTTATAAAGAAAAAGGTTAAAAGCTACACGACAGTCAAACATAGTATTTTTAATCTATTACGAAAAAAAAAATTAGATGAAACATAAAACTGGCGTGTGAAATCAGGATAGTAATTAAAGTCAGTTAATTAATATAAATAATTAGACATTAAAAAATGATGACTATGAGTGCACGGATATATTCCTAATTAAGAAAAAACTAGGGTTAACACCCGCCCGCGTTGCGGCGCGGGTACATCGTAAACATTATATGATGCATTAACCATATGAAAACACACATTTCGACGTATCCAGTTGAACTCAATGTAACCTGTATAAGCATGGTCATTTGATCAAACGTAAAGTAAATGGAATTCATATCGAACAATAACTTGGATTTATACGAAAACGTACATAAAAATATGCACGTAAAAATGGTTTCTTTAAACGAAAACGTATTATATTTGACCTGAGTCGTCTATAAAAAAAAGTTTACGTCAGAATGTAGAACAAACCATATTTATACATACCCGTACATAAAATATGCACGCAAAATAGTTTTTAAGGAAACGTATAGGGGTAAACCGAAACAAATTATTAGTAAAGATTTAATAGGTTAAAAACGTTCGTAAAACCGTGCCAAGTAGCACCAATGCCACAACGACATCGACTCTCAACATCGTAAAAATAAAATAGACAAAATGGTAAAAATTACACTGAACGAAAAGGAGACTAAAATCGTTGAACCACGCACACCCGTTACAGTGTGTTAATGCGAAGAAATTAACCAGAAACGTAAAACGTAGAAAATAATAACTTAGTCGATCTAGGACCCGCCCGTTGCGGCGAATTTTTTCAAAAGGGAAAAAATGGACGCGTTGCGACGGGTCTGTCAAATATGGAAAAATAGTGCAAAAACGTTGAACCTCACATGCACGCTACGACAAGTTAACTCGCAAAATTTAGAACGAAACGTAAAACGAAAAACTTAGGAAAGATAAAAAGTATGGGGGACCAAAGTTTTAAATAATAAAGTGTTGTGTTAAATTACAAAAGTTGGAAAAGTTTGAGTTAAAAGTAAAAATTTCAAATGGGTTAAAATGTGAAAGATAAAACTTTAAGGTTGAAAGTGGAAAATCAAGTAATGGGTTAAAATGTAAAAGATAAAACTCTAAGGTTGAAAGTGGAAAATGATTTTTTTTTTTTTGAAAAAGTCCTCAAGCATGGGGTACAAGTCAAGATGGATAAGATAGTTGCTAATTTATATAGTGTATAATTAAGGACTTTCTCACCTATCCGTTCGATCAATTGATCAAAGAATCACAGAAAAAAGTTTAGAAATTGCAGGACGTGTTTTTTAACCATTGATACGGCGCTTATCACTAAAAAAAACTTTTATGGAATCAATTTTTAGAGGTGGAATGTTAGGTAAGTATTTAGGTGTAAAAAATATAAATTAAAAAAAATTGATATGATTAATACATAAAAAACATGATAAAACATAACATTCTAATAAAATATATATTTTAAATAGTAAAAAATAAAACCCAGTGCTTGTAAGTAAAAATACATTCCTAAAAACTAAAATTAAACATTCAACTCACAATTTTTATTATCATAATTTATTTCATTCCAATCAGCAGGGCAAAATTACATAAGGATAGCAGGTAAACGCACAACAAACTGCGCCGTCACCCCCTTCTTAATAGAAAACCCTAATATACTAAAAACAAAGCCTCGCCCCTGAGGGGTCGAAAAGTTGCTGTGGACCACACGCTGAACTCTAGCCAAGAACCGAACCGCCTCTGGCGCCAAGGAACCAAACGTGTCAAACGCCAGGGGGACAAAGACACGCTGATTATCCTCACAAGCTTTCGCGTGCTTTTCCACCTTCTTTGACTCTGCTTTCAGCACCGTTTGCCCCGTCACAAATCCATTTTCTTTGAACCCGACTAGGGGGGATACACCTGTGAGATCGACACAAACATGTTTTTCCGCCCTCCCAACCAAAAACTAGCACGTAGGCCGGGCATAGGGTGGACCTCCCTTCCGCCGGGTCTGTAAGAAAATTAACCGGTGCCTCTTTCTTTGCCGAGATCCCTGCTCGTCTGAGAATATCCATTAACGCGTCTCGAACAAAGTCATGGCGATACTTAAACCCCGACAACTCTCTACAGTGTAACGCATGCTCCCCGTATTTATCCAGGCATGCTTTACGGCAGACTGGGCAAGTTTCATCATTCGGGAACATGGGGATCATCAGACGGTACTTAAGGATTGATCGGTACTCCACCGCTGACATACGTTGACCCAGACCTTCAATAGAAATAACAGTTAAAAAATCCTGAGCGTGAGACCTCTGTAGGCATTCAATGACGGCTTTCTGGCGGGGGGGGGGGGCAAATGAAAATCTTCTCCCAAACTTTGTACGATTCGACAACAAAGGGGCCAAAGTTTTCTGTAGCTTTTTGGGGGCAGTGTCCTTGTTAGAGAAACCACCGAGATCAAAGTCAGGTAGAGATTCATGCAAGCATTCCAAGGTGCTGGCATAATCCGGGTCAGTGTTAGCAACCCCACTGTTACGTAAGATGTGGTCCTGCAACTCCTAAGACTGAGACCTAGAAGCCACATAGGCATAGGCAGCCACATCCCGGACCGAGAGAAGGCCCAACCCAGTGTCACACCCTGACTTTTGCGGAAGCGTGATTATGTGTGACTTGCTTAATATCATTGCATTCAACCATAACAAACAACTATATGATAAAACCAAGATGTTCATACTTGAATTAAGTTTCAAAACATTACAAACAACATTGTTTCAAATCCCAAACACAGACTTCAGTTTAAAATACAACACCAACAAAGTTTTAAGTTCCATATAGGACTTCACAAAAGACATTAACAAACTAGGTTTTGAGCCATGTATCTTATCCAAGATAAAATAAATAAATAACTCAAACCCTTCGACTTCGGATGACATCTTTTATTAAAGACACGACTTGAAAACTTCAGCGCCCGCCAGATCCACATTTAGTTCCTTGAAATACATGTAGTTTGAAAACATCAACAAAAGTTGAGCGAGTTCATGTGTTTTGTATGTGAGCTCGAATAAACTTTGTAATCATTGTAAGTATGTATTTGTAAATTCTGGTATGAAAGAAACAAGGAAACAGATCAATTAATGGTTTACAAGGCCATTAACATGTGTGCAACGGCGTAGGAAGGCTCAAACCTAGCAGATTTTGTACCGGGCTTCCGGCTGGAAGACATAGTCACCTCATGGGCCAAATCCCGGTCCTCATGGGTGGGGCTCGCTACACCCAAATAGATCTATCACTCATGTCCCTCGGTCCTTATACGAGGATTAATGGTCTTAAGTGTGCGCCTACCCATTCACATGATCTAACAGTTCATTCCTTAGCTAAGCATACTATTCGTAAACGTTTGTAAATATTTTGTAACATGCATTTCACCCCCAAAGTTATAAAACTGAAAACAATTAAAAGAAAAGGGGGACATGAACTCACAGTCTTGCGTTCTTCAATCAAACAACCCAAAGCTTCCCTTAGAGTGCACGACTACCTACAAACGTACTACGGTTTATTAGACGAGTGGGTCGTGCCTTGACCTTAGTCTTAATTAGTGTCTTTGAGTTACGTTTCTTTGTGTCATCAATATTATTCCATGTATACAATTATTTGTTAAAATAATAAATATTTTAACTTAAATTATATTTATTAAATTTTTGAATATTAGTTAAAATAATATATTTTAACTTGCCACATAATGTATTTGTACATGTATAGTTTCCCCAAGGATGGATGTATTCATACTCGTGTTCTTATACTTGTATATTTTTGCCAAGTATCGGTGCTGTATTCCGGTGTATTTATACGTACGAGAATACGTATTCTTATTGTGTTTATTAAGTATTCTTATACTTAATTTTTGTATTAATTTTTCTAGAATAATATTTCTAATAAAAATTCACCAATATATATTCTCAAAATATATATTTTAAGAAAACTTTCATAGAAAAATTATTTATAATTTTTCCCTTGGCAAAAATAATTGTATTTTCATTTAAACCTTAAACATAATATATTTTCAAGTTTATCTTAGAAAATATATATATAAATCTATTTTTCACCCAAAAATAATGTATTCTATGTTTATTTAAGAAAATATATATTTTCTCCCAAAAATAATATATCTTCTAATAATTTCAAGAAAACATATATATTTTTCTTTACTAAAAAATAATTGTAAAAATCATATTTTTGTTCTCTTGGTGTCCAAAATACCATTTACCAAAATATACTTATGAATTAAATTCCGGAACATTTTTGTAAGTCATATTCCTTGTTTGGTTTCTCCAATATTTTGGGTATAAATTATATATTTATTTCTTGGAATTTTGGTAATATTTTGTATTGTAATTTCTTGGTATTTTGGTGAGTTATACTATTTTAAGTCCTAAAATAATATAAGTAATACACATAATATACAAATAATCACACACATGGTGACATCTAAATATATATTCTCCTAAATACATATTTAGTCACTTTTATTATCAAAAACCAACCTCCAATATTTATAATTTTTGTAACAAAAATTGTGGCAAACTTTATATGAAAATTTATGGTTTAAAATATACTTGTAAATATTTGTTTAAAAATATTTTTCTAAGTGTTTAGTTTCTAGAAAATTTTTGCCATAGTTTCCCCTTAAAAATGGAGGTTTCCATGCTTTCAAAGCATATCATTTTCTTTTACAAATCATCACAATCAACAATAAATCAAACAATACTTACCAAATTGCCAAAATCAAGCCATAATCACTACTTCATAAACTTGAAAATTTATAAAAACTTGTAGTAACTTACTATTGTGTTTAGTAAGCTTAGTTATCCTTTAAAGTGTGGTTGTTTATTTAAAAACATCATTCTTGAAGAATTTAGATGTTTACAACTTGTTAAATATTTTTCTAAAAATATTTCTTCTTGAATTTTTCTTGTTAAATATATGTTTCTACACTTGATTAACCACTAAAAATATGACTAATTTCTTTAAGAACCAAGTTTATGTAAATCTTGTATTTTAACTTAGTTTCTTGAGAAGATCATTCTTAAAATCACATGTTTACAAGACTTATATTCACTTTGATCATCATTATTCAAGAAAAACATTTAATACTTCAAGTTCATGCTTTTACATAAGGATGATCACTTTGATTTCTAACATAATCATCCTCTCAACTTGCTAGATTATGTCTTTAATCACCATCTAGCAAGTTCATATGATGTTTAACATCATTAACACAAACAATCATCAATCAACACTCACACATACACTTAACAACATGTATTCTTATGATTTTTAGTCTTATGTTTAAGTTTCATGTTCTTGATCATTAGTGTTCTTCATGATTATTTACTTGTAACATCTTTTAACCAACTAAAAAAGATGTAAAATGAGATGAAGATGATCTTACTACTTGCTCAAGGCTAGGGATGAACACAAGATGAAGATGAAGATGAATGTGATGGTTAATAGCACTTGCAAGAGGTCCTTCCACTTCCAAGAGCTCCTAGCTTCTTTGTGATGCTTCTTACACCTTTGTATATCAAGAGAATGGATGAATATTGAATGATGATGGTGGTTGTGTGTGTGTGGGTTCTTGGCAGAAGACAAGAGGGAGAGGAAGAGAGAGTGTTCAAGTGTTGGTGAGTGATTAGAATGAGAGTTAAGGACTTGTGGTTTCACTTATAAACTTCCAACAATGCTTTCTGTAATGGTTAATATGTTCACAAAAGCTAGATACATGATCTAATATAATAAACCAAGAAAATCAAGGGTGGGCCACCCTTGTTGAACCGTAAATAGGAGGGGGGGGGGGTATAGATTAGGGTGTAAAGATTAGTTGGGTATTTAGTTGAAATCCAAGTATTTTAATTAGGTGTTTAGTTGTTAGGATGTTATATAGTGTGTTATGATGTTCGGGGACCATAACTAGCTCGGAAATGTTAAAACAATGCTTCTAGTGAGAATTTGGTGTTTCGGGTAGTGTCCGGTTATTCGGTTGGTTACCGGTTCGTTAAGGTGCTAAACTACGCAGTTTAGTGTGCTTTATGTTACCTTTTGTGACAGTTTTGATTCCCGACACTTAGGAAAGCATTCTAGACCATTTACCCATATTTCTGCATGATATTAAGTTATTTAAATGCTAAATTTTGCTGAATTCTGCAGAATTCTGTAGTTTGTGTGAGTTTTAGGCACTATCCGGCACTTAAACTATCTCTAGGAAGACAGTTTTATGATCCATACTTCCCTACACACTATACTAGTGTAACTCTTGGTTTCTGGCTCATTCTGTGTCTCAATACCATGTCTTTCTATGTACTGAACTTCGTCAGCATTTTTTCTGATTTATCTCATAACTGTGCTAACTTTGTTTCGTGCATCATTTGAATCAATAAGGGTTGCATGCAATAATGATATGACATTTTTCAATATAGGATGCACATGTATGTATGATAACAAAAATCAGAAAACATTCATGTCATAAATGTTAAATCAGCACAGTCATTAAGCACTAATCATTGTCTAATCATTGTATGGATACATGCAAATTTGACAATTGTCACATTCTCCCCCTGTTAAGAAAATTTCGTCCCGAAATTTTAATTTTTGCTATTAGCTGCAGGGGAGTTAGGGAACAAATGTGGGTATTTTTCTTTCATACGGTCTTCACGCTCCCAAGTAAACTCTGGGCAGTGACGTGCATTCCATCGAACCATGACAAGCTTAACACTACTCCTCCGAGTCTTCTTAACCTTCCAATCTGTAACCTCGACGGATTCTTCTGTAAAGTGGAGTGTATCGTCAATGTGCACTTCATCCGCAGGGATGACCATTGTCTCTTGAGTTGGACTTTTCTTCAGATTAGATACATGAAATGTATCATGAACACCATTTAGTTCTGCTGGTATCTCCAACTTGTACGCTACTGAACCAACCCTTTCCAGAATCCTGAATGGTCCGATATAACGTGGGTTTAACTTACCACGCTTCCCAAAGCATGCCACACCTTTCCAAGGTGAGACTTTTAACAAAACCATATCGCCCACTTCAAATTCCAAGGGTTTTCGTCTTTGGTCCGCATAACTCTTCTGTTGGTCACGAGCCGCCTTAATGCGCTCTCGGATCTGCATGATCTTATCAGTTGTTTCTTGGACCGGTTCGGGACCAACCATCTGTCTTTCACCTGCATCTGCCCAGCATAACGGTGATCGGCACTTGCGTCCGTAGAGAGCCTCGAACGGTGCAACTTGGATGCTTGTATGGTAGCTATTGTTATAGGAAAACTCAACCAAAGGCAGATGAGTATCCCAACTGCCACCTAAATCCATTACATAAGCACGTAGCATACCTTCCAACGTTTGAATCGTTCTCTCGCTCCGCCCGTCCGTCTGCGGGTGAAAAGCTGTACTCAGATTCAACTGAGAACCAAAAGCTTCTTGAAAGGATTGCCAAATCCTTGACACAAACCGTCCATCTCTGTCCGATATTATCGAGATATGCACTCCATGACGTGCCACTATCTCTCTGAGGTAAAGCTCAGCTAGCTTACCAGTGTTATCCTTCTCTCTAATCGGCAAGAAGTGCGCAGACTTCGTCAACCGATCCACGATTACCCAAATCGTATCATGACCTCTGGGAGTTCTGGGTTACTTGGTTATGAAGTCCATAGACATCTGCTCCCACTTCCACATGGGTATTTCTGGCTGTTGCAGAAGACCTGAAGGCTTCTGATACTCGGCCTTCACCTTGGCGCAAGTTAAATACTTTCCAACATACATAGCAACATCACTTTTAAGTATTGGCCACCAATAATAATCCTTCAAATCTTGGTACATCTTGTCCGATCCTGGATGGATCGAGTACCTCGATTTATGAGCTTCATAAAAAATAACCTCTCTAAGACCACCAAAAAGCGAAACCCAAATTCGTCCCATAAAATACAAGGTTCCTTCCTCGTTGGGTACCAACTTCTTCTCCATTCCTCGGAGATATTCAGCCCTAATGTTCTCTTTCTTAAGAGCTTCTTTTTGTGCAGCACGAATACGCAACGTGAGGTCCGTCTGAATAATCATCTCTAAAGCCCTAACCCTTATGGGATTGATCCTTTCCTTTCGACTTAAGGCGTCTGCCACCACATTCGCCTTTCCTGGATGATACATAATCTCGCAGTCATAATCATTTAACAACTCAACCCATCTTCGCTGTCTCATATTAAGATCTTTTTGATCAAATATGTGTTGAAGGCTCTTGTGATCCGTAAAAATAGTACATCGAGTACAATATAGATAATGTCGCCAAATCTTCAAAGCAAACACCACTGCGCCTAACTCCAAATCATGCGTGGTGTAATTCTTCTCATGGACCTTTAATTGGCGCGAAGCATAAGCGATAACCTTTTGGCGTTGCATTAGCACACAACCCAAACCCTGACGCGAGGCATCACAATAGACCACGAAGTTGTCGGTGCCTTCGGGTAGGGATAATATAGGTGCATCACAAAGCTTATTCTTAAGCAGCTGAAATGCTTCTTCTTGTTTGTCTCCCCATTCATACTTCTTATCCTTTTGAGTAAGGGAGGTCAACGGTTGAGCTATCTTGGAGAAATCATCTATGAATCTGCGATAATACCCTGCTAAACCCAAAAACTGTCGGATCTCGGTTAGCATCTTCAGAGTTTCCCAATTCTTGATTGCCTCGATCTTGGTGAGATCCACATGAATACCATCCTCGTTTACCACGTGACCGAGGAACTGTACTTCGCGTATCCAAAACTCACACTTCGAGAACTTAGCGTAGAGCTTCTCCTTCTTTAGCAGCTCTAAGATGGCTCTAAGGTGTTGCTCATGGTCTTCCTTTGTCCGCGAATAGATCAAAATATCATCGATAAATACGATCACGAATTTATCGAGGTATGGCTTGCAAACCCGATTCATCAAATCCATAAGCACTGCTGTCGCAACCCCCCTATCTGTCCTGGGAACGGGCGGCCGCGAGACCAGTTTTGGAGGTATCATTTTTATTTATCATTTTGGCAGCGGAAATTTCATCAGGACCGTAGTTAGGAAATATTTATCAGAGTAAAACCACCATATTTTATATTAATAATCACATGGGTAAACCCAAGTTTCTTATTACAACATGTTTATAAGGATAAACCCTATTTTATTGAATTTAAAATATCGTCTTTTAGGTAACTTTTATAGCCACATTTTTCCAAGCCGTCAGTGCTCTCCAGCTGGCTTTCTTCTAATTTGGCTTTTACATTTTGTTACCTAAAACGCGTTTTAAAAACATTTGTTAGTGAGAAATACTGGTGAGTGAACCCCAGTTTAATCAAGAAGATTTTTATCCATTAACAGTATTGAGAGCAATCACATTGTTTATTTCTACACAATTACTCATTCAGTATTGTCAATCCTGACTGGTGGGTCATATTACACATTGGCTAACTCGTTGTCCAATGGTAACGTGTTCCACATTTTGTATACAAAACCCCAACATACCGGCAGTAATTGAAGAACTACAAAGACTCAATCACTGCTTAATCACATTGTAAAACATTTAAGGTTTTGTAAAAACAATTTACAAAAAGGAGATTACTCACATTGCTGTCTTAGGTTTCTTCTAAGGTTTCCTGATGATTATCTATAATTTACACAATGCACACGCGTTAGTATAATAACCCTTTATATTTACATTAGTAATACCCTCCCCGAGACGGCATTCCAACGACTACGTCGGGCAGAACCTCGACAGCCGTTACGGAACCCTGGATCAATCGGGTAGCGTATCTAATACGTAACCGGGGTTATGATACTTACATCGGGGCAGAACTTCGTTAATTAGGGGGGTATTATGCCCGGAAATTATGTTATATATTCAGAAATTCGTTGAGAGAGAAAGAAACTGAGCGATTTGGGACTGAAGCCCGAGCTCCCATTATATAGGGCCAGATTTGGGTTTTGTCGCGGCCCGCGTAAGCTTCGGATTAGTTCTACACGGCCCGTGAGGGCTTGTAGACTAGGCCGTAGCCTTGCTGCGTCGACACGTAGCCTCAACACGAGTCCGACACATGGCGGCCTGGGGACTCGCTGGAGATCTGAGTTGTCGCGGCCCACGTAGGCAGTAGCCAAAGGCTACGCGCCCCGCGTCAGCCTCAATTTTCTTGTTTTTAATTAATTTTTAATAATATAATGTAATTTGGGCTCGATTTTCACATACGGGGTATATTTAGAGACATATAAGCGTATTTTAAAATATATTAGGGTGTCAGAAAAATTCAGGAGGGTTGTTATATCCTCCCCACCTTGTTTTAGAGCTCGTCCTCGAGGTCTACTGGAACAAGTGTAGATATTTCTTTTGCATTTCTGATTCAAGCTCTCATGTGTATTCTGGTCCTCTTTTGGAGCCCCATTTCACTTTGACCATAACTAGTCTCTTGTGCTTGAGGTTCTTAACTTTCCTGTCTTCAATTTGTAGAGGTCTTTCTACAAACTTTAACTGTTCATTCACCTCTATATCCTTAAGAGGTACTACTAGCGATTCATCAGTTAAGCATTTCTTGAGATTAGATACATAGAATACATCATGTATTCTTGCCATTTCCTCTGGCAGTTGTAGTTGATAGGCTACAGGTCCTATTCTTCTAATAATCTTAAAAGGTCCAACATACCTGGGGCTTAGCTTTCCCCTTTTTATGAATCTTACCACTCCTTTCCAAGGAGAGACTTTCAATAACACTTTATCTCCTACTTGAAATTCCAATGGCTTTCGTCTTTTATTAGCATAACTCTTTTGTCTATCACGTGCTGCTTTCAGTCGTTCTTTGACTTGAATGATTTTGTCTGTTGTTTCTTGTACTATCTCAGGTCCAGATAGTTGCTTTTCTCCAATTTCTGCCCAACAGACTGGCGTTCGGCACTTTCGTCCATAAAGTGCTTCGAATGGTGCAGCATTGATACTTGTGTGATAACTGTTATTATAAGAAAATTCTATCAATGGTAAAAGATCGTCCCAATTACCTCCGAAATCAATTACACAAACTCTAAGCATATCTTCCATTGTCTGAATTGTCCTTTCGCTTTGTCCGTCCGTTTGTGGATGATAAGCGGTGCTTAGATTCAACTTGGTTCCCATTGCTTTTTGGAAACTTGTCCAAAAATGAGAGGTAAAACGACTATCTCTGTCAGAAACAATTGATAGAGAAATTCCATGTAATGAAACTATTTCATTTACATATAATTTAGCTAACTGTTCCATACTGAAAGTTTGCTTCATTGGTAGGAAATGAGCTGACTTAGTTAGCCTGTCTACAATCACCCAGATTGTATCATTACATTTTCTTGTTTTGGGTAATTTGGTAACAAAATCCATTGTTATTAATTCCCATTTCCAAACTGGCATTTCTAATTGTTGCAATAAACCTGAGGGTTTCTGATGTTTAGCTTTGACTTGTGAACAAGTTAAACACTTTGCAACATATGCTACTATATCCTTTTTCATTCCTATCCACCAGAAATTTTTCCTTAAGTCCTGATACATCTTATCACTTCCAGGATGCATCGTATACTTAGACTTATGGGCTTCTTCTAATATACGATGGCGTAGGTTTCCTAATTTAGGTATCCACATTCTTTTCTTATGGAATCTCCAAATTCCATCTGTTCCTTATTCTAATTCCTTAATAATTCCTTTTAACTTTTCAGTATCATCCTTGATTACTGATTCTTGTGCTCTTCTAATCTGTTCATTTAAATCTACTTGCATATTTAACTTAAGAGAACGTAATCTCTTTGGCTTTTCATGATACTTTCGACTTAAAGCATCAGCTACTACGTTTGCTTCTCCTGCATGATACTGGATATCACAATCAAAATCATTAAGTATTTCCATCCAACGTCTTTGTCTCATATTCAACTCCTTTTGCCCAAAAACATACCTTAAACTCTTATGGTCGGTAAATATGGTAAACTTACTACCGTATATGTAATGTCTCCAAATTTTAAGGGAAAAAATTATAGCTCCTAACTCTAGATCATGGGTTGAATAATTCTCTTCATGATTCTTAAGTTGTCTAGAGGCGTAAGCTATAACCTTTTGACGTTGCATTAACACACATCCATAACCTAATTTAGAAGCGTCACAATAGATTACAAAATCTTCAGTTCCTTCTGGTAACACTAATATGGGTGCATGGGTTAATCTTTGCTTAAGAATTCTAAAGGCATCTTCTTGTTTTGATCCCCATTCAAACTTAACGGATTTACAGGTTAACTTAGTTAAGGGAATGGCTATTCTAGAAAAATCTCGAATAAACCTTCTATAATAACCGACCAATCCTAAGAAACTTCTAACCTCAGTTGGTGACTCAAGGGTTTTCCAGTTGGTTATTGCCTCGATCTTGGTGGGATCTACATGAATTCCTTCATGATTAACTAGATGTCCAAGAAATTGTATCTGTTCTAACCAAAACTCACACTTCGTAAACTTAGCATAAAGCTTTTCTTTTCTTAATAAACTTAGAAGTGCGCGCAGATGGGCTGCATGTTCCTCTTTGCTCTTGGAATAAATAAGAATATCATCTATAAAGACAATTATGAATTTATCCAGATATGGCTTACATATTAGGTTCATCATGTCCATGAATGCAACTGGGGCATTGGTTAAACCAAATGGCATGACAGTAAATTCATAATGGCCATACCTTGTTCTGAAAGCAGTCTTAGGAATGTCCTCTTCCTGTACCTTTAATTGATGATATCCTGACCTTAAATCGATTTTTGAGAAAAATCGTGCTTCTTGCAATTGATCAAACAGATCATCTATTCTTGGTAATGGATATCGATTCTTAATCATGACCTTGTTCAATTCACGGTAATCAATGCGCATACGCATTGATCCGGCCTTCTTTTTAACGAATAAAATCGGTGCTCCCCATGGTGATGAACTTGGTTGTATGAATCCTTTCTCCAACAATTCGTCTAACTGTTTCTTCAGTTCCTGCATTTCTGCGGGTGCCAAACGGTAAGGTGCTTTGGCAATTGGTGCGCTTCCTGGTATTAAATGGATTCTGAATTCAACTTCTCTGTCTGGAGGTTGTCCTGGTAGCTCTTCTGGAAATACATCTGAAAACTGGGATACTACTGGAATATCCATTAATTCTTTTCCTTTAGTGTTAGTGATTATGGAAATCAAATACACTAATGATCCTTTTCTTATATAACTTGCTGTTTTCATCACAGAGATGAATTTCATGGATTTAGAAAACTTATTTCCTTTAATTGTGATCTTTTCACCCCTTGGTGAATTTACTTGAATTGACTTTTGATCACATAAAACACTGGCTTTATTGGCTATTAACCAATCCATTTCTAACACAGCGTCAAATCCTTCCAGATTCATGGGGTAAAGGTTTGCAATAAATTCCTGATTTAAAATTTTTATTCTTGCTCCTTGCAAGATTTCAGAAATCTTAATAGTTTCCCTGTTTGCTGTCTCTACTAGACATTCTTGTGGAAGTTTAGTTAATGATTGATTTAGAAGTTTGCAAAACGAAGTATTAATAAAACTTTGGTTTGCACCAGAGTCAAATAATACTTTAGCAAAAACATCATTAACTAAAAACGTACCGGTGATCACATCCGGGATCATCTTTGCTTCTTCTGCAGTCAAAACAAATGCTCTAGCATTTTTAGTATTCTTGGTGTTAGCAGCTGGAGCTAACTTTGGACAGTTAGGCTTGATATGACCTTGTTCTCCACAGTTGTAGCATATCCTGTTGTTAGGCTCTTTCCTGCAGTCTTCCTCCTTGTGTCCAGATATTTTGCAAAAGTTACAGTATATGGAGCATCTTCCAGAATGCTTCCTTTTGCAATACTTACAGTAGGGTGCAGAGGTAGAACCTACATTTCTCCCACGGTTAGAATTTCCAGAACGGAATTCTTGGGTAAGCTTCTGGGTTAGGTTTCTTCTCTGATCCTCTTCTCGTGTACGGACTAACTCATCTGTCAAGGTGTTGGCTAGTTCTACTGCTTCTTCTATGGTTTGAGGTCTAGCTGCCTTGACTACATGTCTAATCTCCCCAATTAATCCCCAGATGTAACGGGAGATTAAAATTGGTTCAGGTGAAGCAAGGGTTGGTACTATTCTAGCATATTCAAAGAATAATGTAGTATAACCCCTTAGTATCTATTCCAATCATTCTAAGGTTTAGGAATTTGTTTGCTATCCGTTCTTTTTCATTAGGAGGGCAGAATTTCCTTTCTACCATGTTTTTAAACTCCTCCCATTCCATATTGTAAGTTCTATCACTTCCCCTAGACTGGAGGATAGTGTTCCACCATTCTAGTGCTGAATTCTTAAACAGATTGGACGCAAACATTATCTTATCCTCTTCCGCACATTTACTTATTCTTAAGACTGCCTCAGTCTTTTCTATCCAGCGTAGAGATGCAACGGCCCCTTCATTGCCCGAGAATTCCATTGGTTTACAAGACCAAAATTATTTATAAGAACAACCGTAAGACACGTTTCTTCTTCTTTTGGGAATGGGCACTTGAAGTACGGGTCCATTGTTTACGCTGTTTTCAGGTTCAGAAGGTCGTTTGCTATCATGCTTACTATTATTTTCCGCTTCCTTAACCGTTTTGATAATATATGGCATCACATCTATTATCCCTTGTGCCACTATATGTTGCATGGCACTGTTATCCACTTGGTTTCCATTATTGTTGTTGTTCGGGTTCTCATTATCCAAGTTATTGTTTCTCTGGTTATCATTATTCTGGTTTTCCTGGTTTACCTCGTCGTCCATCTGGATTTTAAACATTTACCAATTATTAATATCACCAAATAATTAATAATTTAGGCAACAACCACACAACACACATATTGGTCAAAAGCGTCGAGCATTGCGACTTACTCTTTTCTATTATAGTATGCGTCAAATACACACTAAGACTGGAATTAAAATTACAACACTACTATGCATCGCTAACCACGAAGTGGTCTATACTACAACATATATTATTATTATTATTATTATTATTATTACCAACTCCACCATCACCTTCACTGGTCTGGATTCATCAAGTAATCCATATTGCGCTCGTCGTACTTCCAGACGAGTCGCTCTCCTACCTGCCTCATCCTCTCACTACTTTCTAAAATCTTTTCTCCGAAAGTTCGGAGCTCATGCACATTTTCTTGCCTCATTGGGGGTGCAGGTGCTGGTACTGGGTCTGGGTACTGGGCATGGGATTCTCCTGAGGGTACGGATTCTCTAAGATCTCCCTAATGTATTTATCGTTATCGTAATAGTAGGGATCTAGAGGGTCCAGACCTGGATAGTCTGCTAAATTCGGCATGGGTTCGTCGTTTAGGTGGTAGCGTGGCACATAATCCCTATGATCATCGAACCATGGATCATAGTCCGGGTCTAAGGGATTAGGGGCTGGTATCCTAGGTATCTCCTCAGGGTTGAAATCATGCATTTGGACTTGGTTTTCGGGGTTGTCTTCTATCTCCATCGGCTGAGTGGGAAACAAAGGTAAGGGTTGTGGGGCTACTAGTTGTTCCAGGTTTGGGTCGGCAGCTGTTGTTGCTAGGATATGAAAATTGGCTAGGCTTCTATTAAGCATATCCTGTGTATGGGCATCTGACTCTCGCTTAGCGGCTGCTAGGACTCTCTGCTGTTGCAACTTTCGCATTCTTTTCCTACGCTCAAATGCTCCCTTACTGAACCATCCTCTCTTTTTCTGAGGGAGTGGCTCTTCAGATTGAGCCTTAAAGACAAACATCCCTTCTTCACTATCAGCGGCATACCCAGAGAAGGCAGGCTGTGAAGAGGTACCTTCACTCCTAGGTGAATCGGATAACTGATGATACGCGTCTGAGGGTCCTTGATCACTCATACTGTAAACTAACAAATAGTCAAATAACACACAACAATAAAATACAGATATGCACGTATTTTTATAATTAATTTCCTAACATTTAAATAATATATTGGTGTCAGCAGAACACTTCTGTGGCTGAATCAGTGGCTTAGCTCTGATACCACATTCCGTCGCAACCCCCGCCCCCTATCTGTCTTGGGAACGGGCGGCCTCGAGACTAGTTTTGGTGGTATCATTTTTGTTTATCATTTTGGCAGTGGAAATTTCATCAGGACCGTAGTTAGGAAATATTTATCAGAGTAAAACCACCATATTTTATATTAATCTCACAAGGGTAAAACCCAAGTTTCTTATTACAACATGTTTATAGGGATAAACCCTATTTTATTGAATTTAAAACATCGTCTTTTAGGTAACTTTTATAGCCACATTTTTCCAAGCCGTCAGTGTTCTCCAGCTGGCTTTCTTCTAATTTGGCTTTTACATTTTGTTACCTGAAACGCATTTTAAAAACATTTGTTAGTGGGAAATACTGGTGAGTGAATCCCAGTTTAATCAAGAAGATTTTTATCCATTAACAATATTGAGAGCAATCACATTGTTTATTTCTACACAATTACTCATTCAGTATTGTCAATCCTGACTGGTGGGTCATATTACACATTGGCTAACTCGTTGTCCAATGGTAACGTGTTCCACATTTTGTATACAAAACCCCAACATACCGACAGTAATTGAAGAACTACAAAGACTCAATCACTGCTTAATCACATTGTAAAACATTTAAGGTTTTGTAAAAAAAATTTACAAAGAAGAGATTGCTCACATTGCTTTCTTAGGTTTCTTCTAAGGTTTCCTGATGATTATCTATAATTTATACAATGCACATGCGTTAGTATAATAACCCTTTATATTTACATTAGTAATACCCTCCCCGAGACGACATTCCAACGACTACGTCAGGCAGAACCTCGACAGCCGTTATGGAACCCTGGATCAATCGGGCAGCGTATCTAATACGTAACTGGGGTTATCATACTTACATCGGGGCAGAACTTCGTTAATTAGGGGGGTATTATGCCCGAAATTATGTTATATATTCAGAAATTCGTTGAGAGAGAATGAAACTGAGCGATTTGGGACTGAAGCCCAAGCTCCCATTATATAGGGCCAGATTTGGGTTTTATCGTGGCCCGCGTAAGCTTCGGCTTAGTTCTACGCGGCCCGCGAGGGCTTGTTGACTAGGCCGTAGCCTTGCTGCGTCGACACGTAGCCTCAACATGAGTCCGGCACGTGGTGGCCTGGGAACTCGCCGGAAATCTGAGTTGTCGCGGCCCGCGTAGGCAGTAGCCAAAGGCTACTGACGTGCCTGTCGTGGTACACGCAAATTTAATCCAATTACTACTAAATAGATAACGGTAAGTGGGTATCGAACTCAGGGAGTATGTGGAACGTGTGTTGATTATGTATCTTTGTATTTAACTAAAAATAAACTAGAGGTTGCATAAATTTAAATTCAAGAGTTGATTGTTTTGGTTTTAAGAACTAATATTAAGTTATTGAAATTTGCAAATGAAAGAGTAGTTTTGTAAACATATTAAGAACAAGTGACCATCCTAGATTTCAGGTTGTCATCCACACTAATATTTATGCTTAACTAGAAAGAACCACATAGACATAGTTCGTGTTTGATCATTTGTTTGTGATGAAAGAGAACTAAGTACTCGGGTGATAAAGTGCGAGGTTGTTACTCGTTGATCAATTGACAATTATCCATTGTTTGTGATGAAAGAGAACTAAGTACTCGGGTGATAAAACGCGAGGTTGTTACTCGATGATCAATTGACAATTATCCAACCCTTAATCCGCCCACAATATCTTGATTACCAACGGAACCCAGAACGTATGGTTTAGATTAACATTAAACAAGAATCAATATTTTACAAACAAACATTCAAACACCATAATAACTCAAACAAACATTCAAAGTTATTATTCTAGAAATTCAAGCACAAACATAGTGTTTCAAAACAAACCTTACATCTAGGATGATCACCAAAGAATTTAGCTACTCAATTCCTGCATTAACATCACCATAATTTTTTATCTAAAGTATTTCTTCCCTCCTCCAACACCCATACTACTAGTATTTATATATCCTCAAGTTCCCACAAAAGTCTAAGAATAATAAATGCATGCACATCTTGCATGGGCATTTATTGCAAGTGTAGAAGACTTTTCAATCCCATTCACATAGGAGAATTAAATGCTGTCCCGGATGATTAAAAGGCCAAAACTTTGACTTTTTCGCCAGCTTCCACCGTAATTTACGGTACCACCGTAAGTTACGGTGGCATATAAATGTTTACGGTGGAAACAGCCTGTTTTACGGTGAAAAATGGGAAAATTCAGATTTCCACCGTAAATTACGGTCTCACCGTAATTTACGGTAGCCTTCAGAGTGGAATTTTGTTTTCAGCATAACTTTCTCGTTTCAACTCCGTTTTCTTCGCCGTTTTCGCCCACGTTCTCGTAATTTCATCCCCTATCATGTCATCATCTTGATTCTTCAATTGCAATAATTGATTTTTTCATTTATTCTCCGTATTCCTTTCGTTTTAAGCTCTAGTTGTACCTGAAACACAAACAACCGTAGTTATCTAATTCTAGACAATTACCTGATTAAATGTAGGATAAACTCGTCTTTTAACATCATTAAGGGTTGTCCTATGGACCACCCGTCACATCCCCACACTTAACCGTTGCTTGCCCTCAAGCAACTCATCCAAACCATTCTCACAACAAGCAATCACAAGAACCAAGCACAAACATGTAGTCCTTTTACTAACCCCTTTTTAACACCCAAAATAACGCACCACTCGCTATGTCTCTCCTCTCGGCTACAAGTAAACACTAGCAATTGTGAGCTAGACACACAAAGGCTAACGGGCGGTTGCACAACTATAGGCTTGTACCTAAATCGATCCTCCTCCTACAAGTGCCAAACATGAATGCAAATCAAAGGGACTTTAAAGGTTGTAACGTGGCTAGGTGTATAGGTAGGAAATGGAATATATATGAAGTAGCGAAAACTTAACCCGGACTTTTATTACACAACGGAACAAACAAACAACTACTAAACTTTAACTTCTATATACAAGATAACCAAACATCATTCCCTTTTTTTTCTTTTCTTTCATTGCTTTTTTTCCATTTTTTTTTCTTTTTCTTTCTTTTTCTGATTTTTTTTTTTGAATTTTTTTTTTTTCAATGAACATAGCAACATAACATCAAATAAAATTACATACTACTGAACAATTACTAACACTATAAAACCGGGTCAAGTTGGGTAAATTTTTAGGTAACTAGCTAAGGGGAAACAAATGATAGGCTTAAGGCACAAAATTGGGCAACTAAATGTCCAAACCCCCACCCCTCTCACTACCATGCTCATATATATAGTTTATGAGGTCCAACCCCCCAAATCCCACACTTGCACATACTAAAGACGAGGCTACCTATATACCCTTATCCTTTTTGCATTCATATCCAACTAAGGACTCAAATCGTATCAAGGCACAAGTTCTAGTGCACCCCCACCCGTTGCCACTCTCATCAAAGATCATTACTATTTATTAACATATGTGGCTTCAACTCTCACCAAGAATAAAAGGGTATTAAGGGTTGCCGGTGCATCATTTGGGGTTAATCTAGGGCGTTTAAATTCTCACATTGTTTTGCTTGATTTCAAAAATTTTTCAAAAATCTCAAAAATTTCCCCTTATCCCCACACTTGGGATACATTGTCCCCAATGTATGGTGCTTTTAAAATAAACCCGGGAATACCAACCAACAAACCCCATGAGTGATCAATCCCTAACACGAATAGCAAAAACACATTCCCTAGCACATAAAGTTTAACACCACCAAGTACAAAAACACACCTAAAAGAACATGATCACCAGACAACAAACTAAGATAAAGGAAAGAGTACATGTACCTGATCAAACGAAACTTCCCCACACTTGCTTGCTGCCATGGTGAAGAACAAAACAGACACTGACACACAATCTCGGGTTGCCTCCCGAGAGCGCTAAGTTTATGAGTCTTCAGCCAGACTTGATACCTGAACATGCGTTACGGTGGTCTCAATGCACACTTACCCAAAACATTTCCAACGAATGCCCGGAAATTTACATGCCATCTCCATAAGTTTGTCAGTATAATTGGCATGTTCAGGAAGCACATGCGGGTTTCACTAATCCACTTCAAAATGTATACCCTGATGTCTTGTGGTTTCACCCTTCTCATCTTCTTCCTCGAACCCTCTTCCCCACACTTGTTATTTTGAATGATTGATATGGGAAGAGGTTCGGTACACATATTCATCTCCTCAGCCTGCTCTGCCTCCTCATCCTCACACACCATCTGATCCACCAGTGACTCTTCATCAGATAAAGGATTCGTTGGTGTGGTATTATCCTCCACAACCTCCTCCTCCATGTGAGAATAATCTCTAATATCAGCAGGTAATGGTGAGAGACGCTCTTCTATTTCTATCTTCATTTTTAAATTCTGACACTTGGAAACTAAGCAGCTGATTCGGTCTTCATCGGACAGATTGGGTGTTGCTAAATATTGCTCGAGTTTGGACAAAGTTACTTCCAATACAGCAAGCTCTTTCTCCTCCTCGGTCTCATAAACATAAACACCCTCGGGCTCAGAATATTCTTCGGAATGATATTGTCGATATTCCTGATACGATCTTAAGATGTGCGCATCCATCATCTTTTTATCCCAATACTTCGGGTTTTCTGAATACACCGTGCACACATCATAATCATAAGTATGATCACGACCGCAACAAAAACATAGACCATCCATCCTTGCCTCATAATAAACTTCCTTGTCCCGATCGTATCCATATGAATAATAGTCATCCTCCATTTCTGATTCATAATCGTCTACGTATGATGGAGGTGGAAGCTGTGAAACATAAGACACCGGTTTTCCATGTGCCCTCCTGTAGTGAGCCTCATGGCAACCGATACACGGATGACTTGGACCCCCGCACAATCTACACGTAGACAAGCTGAAATTTGTGTAATGCCCTGTCATCCTGCACAACACATCTCAACTACCAAGTGTAAATCATGAACACAAAAGAAATCTTTTTGGTTTTTTTTTTTTTTTAATTTTTTTTTTCAAACTAATACACAAGATAACACACGTTGCGCACTACTCCCCGGCAACGGCGCCAAAATTTGACGTGCCTGTCGTGGTACACGCAAATTTAATCCAATTACTACTAAATAGATAGCGGTAAGTGGGTATCGAACTCAGGGAGTATGTGGAACGTGTGTTGATTATGTATCTTTGTATTTAACTAAAAATAAACTAGAGGTTGCATAAATTTAAATTCAAGAGTTGATTGTTTTGGTTTTAAGAACTAATATTAAGTTATTGAAATTTGCAAATGAAAGAGTAGTTTTGTAAACATATTAAGAACAAGTGACCATCCTAGATTTCAGGTTGTCATCCACACTAATATTTATGCTTAACTAGAAATAACCACATAGACATAGTTCGTGTTTGATCATTTGTTTGTGATGAAAGAGAACTAAGTACTCGGGTGATAAAGTGCGAGGTTGTTACTCGATGATCAATTGACAATTATCCATTGTTTGTGATGAAAGAGAACTAAGTACTCGGGTGATAAAACGCGAGGTTGTTACTCGATGATCAATTGACAATTATCCAACCCTTAATCCGCCCACAATATCTTGATTACCAACGGAACCCAGAACGTATGGTTTAGATTAACATTAAACAAGAATCAATATTTTACAAACAAACATTCAAACACCATAATAACTCAAACAAACATTCAAAGTTATTATTCTAGAAATTCAAGCACAAACATAGTGTTTCAAAACAAACCTTACATCTAGGATGATCACCAAAGAATTTAGCTACTCAATTCCTGCATTAACATCACCATAATTTTTTATCTAAAGTATTTCTTCCCTCCTCCAACACCCATACTACTAGTATTTATATATCCTCAAGTTCCCACAAAAGTCTAAGAATAATAAATGCATGCACATCTTGCATGGGCATTTATTGCAAGTGTAGAAGACTTTTCAATCCCATTCACATAGGAGAATTAAATGCTGTCCCGGATGATTAAAAGGCCAAAACTTTGACTTTTTCGCCAGCTTCCACCGTAATTTACGGTACCACCGTAAGTTACGGTGGCATATAAATGTTTACGGTGGAAACAGCCTGTTTTACGGTGAAAAATGGGAAAATTCAGATTTCCACCGTAAATTACGGTCTCACCGTAATTTACGGTAGCCTTCAGAGTGGAATTTTGTTTTCAGCATAACTTTCTCGTTTCAACTTCGTTTTCTTCGCCGTTTTCGCCCACGTTCTCGTAATTTCATCCCCTATCATGTCATCATCTTGATTCTTCAATTGCAATAATTGATTTTTTCATTTATTCTCCGTATTCCTTTCGTTTTAAGCTCTAGTTGTACCTGAAACACAAACAACCGTAGTTATCTAATTCTAGACAATTACCTGATTAAATGTAGGATAAACTCGTCTTTTAACATCATTAAGGGTTGTCCTATGGACCACCCGTCAGCTACGCGCCCCGCGTCAGCCTCAATTTTCTTGTTTTTAATTAATTTTTAGAGAAAAATGCCCGGATAGTCCCTGTGGTTTCGCCTTTTTTCACCTATAGTCCCCAAGTTTCTAAAATGACCTGAATAGTCCCCAAGTTTTCATTTTTTGTTCCCGGATAGTCCCTAACGTGGATGGGGGTTAGTTTTCTCAGTTAAGTTGATGTAAAATGACTATAATACCCTTAAGTAAAACAAAATGAATTAATTATATATTTTTTCTTAAAATATAAAAACCAAACATCCCTAATTCCCTACCACATTCATTCTTCATCATCAGTTCATCACCTTCAGACCCTTTTCTCTCTCTCTAAAACACCATCTCCTTCATCTCCACCACCACCATAAAACACCACCGCCTGTCAACACCTCCATCACCAACCCATCATCCTCGCCGTCTCTCACCGCCAAGCCACCACTGGCACAACCACCACCAACCACCATCATCCGCCACCACTACCTTCATCACCGTAATCAGCCACCACCGCCTCCTCCACCCACTGTGCCTTCTTCCATGTGTAAACCCTTGAAATCGCCCTGTGATTTCATTTCAGAAATTCTTGTTCAATCGGTATGAATGCCACTAAAAAACTATAGGGCTTTTATTCAGGCCATGAATACGAGTAGAATGGTATAATTTTCACCTCAAATCGGTGCCGATTTGACAGTCGGCGCCGGCAACGACAGCGACGACGGTAACGGCAGCGACAGCGCCACCATCATCCGCCACCACCACCTCTATCACCTTAATCAGCCACCACCACCTCCTCCACCCACTGTGCCGATTTGACAGTCGGCTTCAACCAGAGTAACGGCAGCGACGACGGTAGTTAATGATTTTATTTAATTTTGTGAGTTTAATTTTGGGGTATAAATCATAGCTATGAAGTTGATGATTTTATTTAATTTTGTGGTTTGGTATTGACACACAGAAACCATATTAAAAAAAAGAAGCAAACGACATTTGAGAGTGAGAGGTTAATTTCTGCATTTGATTTGGTGGAGAGTGACTGTGGCGGTGATGGTGGAGGGTGAAGGAGGGTGATGGTGGGTGGAGGTTGAAGATGAAGTGTGGTGGTGGGGTTTTATAAATAAAAATGAAGAAGATGCCCGGATAGTCCCTGTGGTTTGGCCTTTTAAGGAAAGGGTATTTTTGTCATTTCACACCCTCTTATCAGAGAAAACAAACTGAAGTTAGACGCAGGGACTATCCGGGAACAAAAAATGAAAACTTGGGGACTATTCAGGTCATTTTAGAAAGTTGGGGACTATAGGTGAAAAAAGGCGAAACCACAGGGACTATCCGGGCATTTTTATCTAATTTTTAATAATATAATGTAATTTGGGCTCGGTTTTCACATACGGGGTATATTTAGAGACATATAAGGGTATTTTAAAATATATTAGGGTGTCAGAAAAATTCAGGAGGGTTGCTATAACTACCGGTGCATTAGTCAACCCAAACGGCATCACTAGAAACTCGTAATGTCCATAACGAGTTCTGAAGGCAGTCTTCGGTATGCTTTCTTCCTGGATCCGCAGCTGGTGATAACCTGATCAAAAATCGATCTTGGAATAGTAACTTGATCCCTGAAGTTGGTCGAATAGATCATCAATCCTCGGCAAGGGATACCGATTCTTGATGGTTAACTTGTTCAGCTCCCGGTAGTCGATGCACATACGAAAACTACCGTCCTTCTTCTTGACGAACAGTACTAGAGCTCCCCAAGGCGAGAAGCTTGGCCTTATAAATCCCTTATCTAGCAACCCCTGAAGCTGCGTTGACAACTCTTGCATCTCTGAAGGCGCAAGTCGATAAGGTGCCTTGGCTACAGGCGCGGCGCCTGGAACCAAGTCAATGTGGAATTCGACTTGTCGTTAAGGAGGTAATCCTGGCAAGTCTTCAGGGAAGACTTAAGGATATTCCCTTACCACACGGACATCTTCGAGCTTCGGTTCTTCGGCCTCTTTGTCCATGACATGAGCTAAGAAGGCAACACATCCTTTACGCAAAAACTTCCGTGCCTTCAAACAACTGATAATCCGTAGAGGCGTATCATGCTTCTCCCCGTGTATCACGATCGTTTCTTCATTCGCCATCTGGATGAGGATAATCTTCTCATGGCTTACAATCTCAGCACGATTACTCGACAACCAGTCCATCCCAACCACGACGTCAAAGCTTCCCAATTCCACTGGCAGAAGATCTAACGAAAACTCACGCTCTCCAAGCTCTATAACACAGCCTCTAATCACTTCATTGGCTTCTACTAGCTTCCCATTAGCTAGTTCTATTGAGTACGGGATGTCTAACTTACTTGCTACTAAACCAAGTACATTCTTAAACTCTAGAGATACGAAGCTATAGTCGGCACCGGTATCAAATAGCACAGATGAAAAATGTTGATTAATAGGGAACGTACCAGTGACTACGTTCGGATCCTGGCGAGCTTCCCTAGCTCCAATGTTGAACACTCTTCCACGAGCTTGGTTATTCTTTGGGCAATCCCGCTTAAAGTGCCCTACATCACCGCAACAATAACAACCTTGGCCACGTCCATTCCCATTTCCACCTTGGTTGTTATTATTTCCTCCGCGGTTTCCATTTCCCGCCTGATTCCCGTTTCCATTCCGGTTTCCATTACCTCACTGATTATTGTTTCCTCCCTGATTTCTATTCCCATAACCATTTCCACCATGGTTACCATTACCGTTACCGCCTTGTCCTCCGTTTCCGCGACCGGTTCCATACCAGCATGTCTCCTTAGAATGACCAATTTTTCCACAAGTTTCACATTTCCCAATTCTGCATCGACCAGAATGATGAAACTGACATACGTCACACTTGGGCTGGGTGCCCATATACCCTTTTCCTTTGTTCTCAGCATTTGTAGCGCCAGCTTGTGCCTCGACTGGCGGATTAACGTCTCTGCTTTTGTTGGCGTTGTTGTTGTTCGCACGAGTACCTTTCTTGAAATTCGAAAACTTCCTTTTGTTTTCTCCAGACGAATCTACATGAGTTTCTTTCTTCTTGGCCTCAGAAATCGTGAACTTGCCCAATCTAATTGCTACTTCAGTCAGTGCCACACTCAAGTCGATTTCCTCAGTGATTGTTGGAGGCTTAGAAGTAGTGACCATGCTGAGAATCTGGGGTGCCAATCCCCATATGAAACGTTCGATTCTCTTGAACTCTGGTTCTACCAAATAGGGGACAACACGAGACAAATCATGAAATCTCTGAACATATTCTGCTACTTTAGGACCTTCCATTTTCAGATTCCAGAATTCAGTTTCCAACTTCTGGATTTTGGCTCGGGAACAATACTTCTTTCGCATAAGTTCTTTCAATTCATCCCATGTCAAAGCATATGCTGCAACCTCACCCAAAGTTTGAACCTGAAGGTTCCACCATGACAGAGCCCCATCTAGAAACAGTCCAGAAATGTACGTGACTTAATGCTCTGGAGCACATTTACTCATCTGCAAAACAGAATCCGTCTTCTCAACCAATCTCACAAAAGCTACGGCACCCCCTGTGCCATCGAAGTTCAGAGGCTTGCAGTCCAAAAACTGCTTATAGGTACAACCTGTACACAAGCAACATCATCTACAGAAAGCATTAGCAAAGCACACTCGGAAATGTCCAAACGTATTGTAATGTGTCTTAGGTGACTTAAACATTACCATTAAGTGGGTTATTCCCTGAGGTGGCTCCGCTGTGTTCGGAGCGAAGGGCCTCATGTTGTGAGATTTCCTGTGAGATGCATTCCTGTAATTCTGCCTCGGTCGTGGGCAGTTGATTGTTCCTTCGAGGAGGCATTCTCTAAGAAGAAGATCGGATAGGTCAGGTCTTATTCGTTAAATAAATATATAGTACATACATATAATAGCATTCATCATAGCAAGCAATTCATGCAACAACATGGTCTTAGCATAAACATGTAAATCAACTAAGTGTTTAGTGAGAACATGACGATTGAGCTTTCATTAATCATCGACCATAGTTACATTGTTTACAAGGTGTATCATATCAAAAGGGACACAGGGTCACACTACTCTTGTCCAATAAGTCTGTCAATATACAAAAGTCACATAGTCAAAAAGTGGTCTTCAAAAGTCTTCACAATCTTGGCTCAATAGTGGTGCTCTCACCAAAAGTAATGCAATCTGCATAAAACCAAAAACCAACTATGCTGATGGTGGAGGTGGAGGAGGAGGGAAGAAAAGCAAGCTGCGAACATGCGCAAGCTCCTCCTCGAGCTCGTATACACGACGCAGTAAGTAACTGATCTGCTGCTCGACAGTAAGGAAACGAGCATCAAAACCTGGAAAAGGAGTAAGAGGAGCAGGTGGATGTGCAAAAGGTGACGGTGATGAATGTGGAGGAACGGAAGTAGACTGGCAGGGACAAGGTGGGGGACATGGAGTCAGCTCAAGCTCCAAGACTCTGCGGCTCATAATCTCAAACTGAAGTTGAAGTGATAAGAGTAACTCATCCCGTGTGTAGCCAATATAATGGGAGGGAAGATAGGGATCTGAGATCGGCATAGAGTTTGGTGGGAACCAACGGAATGGCTCATCAAGCGGTGAAGAAGTGAAAGGAGCAAATGGTGCAACCTGAGGGATCTGAGGAAAAGCTGCCGAAGCAAAAGGATCGTCACGCGGGTGCTGACCTGAAGTACCTTCCCCTGGACGGGGTGCAGGGATGTCCTGTAAGAAAACGATCGGTAAGTCAGTGCGATGGACATCGGACTCTACAGGAGGGAGAGGAGCAACATTAGCGGGTGCGGGTGGAGGAATAAATGGCTCAGCAAGAGGGAAATCAACGGGTGTAGGAATTGGGTCAGGAATGAGAGGTGCAATGTCTGGTAAACCAAATGGAACATGGTCAGGATCGGGTATCAGCTCAGGATCAGCAGGTGCAACATCAGGCTGATCAAAATGAACAGGGTCTGGCTAGGGGTCGTATGGAGGAGATGGTGCAGTAGACATAGCAGTGTCATCATCAGAATCAGTAGCGTAACGCTGTAATCCAACCGCCTGTAAAGCTGAAGACGTCACCGACTCAAAGGAGTCTGAGACCGAGTGTAAACTAGAAGCAGAGGATATCTCAACAACAGGAATCTCAGGAGGTGGGACAGCTACAACATCCTCATCTATCTCCCCATCACCCAGGGCGTCAACAGGAGGACCGTCTACAAACAAATCGATATCGTCACCAAACAAATCGTCGAAAGGCCAATCCTCATAAGGAATGACCACGAGAGGAACAGGATCTAGGATCGGAGCCACGATGTGCTCACCATCAGCATGACCAATGATGAGGTGATCATGGATTGGAACAGGAATGACAAAAGGATCCTCGTCAGGGAAACCATCAGCAAGGGGTAAATCATCGCCAAGGTCGGGCAACGCGAACGGCTGGAAGTCATCCTTGTCATCCGATAGCATGTTAGGATCACTCTCAGTGTCTGACGTAAGTATCTCTGGCTCAGGTGCAATCTCATCATCTGAGACGATGGCCATAGGGTCATCAACGTCTGATAATCCGCTCTCTGAAGAGGATACGATCCCTGTAACATAACAATCATAACATGTGTACGTATATTAACCACTATCACTTAGTATTCAATCAAGACAGTTATCACTCAATCATGTATTCACATTATCCTTCATGAAACTTTTTCTATCTTTCCTAGTCTACCCCAGACTAAACCACCAATGTGACCTTGCATTGTGTTTCTTGTCTTTCCTTTTGTAAAACATTTGTTCCATGGATCTGGGCGTTTTGTGTATGCAATGAAAACATGTTGTAAAAGTATTTTCATGAGAGCCCTAATGATTGTAGTCTAGACTCGAGAAAGAATCCTAGTTCGCTACAATCGAAGCTCTGATACCAAACTGTCACACCCTGACTTTTGCGGAAGCGTGATTATGTGTGACTTGCTTAATATCATTGCATTCAACCATACCAAACAACTATATGATAAAACCAAGATGTTCATCCTTGAATTAAGTTTCAAAACATTACAAACAACATTGTTTCAAATCCCAAACACAAACTTCATGTTCAAAATACAAGACCAACAAAGTTTTAAGTTCCATATAGGACTTCACAAAAGACACTAACAAACTAGGTTTTGAGCCATGTATCTTATCCAAGATAAAATACATAACTCAAACCCTTCGACTTCGGATGACATCAATTATTAAAGACACGACTTGAAAACTTCAGCGCCCGCCAGATCCACATTTAGTTTCCTGAAATACATGTAGTTTGAAAACATCAACAAAAGTTGAGCGAGTTCATGTGTTTTGTATGTGAGCTCGAATAAACTTTGTAATCATTATAAGTATGTATTTGTAAATTCTGGTATGAAAGCAACAAGGAAACAGATCAATTAATGGTTTGCAAGGCCATTAACATGTGTGCAACGGCGTAGGAAGGCTCAAACCTAACAGATTTTGTACCGGGCTTCCGGCTGGAAGACATAGTCACCTCATGGGCCAAATCCTGGTCCTCATGGGTGGGACTCGCTACACCCAAATAGATCTATCACTCATGTTCCTCGGTCCTTATACAAGGATTAATGGTCTTAAGTGTGCGCCTACCCATTCACATGATCTAACAGTTCATTCCTTAGCTAACCATACTATTCATAAACGTTTGTAAACATTTTGTAACATGCATTCCATCCCTGAAGTTATAAAACTGAAAACAGTTAAAAGAAAAGGGGGACATGAACTCACAGTCTTGCATTCTTCAATCAAACAACCGAAAGCTTCCCTTAGAGTGCACGACTACCTACAAACGTACTACGGTTTATTAGACGAGTGGGTCGTGCCATGACCTTAGTCTTAATTAGTGTCTTTGAGTTACGTTTCTTTGTGTTATCAATATTATTCCAAGTATACAATTATTTGTTAAAATAATAAATATTTTAACTTAAATTATATTTATTAAATTTTGGAATATTAGATAAAATAATATATTTTAACTTGCCACATAATGTATTTGTACATGTATAGTTTCCCCAAGGATGGTTTTATTCATACCCGTGTTCTTATACTTGTATATTTTTGCCAAGTATCGGTGGCGTATTCCGGTGTATTTATACGTACGAGAATACGTATTCTTATTGTGTTTATTAAGTATTCTTATACTTAATTTTTCCGGAATAATATTTCTAATAAAAATTCACCAATATATATATTCTCAAAATATATATTTTAAGAAAACTTTCATAAAAAATTATTTATAATTTTTCCCTTGGCAAAAATAATTGTATTTTCATTTAAACGTTAAACATAATATATATTCAAGTTTATCTTAGAAAATATATATATAAATCTATTTTTCACCCAAAAATAATGTATTCTATGTTTATTTAAGAAAATATATATTTTCTCCCAAAAATAATATATCTTCTAATAATTTCAAGAAAACATATATATTTTTCTTTACTCAAAAATAATATATTTTCTCTTGTCAAAAATATGATATAGTTTTGTAATAATTGTAAAAGTCATATTTTTGTTCTCTTGGTGTCCAAAATACCATTTACCAAAATATACTTATGAATTAAATTCCGGAACATTTTTGTAAGTTATATTCTTTGTTCGGTTTCTCCAATATTTTGGGTATAAATTATATATTTATTTCTTGGAATTTTGGTAATATTTTGTATTGTAATTTCTTGGTATTTTGGTGAGTTATATTATTTCAAGTCCTAAAATAATATAACTAATACACATAATATACAAATAATCACACACATGGTGACATCTAAATATATATTCTCCTAAATACATATTTAGTCACTTTTATTATCAAAAACCAACCTCCAATATTTATAATTTTTGTAACAAAAATTATGGCAAACTTTATATGAAAATTCATGGTTTAAAATATACTTGTAAATATTTGTTTAAAAATATATTTCTAAGTGTTTAGTTTCTAGCAAAAATTTTGCCATAGTTTTCCCTTAAAAATGGAGGTTTCCATGCTTTCAAAGCATATCATTTTCTTTTACAAAACATCACAATCAACAATAAATCAAACAATACTTACCAATTTGCCAAAATCAAGCCATAATCACTACTTCATGAACTTGAAAATTTATAAAAATTTGTAGTAACTTACTAGTGTGTTTAGTAAGCTTAGTTATCCTTTAAAGTGTGGTTGTTTATTTAAAAACATCATTCTTGAAGAATTTAAATGTTTATAACTTGTAAAATATTTTTCTAAAAATATTTCTTCTTGAATTTTTCTTGTTAAATATATGTTTCTACACTTGATTAACCACTAAAAATGTGATTAATTTCTTTAAGAACCAAGTTTATGTAAATCTTGAATTTTAACTTAGTTTCTTGAGAAGATCATTCTTAAAATCACATGTTTACAAGACTTATATTCACTTTGATCATCATTATTCAAGAAAAACATTTAATACTTCAAGTTCATGCTTTTACATAAGGATGATCACTTTGATTTCTAACATAATCATCCTCTCAACTTGCTAGATTATGTCTTTAATCACCATTTAACAAGTTCATATGATGTTTAACATCATTAACACAAACAATCATCAATCAACACTCACACATACACTTAACAACATGTATTCTTATGATTTTTAGTCTTATGTTTAAGTTTCATGTTCTTGATCATTAGTGTTCTTCATGATTATTTACTTGTAACATATTTTAACCAACTAAACAAGATGTAAAATGAGATGAAGATGATCTTACTACTAGCTCAAGGCTAGGGATGAACACAAGATTAAGATGAATGTGATGGTTAATAGCACTTGCAAGAGGTCCTTCCACTTCCAAGAGCTCCTAGCTTCTTTGTGATGCTTCTTACACCTTTGTATATCAAGAGAATGGATGAAGATTGAATTATGATGGTGGTTGTGTGTGTGTGGGTTCTCGGCTGAAGACAAGAGGGAGAGGAAGAGAGAGTGTTCAAGTGTTGGTGAGTGATGAGAATGAGAGTTAAGGACTTGTGGTTTCACTTATAAACTTCCAACAATGCTTTCTCTAATGGTTAATATGTTCACAAAAGCTAGAGACATGATCTAATATAATAAACCAAGAAAATCAAGGGTGGGCCACCCTTGTTGAACCGTAAATAGGAGGGGGGGGGGGGTATAGATTAGGGTGTAAAGATTAGTTGGTTATTTAGTTGAAATCCGAGTGTTTTAGTTAGGTGTTTAGTTGTTAGGATGCTATATAGTGTTTTATAATGTTCGGGGACCATAACTAGCTCGAAAATGTTAAAACAATGCTTCTAGTGAAAATTTGGTGTTTCGGGTAGTGTCCGGTTGTTCGGTTGTTTACCGGTTCATTAAGGTGCTAAACTACGCAGTTTAGTGTGCTTTATCTTAACTTTTGTGACAGTTTTGATTCCCGACACTTAGGAAAGCATTCTGGACCATTTACCCATATTTATTCATGATATTAAGTTGTTTAAGTGCTGAATTTTGTGTAATTCTGCAGAATTCTACAGTTTGTGTGAGTTTTAGGCACTTTTCGGCACTTAAACTATCTCTAGGATGGCAGTTTTATGATCCATACTTCCCTACACACTATACTAGTGTAACTCTTGGTTTCTAGCTCATTCTGTGTCTCAATACCATGTCTATCTATGTACTGAACTTCGTCAGCATTTTTCTGATTTATCTGATAAGTGTGCTAACTTTGTTTCGTGCATCATTTGAATTAATAAGGGTTGCATGCAATAATGATATGAAATTTTGCAATATAGGATGCACATGTATGTATGATAACAAAAATCAGAAAATATTCAAGTCATAAATGTTAAATCAGCACAGTCATTAAGCACTAATCATTTTACGGATACATGCAAATTTGACAATTGTCACACCCACCAAGCCGCATCGGCAAGGTCGTGACCCGCCACTGGAGTTCACCAAAAAAGGCCCCTACATACGACAATGTCTTCTATTGCCTCTCGAAGACCTTTATCAAAACATGAAACAACATCAACAAATGGGGGGGGGGGGGGCTGGCAAGTTCGCAAACCAAATGGCAACTTTGCAAACCCCATACAAGATCTAAGCAAGAGTAGTTCGCTTTGAGGATCCCGCAACAAGGGAAGGCGTCCCATAATGTCAACAGCTCGCGTTGGCCTCTTAGCCGCTAGACCACTAATAAAACCGGCATCACGATTGGCTGCCCCTACTAGCAGTTTGACACCTCTCTCCGGCCTCCCAATCTCACTGGGGAAAAGCTTTTCCCGGTCCTTCACCTCGTTGCATGTTGGCCAAAATACCTCAGTTTTCTAATATTAAGCCGTAGCCCCAAGGCTGGACCCTCCGAACCGATGATGTCAAGAGCTTTAGCAACATGAACAACGTCCCCGATAACTGTCCCATCATACAAGTACCAAGCATGGAATGGAAGTTTGCAGTTTTCCTACACTTGAAGCACTAAGGGGTGTAAGGCTAGGGCAAAAAGCAAAGGTCCCAAAGGGTCCCCTTGCTGGACCCCCGTGAATGCCCCGATGCAGTCATTCCCTACGTATAGTCTAGCAGGCTGGGCATACAGAAATTGAACCCACGGGAATATGGAGGGGCAATGGCGATGGACCTCGCGAAGCAAAATCGAATGGTCAACTAAGTTGAAAGCGTTGGAAAAATCAATCGTAAGCATGACCAGCGAGCCATCTGAATGAAAAGAATTAAGGAACCTATTAGCGTTGTGCAGTACCGCCTCCGCCCCATTGGGGACCCTCACCCCAAATTGGTAGTCCCCCAATTTAAAACAAAAGAGCGACAAACCATAAAATATAAATAAACTTAGAAAATAACAAAAAACATACATATAATACTCCGAGTCCGACTCCTCAAGGTGAGGTAGATCTAGAGATGCAATGTGTTCCTTGAGATCATACCGAAGCCCGAAATGTATGTCTTCATCATGCAACTCCGCAAGGACGTTTCGCCAAAAACTTGCGCGACATATGAAATCTTTGTTTGAATAAACCTTGGTGGTATTTGGGCTTGTCTGAAAAATAATCTTCAAACAAGACGTTTGCTTTCTCACGATCATGTGACACAAATCTTTTTTAGATGTTCTCGTGTCATTTAATTCGGTTAACTCGGCGAATCGAAATCCAACATATGATGTTGAACGGTCAAGAATTTGAAAACAAAACAAATTTTCACGCGGCTTTCACCCAATCCAACCCCTACCAGACGGGCCATACCCGCACTACTGGCGGGTGCTTAGGTTGCGGGTAGGGGTTAAGGATTTAGGTGTAAAAAGATTTAGGTGCACAAGATTGGGCGCCCCGGGTCCCTTTATGGATTCAATTTTTAAATGTGTAAGGTTAGGTGAGTGATGACGTGGGTACTCGGAGATATCAGTCAGCAAAACCAAGGTTAATAACAATTGCAAGAAAACAATAAAGAATGCTAAACATAAACTGAAAGTAAGAAGCTGGAAGTCGGAAGCTGGAGGCTCCCGACGAGAAGCTGATACACCAACGGCTAGTGACAGGGAGCTAAGATTACTGTACAACCTTGGAAATTGAACCCAACAAGTCAAACTGATTAGACTTCTCCTTGAAGCACATAAAGGTGTCCTCGAGGCACATAAACCTGAAACTTACCTAAAGAGGCAAGGCTAATCCTGTAAGCAACATCAAGGTAGGATAAGCTTACCAAGACTAGAAGGTACCAACTGGCACAAGGCTCCCTTAGCCAGAGCAATCTGCCTATAAAAGGAGAGTCTTGTTCAGCCCAAAGCAAGTCCATCTCTCTCACTCTCACTCTCACTCTAAACTCTTATCCTTTCATTTCACTTAGACTCTTAAGATCATTCCACTGATTCTCACGCAGGAGTCCAAATGCGTGAGGCCACCTCTCGCGTTAAGGCTAACGGTGTTCTTTGATTGCAGATTCCGACCAAGGAGCTACATTTTGGAGTTGATCCTGGACCTTCCCCCCGCCATACTCTTGTTGCTTTAACAAGTGGCGCCCACCGCGGGGCTGCGCACTTAGAACAGTATTTTCCGGTAGTCAAGCCCTGTTCCTAAGCTACATTCTTTTATGGCCGGAAAGGATCATCATCCGAAGGAAGTTTCGAGCAGTTCCCTACCTCCGTCTAGCCTTCCGGCTACTCCCAAAATTGGCAGCTGCTCCATCAATACAGACAGACTTCATGTCGCACCGGTAATACAAGATGCACAATAGTTCCAGACACCTCCCTCTACACGTGCTCATCCATCTTCACCGAGTGAAGTACTTTTCCGAGTTGAAACCATGGAAATAACCCTAGAGGGAGTAAGGAGTTACTTTATACAGTTGAGGGAGCTCTTGAACGGGTATATTCGCGAGGAACAAACCAAAGGAGTCAGGGTACGGTTATCTTATGAGGAGGTAGAAGTTACACTTTCCCCTATGCCTCCTTCGTTGTGCACCACCACATCTCCAAGTGTTAGCCGAGCAGGACCTAGTCCTGACCCAAATCCATATCTCATGCCTGATGGATCATTCTAGATCGGGAGCTATCACACTAGTTCTTCTCTTTTCCTTCCAAGAAGCCCAGACTATACTATCGAGCAGCTTCTCCAACAAGCGCAAGCTGTTCTCCCGCATTAGAGGTGTGCAAAAAACTGAATTAACCGAACCATAACCGAATTAACCGACAAAACCAAACCAAATAAAAACCAGTGGGTCGGTTAATGGTTTTTTTGAAAACCGAAAGTAGCGGGTCGGTTATGATTATCATTTTTTCCATACCCACCATAACCGAACCGAACCGAACCAACATGTAATAAATCTTTGTAGGATTTAGGACTTTTCACCATATTTTTAATATCTGATGTTTTTAACTGAAAATTTTTAGTACTTATGGGTTTTCCATATCGTTTTGTGGTTTTGGTTGAATGTTTATTTGAATTTATGGAATGTATCATATCACTTTATTTGAATATTTGATAATAATAATTGGTATTAATATTATAGTTTATATATATTTTTTTAATACTATGTAATATACTAATATATACAAATATGCAATAACAATTTATTCCATCTTAAAAAAAATTAAGATATTTTTAGCTAAGCTAAATACACGGTTAACCACCCATAACCGACCCGCTATAACCATCAAAACCGAATAACCATAACCACCATAACCGATTGGTTATGGTTATGGTTATCCAATAACCGATATCGCGGTTATGGTTCTGGTTTTTGGTCAAAACTGACCCAAACCGACCCATGCACACCCCTACCCCGCATCCACAGACAACCTTAGAAGAAGCACTCAGATCGTTGCCTTTAGCCATCAGAGTTGTAGCTGTAAGCTTGTCACCATATTCAAGATTTCAGCAAAGCTTCCCCATGTATGGTGCCCAGTATTCCTAAGTAGCTGCCCTCCTGGCTCCGCTAAGCTAACAACTCGCATGAAACAAAATCTGGCAAGCTGCTCAGGTTGGACCACAAGCTCAGGTCCAACCAAGTACCCAAGTAGGCACCAACACGAGTGGAGCAGGGGTAGACCCTGACATACCCTCCATGCCTTATAAGCCAAGCTAATTGTCGTGCTTCTCCAAAGAAATAGCTAACTATGTCTTCCAGACAAAGATAAAGATGCCATCAAACGTAATGACATTTCATGGTTTGGAAGATCATGAAAACCATCTCCAGGTCTTCTATTGGGTTTGAACCCTATCAGAGGAACAGATAATTAAAGCCAAAACTGGATCAGAGCAGTGGATCCAGAATAAGCAGATGTTGTGTATACAAGTATCTCCCCTTGAAAGTGGTTTCAACATCTGCTGACCTCCTATCTACTGATCGGTACAACTGCTGATCAAGTCAAAGACTGATGAAGACTAAAGCCCTGCTGTTCAATCTACTGCCTTGAGTCAAGCGCTGCTGGGTTATATCAAGTGCTGCTGGGTTCACATCAGTGGAAGGATTCAGCAGTAGTTTAGTTTATCTTTATGTAATGAATTGTAATAACAGTTGTTAACATAGCAGTACTTGTATAGATCAGAGGTTAGAGTTTGTTAGGAGGTTAGATGTCACTTTCATGGTGACATCAGCAAAGATGCCACAGTGGTTTGTTCATGCCTATAAATAAACAGTACCCTGTACTGTTCTATTAGCTCTTCACCATCTTCTTCCTGCACGAACAAATCACAGTGAGCTCGGGCTGAGGGGGAGTTTGTTACATACATGCAAGTGTAATCGTTGAATGAAATAAATTCAATCATTCGGTTCATTGTTGAAAATGTGTGTTGAAAGCAATTCTCCTGTTTGATTGTGAAAAGTTTGTTTCCATTATTTTCCGCTGCACTACTCATTCATTGTTCATCTTAATTCAAACGTAAAACACAATCAAAACCAAACTCAGATCCTAAGGAGTCTGAGAAAAGGAAGAAAAGAGAAAAGATCAAAAACCTGTTTTGTGATTTTTGTGAAAAGAGGAATCATCTAACAAAAGACTGTTTTCATCTAAAAGCATATGATCTAAACAAAACAAGTGTCATTGTACCTGCTGAAAGCTGCACCATCTGTGGTAAAACAAACCACAAAACTCAAGCATGTGTGTATCTCAAAAACTTTGATGTAAAAAAGAATGAGTACACTGCTAAAACATCCTTGAGTCCATCAACATCATCTGTCAAATTCACCAAGAATCAACCACTGTTTGTGCCAGTCCAAACAGCTGTTACAAAACAGCTAAATCAAACATCTGTCCAAAGAGATGTTCAAGTGACTGATGCACCCCCTGCCAACCAATTCAGAAGAGGCAAGGGACAATCATCTTACCAAAGGATTCCACATGTTTATGAGACCTACAAAAGGCCCTCTAAACCAAGAGTGAACAGGCATCCTTTTGGTTATCAGCAGGTGATTGGTCAAGAACCCCAATAGTGGTTAGAGAAAAACAGTCCTAAAACTGTCCAAACCCCTGACCTAACCACTGTCCATCCATCTGAACTCATCCCAGACACTGTTGAGACCCCATCCAAAGCCTTATTGGCTTTGGAGACCCTAATGAACTAATCCTTTTACTTCATGTGCAGGGAGCTTCTGCATACTTAGATAGCCTTTGGTATATAGATAGTGGAGGCTCCAGGCACATGACAGGATGTAAAGCCCTACTCAAAGATTTCAAAATCCATGGAGGGGGTGATATATCCTTTGGTAATAATAGTAAAGGGAAAGTTCTGGGGTCTGGTACAGTACAGTCTGGCAACATAAAATTTAAAAATGTCAATCTGATAGACAATCTAAAATTCAACCTCCTGAGTGTCTCACAAATGAGTGACAAGGGGTATGGATCATTCTTCACAAAGGAGTGTTGTAGGATTGTTGGACCAAAAATGGTTGAAAAGATTGAAGCAATAATAAAAAATGGAAAAACCAAACTTGTTGCTCAAAGAAGTGGCAATGTTTATGTGGTTGATATGTCAAAAGAGAGCCCCAAAACTGATGCTTGTCTGTTCTCAGCTGCATCAAACAAAGAGACAGAATTATGGCACAGGAGATTGGGGCACACAAATCTCAAGACAATCACTCCTATTTCAAAACAGGGGTTAGTAAGAGGTTTACCTCAAAAACTGTTCACCTATCATGAGCATTGTGTTTACTGCCTAAAAGGAAAACAACATAAAAGCTCCTACAAATCCATTGATGAGTCTAAAACAACCAAATGTTTGCAAATGCTTCATATGGATTTGTTTGGCCCAGTTAAAGTCACGAGTCTTAAGAAAAAGAGGTATTGTTTGGTTATTGTTGATGACTTTTCTAGGTTTACATGGACTTACTTTTTACACTCAAATGATGAGACTACAGGCATTCTGCAAGACTTTGTGAAACAGGTTGAAAAGCAGTTTGACCTTCCAGTAAAAATCTTCAGAAGTGAAAATGGCACAGAGTTCAGGAACAAGGAGTTGGATGATTTCTGTGTGTCAAAAGGAACTGTGAGGCAATACAGCATTCCAAGAACACCAGAACAAAATGGGGTTGTTGAAAGAAAGAACAGAACTTTGATTGAGGCTGCCAGAACAATGCTTGCTGATTCAGGTTTGCCATTAACTTTTTAGGCAGAGGCAGTAAACACTGCTTGCTATGTCCAAAACAGAGTTTTAATCAACCCCAGGCATCAAAAGACTGCCTATGAACTGTTGTATAAAATAAAGCCATTGATTTCATACTTCAAAGTTTCTGGCTACCCATGCTTCATTTTAAACTTAAAAGATTCCATTTCTAAGTTTGCAGCAAAAATTGATTGTGGTTATCATCTGGGATACTCTACCACTGCTAAGGCCTACAAAGTGTTTAACACAAGGACCAAAACCGTAGAAGAGACTTTGAATGTAAAGTTAATTGAACTTTCATCAATGAAAATCCCAGCAAACCCTTCAGAATTGTTTGATCTTGATAAATTTACTTTTGAAAATACTGCTGTCAAGACTAACAGTGCAGGTCCATCAGAGGATTCATCTCCAGACTATGGGTATGAGATCATCATTCCTCAACAAAAGTCTGTCACAATGGGAAGAGCAGCAGATGTTCAAAACAGCTGTCAAAGCTCAACCACTGCTACCTCAACAGTTGTTGACCAAAGTAGCCCCTTAACCCCTGCTTCCACATCATCAAACACTGTTGATAAAAGTCCTCAAACAGTGGATCAAAGTCAGCATGTGTCCACACCTTTACCTCCTATTCCACCACCTTTTGAAGCCACTGCTGGATCATCAAAGTCACCAGCAGTGGTTAGCTCAGATGATTCACATCTGCAGCCCTCCCCACTTAATGCCATTGTTCCATACCAAGGAGAGCTCATGTTCTTGAAATCTCATCCACCAGACCAAATTATTGGCAACATCAATGAAGGGGTGCTCACAAGAAGTCAATCCCAAAACATTTGTCTTTTTGCTGGTTTTCTATCTCTCCATGAGCCAGTCAAGTACCAAGAGGAACTAAAAGACAGCAACTAGGTAGAAGCCATGCAAGAGGAGCTCCAACAGTTTAAAAGACAACAAGTTTGGGAGCTTGTTCCATTGCCAGAGGGTGTAAGTCCTATTGGCACAAAATGGGTCTTCAAAAATAAAACTGATGAAAGGGGTATTGTTGTCAAAAATAAAGCCATGCTTGTGGTTCAAGGGTACAGACATGAAGAGGGCATTGATTATGATGAAATATTTGCCCCTGTAGCAAGACTTGAAACAATCAAACTATTTCTAGCCTTTGCTGTCAACCACAACATCAAGGTGTACCAAATGGATATCAAATGTGCATTCCTCTATGGTAAGATTCAAGAGGAGGTTTATGTTTGTCAACCTCCAGGTTTTGAGGATCCATTTAATCCAAATCATGTCTACAAGCTGAATAAAGCTTTGTATGGCCTGAAACAAGCACCAAGGGCCTGGTATGAAACTCTTTCCACCTTTCTACTTTCAATTGGTTTCACAAGAGGTAGAATTGATAAAACACTATTTTTAAAATGGAGAGGAAAGGATTTGATGATTGTCCAAATTTATGTGGATGACATCATCTTTGGAAGCACATGTAATAAAATGTGTGAAGAGTTTAGGCAACTCATGACAGCTGAGTTTGAAATGAGTGCAATAGGTGAACTCTAGTGCTTTCTTGGTCTCCAAGTAAGGCAACTGCAAAATGGCATTTTCATCCATCAAGGCAAATATGCCAAAGAACTGTTGAAGAAATTTGATATGGATGATTGTAAGCCATGCAGTACACCCATTGCAACCAATAAAGTAGTCATATCTGATGAGAAGGATGAATTGGTTGATCAAACTTTGTAGAGAAGTATGATTGGGTCTTTATTGTACCTAACTGCATCCAGGCCAGACATCATGTTTGCAACATGTGTTTGTGCTAGATCCAAATCAGCCCCTAGAAAGTCAAACCTTATTGCTATTAAAAGGATATTCAGATACCTAAGAGGTGCTCCCACACTTGGTATCTGGTATCCAGCTGATGGTAAAATTGAGCTTTCAGGTTTCTCAGATAGTGACTTTGCTAGATGTGACAAGAGAAGAAAGTCCACTTTAGGAGGGTACCAATTCCTAGGCAATTGCTTAGTGTCTTGGCAAAGCAAAAAGCAAGCAGCTGTTTCCACATCCACTGCTGAGGCAGAATATATAGCTGCTGCAAGCTGTACAGCCCAACTGCTCTGGCTTCAAAATCAGTTGCTGGATTTTGGTATCACTGCCTTAAAAACACCACTCATGTTGGACAGTCAGGCATCATAAAATATCATAAAAAATCCAGTTTCCCATTCAACCACCAAGCACATTAACATCAGACATCACTTTGTGAGGGATTGCTATGAAAAAAGTTTGATTTCTCTGCACCATGTTCCAACTAAGGATCAGCTGGCAGATGTGCTAACCAAAGCATTAGACACATCCACCTTTGAAAGCTTGATCTCTAGGATTGGCATGCTAAACATGGAATAACAGGTAAAATCCTGTTTTTTTATGAATAAAGCATTAAAATATTTTCAGAAAATCAAAAATCCATCCTTAAAAATAGCTAAAAATGAATTTTTCATTACAAATCCTTAAAAGTCTGTCATAACCACTGATTTGTTCAAAAGTCTGTTCTACTTAAAAGTCTGTCCACTGCTGACAGTCAACCCCTGCTCTCTCATTTCCTTGATAAGCACTGTTGTTCAAAATCAGTGTTTTATCCACTGATATGCTATCCACTGATAGTAAAACTCACCCACTGTTCTCATTATTAATGTTACAACCACTGATCTTGTTCCATCAGTGGTCTTCATAAAAAGAGTTGTCCTTTTCTTCATCAGGGGTTGGCACGTGGACAGTACATTGTGGTCAGACCTTTTGTAACCGCTGCCACATCAGCATTCACTTTTTCTCTATAAAACCCCCTTCAAAACCCCAAACAGGGTTTTACTGTCGAATTGAATTCTTAAAAATTCCTTTCTCAAAGCAGTTTTTATCTCATTTCCTCAAATTTCTTCACAACCTTCTTCGATTGAAATCCCAACATCCACTTCAAAATCCTCTCGTAAAAAGGCCACTCCAAAGGCTACACCCATCGAAATCCCATACAAAGCACCTCACAATTATCTGGGTCTTTTGACAAAACCAGGCACCATAGATGCTTTCGATTCCATCATTGACATTATGTCTGCATCAAAGTACAAAACTTTGTTAACAACAGATGCTCCAATTTACTTGGACACCCAAAGAGAGTTTTGGAAGAATATTACCCTTGACAAACAAGGCTAGGATGTCATAGCCATTAACTCTTCTTTAATGGGTAAACCTGTCAACATCACACCACAATCCATCTCGGAAGTCTTTGAACTCAATGATCAGCAAGGTAAAACTTCTTTTCCCAAAAATGAGTTAAAAACTGATTTCCTTGAAAGGGGGTATGCAGAACAAATTAAAAAGGATACCTTACAAAAAGGTAATTTTCCACCTGCAACAAGGTTTTTGTTCCATACCCTGCTTATGTGTGTTTCAAACAAAACCAATTCTTTTAATGAGATACCATTAAAGATTCAAAACTTGGGATATGCTATTCTTCAAGATGAAAATTTTAATTACTCCCAGGAAATCTTTAATGATTTGGTTAAAAATGTTGATAAAAAGCCATTCTTACTTTTTCCAAGATTTCTAAGCTATTATTTTGAAAAGAAATTTGGTAAGGATGATGCTTCTGCAATATAACAAGGTGCATCTTTTCAAATAAACAGCTTAACTGCTGAGACTTTTACAAGAATGTCAACACCTTGCAAAACACAAGCAGAGGTACCTGAGCAGAATTTAGCAGCTACCACTGCTCCTCAGGTATCTACTGCTGAGCCCACTGCTCAAGGTGATCATAGCAGCAAAACAACTGTTTTGAAACCCACACCTAAAATCACCAAAAGGCCAAAACAAAAATCTCAAAAGCCCCCCAAACCTACCAAAAAGGCAACTCTGGAGGATGAGATACCAGAGCAACTGCCAGTGACAACACAAAAGTCACAAGAAACCACTGCTGCTATTTCCTCACAGCAGTTGGTACAAATATCTCAACCCATGGCTGAAACTCCTCCTGCTTCTTCTAAAAAAGAACAGGTTGTACAAATAGGGACACCACAATATGATGCTCTGGAATCACTTGCTTCCATCATCCATAGCCCAATGCCCGGGGTCATTTCACTTTCTACACCCAACCTCACCTCCACAATTCCCTCACCAACTAAATTATTGTTGGATGCTATTGATCTGAACCAGGCACAAACCAGTCCTTCTCACTCACCTATCAATGAGAAAATACTTCAAAAACTGACTGGGTGTGATGTATCACTCATAGATAACCCACCAACAAGACCTGAGGAGGTTACACCCCTTGAGTTACAAGTAACTCTTGGTGGTAATCCAAGTGAAGCAGCCACTACAAGTGCTGAACCCACTGGTTTGCATTTGGACAGTGGTTACATCAATAAGACTTCCTTGGAGGAAATTCCTTCTATAGCACCTCTGATAACCACTAGTGAGTTTGTTTTGACCACTGGTACCATCAAAAGGTTATCAAGTGTTGAGGGAAGAAGTCCCTAGTACCAAGAAAAAGGGGCATCAGTGGATGACTATTGGAATACATTCCCTGAGTCAACCACTGTTACAACCACTGTTAGTGGGAAATCAGATGATCCCATTAAATTGGGTGATGATTTAAAGTACCTAGAATTGATGGAGAGAATTGACAAACTGGATACCTCTGTTGCAGAAATCAAAGAAATGCTGCAACAGTTGTTGAAAGTTCAAAAGGTGCAACCCATTGCTGTTCCAGCTCAAGCATCTGCTCCACCACAAGCACCTGCTACAAATGAGTTATGGAATCTATTTCAACCCCTGCTCCAACAACAAAGACAAATGGCTGATCAGCAGCATGCAATACATGTTCAAATGCTGAGAAACATGATGGAGTTAAGGTTTAAAGACACTCAAGCTGACATCAAGGCTATTAAGGCTTATATATTAAACACCATTGGCACTGCTCCTCCCACTGTTCTCTTCATTGATAACCCCCCTCCAGATAATGCCAAAAAGGGGGAGAAAATCAAGCAGTGGAAGAAGAAGGGAATTGAAGATGGGCTCTATATTGCACCAGAAAAAGAAAATATGACTAAAAATATCCCTTTTCCAGATGGTAGTAAGAAGATGGATGTCACCACAAATGCACTCGCTGAAGCAGAAGCAAGTGTGAAAAGGGATAGACAGGCTAAGGATAAAGCCAGGTGGGAACATGAGAAGAAAGCTTTCATGGAGCTGAATGCACATGGTACTTCTGAACCTATGAATGATGAAAATTCTAAGGATGAAAAGAAGAAGCCCACTAGACAAGTGAGGCAACCCAAACACATACCATCCAGACCTACAAAGCATACCTCCAAACCACCTGCTAAAGGCTCCAAACCTCAAACTGCCACACAAACAGGTGTTGTAACTCCTGCTGTATCAACAACTGCTGATACTTCAGTAGTTTCAACAACTGCCAGCCAAACACCTGCTATCTCTTCAACACACACCACTTCAACACACACCACAACCACTGCCTTACCACCACCACCACCAAAAATCACTTCACCACCAAAAACAACCTCACCACCATCACCCCCTGCCAAAAAGGAGAAGACATCAGATGTTACAACATCTGTTGTAATGGCAACAGTGGTTGAAACACCAGTTGTTTCAACAACTGTTAGTCAGCCACCTTCTACCACTAAAATCACCACCACTGATCCACCCAAAACATCATCAGCCTCTCTTACAATAAAAAGGAGAAGGATTTTTATACCTGATGATGATTCTCCATCACCACCACCAACATCTTCACAATCACTTGCACTTATTTCAAACCCTGTTCCTCTCTCATCAGCTCAAATACAACAACCAATCCCTATCATCACTCCTGCAGGTTTCCAATATCCTCTTGAACTCATTGCAGTCAGAGAAGAGATCAAATCCTTCTACTATGAGGATGATCCTGCTAAAAGGAAGTTGCCATCAGTTGAAGGATATCCTAGGCCTAACAATAATGAAGAGTATTTGAAAGTTAAGGCTCAACAGGCAGAGGATATCTCCAAAAGAAGCTCTCAAGGGAAAACTGACAAAGAAATTCAAAGGCATTCTCAATTTCTATTCACTCAAGTCAGATCCTTAGAGCAGTTTGCAAAAAACGTTTGTCAACAAATCTCAGAGAGAGCAAATGAAACTTTGAGAAAAGACTACATTGAAAGCATCATGGCTTCCAAGAAGTATAAGGGGGAAAAATATATGTACAAAGAGTGGACCATTCCCGAGCTTGAAACAGAAGCAACCAGGATTCAGGAAATGATCAAAAACAAAGTCAAACATACTCCTCCTGATTTGGCAAAGTACAAGAAGAATGTACCTGACAAAAAGGTAGAGCTGAGGAGAATGAAAGAGGAATTAATTGCTGCTGATTATGGGTCTGAAAATCAAGTGATGAGATGGAGAGAAGATAAAGTCAGGACCACCTACAAAAGGTTGGAGGAATTAAGGAAGAAAGATCCTAAAGTTCCACAAAAACCTGATTACCCTGAAGCAGAGGTTTCAACAAGACCACCAAAGCTGCAAATCAGGAGATCCATTGCTCCAACTGGTGCTTCCATCTACAAAAGAAGACAACAACAACAGTTGGATGCTGAAACAGTGGAAGAACTAATGGCAGGAGATGACCTTGTAAAATAGGGTATTAAAAAGGTGATAGCTGAAACTCTTGGCCTAAATCAACCTGCAAGCACTGCTCAAACAGTCATCACAAGGCCTGCATCACCAAATTCCTCATCTAATAAAAATCTCCCAAGAAACCCACCAGACTCAAAAGTATTAAAGTGGAAAACTGACAAACAGACCCATGTACTGACAGTGATCAAGTCTAGTGGAGAAGTGAAGAAATTAACAAGGGAACAAGCACTTGGCCTAAGTCTTGAAGATTTGCAGGATCTCCTTGATCTTCCACTGTGTAGGGATGAAGATGACACAGATGCCTTAGCCTTTGAGTTACAACTCAAAGGGCAAATAAGGGAACTGTTGATGAGGCAATAAAGATCTACCAATTAATGAAGGGTTCTGGCATTATCTGTTCCAGGGGGAGATTATTGGGATTGAACCCTATCAGAGGAACAGATAATTAAAGCCAAAACTGGATCAGAGCAGTGGATCCAGAATAAGCAGATGTTGTGTATACAAGTCTCTCCCCTTGAAACTGGTTTCGACATCTGCTGACCTCCTATCTACTGATCGGTACAACTGCTAACCTACAACTGCTGATCAAGTCAAAGACTGATGAAGACTAAAGCCCTGCTGTTCAATCTATTGCCTTGAGTCAAGCGCTGCTGGGTTATATCAAGTGCTGCTGGGTTCACATCAGTGGAAGGATTCAACAGTAGTTTAGTTTGTCTTTATGTAATGAATTGTAATAACAGTTGTTAGCATAGCAGTACTTGTATAGATCAGAGGTTAGAGTTTGTTAGGAGGTTATATGTCACTTTCATGGTGACGTCAGCAAAGATGCCACAGTGGTTTGTCCGTGCCTATAAATAGAACAGTACCCTGTACTGTTCTATTAGCTCTTCACCATCTTCTTCCTGCACGAACAAATCACAGTGAGCTCGGGCTGAGGGGGAGTTTGTTACATACATGCAAGTGTAATCGTTGAATGAAATAAATTCAATCATTCGGTTCATTGTTGAAAATGTGTGTTGAAAGCAATTCTCCTGTTTGATTGTGAAAAGTTTGTTTCCATTATTTTCCGCTGCACTACTCATTCATTGTTCATCTTAATTCAAACGTAAAACACAAACAAAACCAAACTCAGATCCTAACATCTTCATAGGGGCTGCTACAATTGAACGATGGAATAATGTTGAATGTTGTCACATGTTTATGCAAATCCTCATTGGGCCAGCCAGGTTATGGTTCTGTGGGCTCCCCACCAGAAGCATAACATCTTTCAATAACCTACACAAAAGCTTCCTAGCTAACTTCACCCCTCAGAAGAGATACACCAGGGATGCAACCTTCATGCATCAGATTCAACATAAAGACCATGAGGACCTTCGAGCCTTCATAGAAAGGTTCAAGGGGGAAGGATTGATGTACAGTGGGGTAACTCAAAAGATGAGAGTATCAACCTTCTTGAACGCCATAAAGCCCAAGAAGCCTCTAAGGAGATTCCACGAAAACAACCCCCAAACGATGGAAGAAGCTTTCGAAAGGGCAGAATCCTTCTTAAAAGGTGAAGAGGCTTTGGAAAAGCAAGCCTCCAAAAAGAGAGAACAAGGTAGCTGGAGGGAGCCAACTCCCTCGTCTAAAAGATCAAGATTCCAACCCTTCGTAGATCGATGACCATTCAGTCCTATGAAGGAAGAAGATTCGAGGATAGAAGAAGATCTCCCCATCCAAGCAAGAATCATGACAAAGATAAACACATCTTTACTCTCCTTACCAAAACACCCCAAGAGATCTTATAAACAGAGGAAGTCAAGTACAACTTCTGACCTCTTAGACCCATCTCAAAACCTTCCAAAAAAAGAGACACAAACAGGTTTTGTGCCTTCTATAATGATACGGGGCATCACACCAATGACTGTTTCCAGCTAAAGAAGAGGATAGAGGAAGCTGTTAAATCAGGGGAGCTGGCTCACCTAGTGGAGGAGATAAAAGATAAGAAGGAGGGGAAGAAAGAAGTCAGTATAAACATGGTGTGGTCAGAAGAAAAACAAGAAGGAAAAAGAAGAAGGACCACACCATGGAACCAACAGTTCATTTGTTTCCTTCTACGGATCTAGACGATAAGCTGGAGCTTCCCATCGTCATGGAAGCTGAGCTAGAAGGTTCCCTCCTTGACAGGGTATACATGGATCCAGGAGCTGCTTCCAATATCATGTACTGAAGATGTTTCGACCAACTCAGAAGTGAAACAAAGGCACGTCTACAAGCTACCAACACATCCCTCAAAAGCTTCACATGGGAAAAGGTATAACCCCTAGGGAAGCTAACACTTAACTTATGTTTCAGGGATAGTGACTTGTCAAGAACAGAGGAGCTTACTTTCATTGTCATAAGCTCCCCTTCAAACTACAACTTGTTGATAGGAAGGTCGGGACTTGCAACATTCGACGTTGTAGTATCCCTGGCACACGGAATGATGAAGTTTCCAATTGATAAGGGTAGTGCCTCATTAGGACCAACGCAAGAAGCCCTCTTGATTGCATCCATGGAAACAGAAGAAGGGGGAGCATTAAGGCAAGAGAAAGCCCAGTTGAAGAACTAAGCATTAATGACTCATGCCCGGAGCGGAAGATAAAAATCAACAACCACCTCCCTGAAGCAACCAAGCACAGGCTAAAGGACCTCCTTCGGGGGAACAAAGACGTGTTTGCCTGGTGCTAAGGAGATATGGTAGGAGTACCAAGAGAAATAACTGAACATGCACTAAATATAGCTCCCACATACAAGCCCGTTACACAAAAGAAAAGAAGCTTAGCCCCTGAATGTACCCTAGCTGCCTTTCAAGAGGTGGAAAAGCTAGTGGGAGCTGACATTCTAAGGGAGGTAAAATATCACTCTTGGTTGGCAAACTGTAACAACCCACACAATTGTGCGTAGTTACCACTCGCTATATTCATTACGCCTAGCACCAGAGATTTGGATCATAATGTAACTATATTGCTTAGATCGCTACTTCGCAGTATTTTCGCATATTACGCATACTTTATCGATATAACACATCACATCGCATGTACTAACACTCATGATGACCTTGAGTGAGGATCTATTATACCCTCCTCGATAGCCATGATGTGTCGCAACGCAACGCATATTCGAAACACGCAACTCGATTATCGCAACGCAGACTTTGAAATGTGGATATTTATACGACCCAGCGTGACTAATTATAATAAATATATGAATGTGGGTATGAAAATGTGTGACCAAACTATCGCAACGCTTAACGAATGAAACTAAACATCGAAACGCAAATCGCCGGAGACCACCAATCGAATGACCATTCGATCGAGTGGCCATCCGATCGGATTGTCATCCGATCGGGTTGCCATCCGATCAGATTGCCATCCGATCCATGGCACTCCATCACCTTCTCCCCTCTTCACCTATAAATAGCACTTGTCACATCACTTGAACCGTGATGTGACAGCTCTCACTCGACCAGCGCACTTTTGGCTCTATTTCTCTCGATTCCTCTCGATTCTTGTAAGTTTTTAACCCAAATCTTGTACTTCTATGATCTATACGCACTCCTTCATATTCTTCACCTTTGAATCTCAACTTTTAACCGTGAAACCCATGGGTTTGAGGTGTTCTAGGGTGATGTCATCATGGAGTTCTTATGAACTTCAAGGTTTGGCTTCATTCCATCAAGAACAACTTAGATCTGAAGGATTTCCACATAAATAAACAATGTTTTTGCATAAATCAACACATATTCATGGTTAAAACGATTGGGAGATGGTTTTCTAACTTTCTTTCAACTCTTTTAGACACAATGCACTCAAGACCGATAGAATCGGAGCTCGTTCTGACCTTCTACTCTTTCTTAGTGATGTGTTGGTCCAAGATCTGAATTCTATCGCAGGGACAACTGATTTCGGGTGAAACATGAACAATCGTATCGAACAGTCAACTGATCGGACTAGGGTGATTCCTGTTCGATCGGGTCACTTTGGTCAAGATGTGGTTTCTGTTGTTTAGCACCTTATCATACCGTCTCGATCAAAACTGCAAAACCTTCAAAATAATCAAGTGCCAAGACAATCAGACAGTTGGGACGGATTACCATCCGATTGGATTGCCATCCGATCGGATTGCCATCCGATCGAACAGCCATCCGATCGGCTTGCATTTGGTTCTACACTTAAACTTTTTATTTCAACTTTCAAAGATCTGAACGTCGAACAGATCGCCATCTGATCGGATTGCCATCCGATCGAACGACCATCCGATCATGTGACATTTGGAACTTTGGTACTTGGTCAATTCTCAAGGAACAATGTTTTCCAACAGATTGCTATCCGATCGGATTGCTATCCGATCTAGTAACCATCCTGCTGTGAACTTGTTCTCACTAGGTGCCTTGCCAATCGGATCGCTATTTGATCGAACTGTCGTTCGATCGATCGACCTGAAGGGTAGAGATACTTCTCTATTTTCAAAATGCTACAACGAAAACTTCAAAGCCATCATAACACAAACACATCATTGCCAAACGAATGTCAATCCAATCGAATGGCCATCCGATCGGATGACCATCCGAACAGATTGACATCCGTTCGACTGGCCATCCGATCGGATTGCCATCCGATCGAATTACCATCCGACCACCCGTTACCGTTTAACGCACTGTTCATCGCTTACGCTATCAATCTGTAACCAGGCTAATCTCAGACGCGCTCCCTTCAATCCAACCAAGTTGTGTTTACTTGCTGAACACCGACTGTGAGTATACTCGAACCCCTTTTTATCGCATTTTGGGTGTAACATACGTTCCTATCAAATCAAACTTATCAAACGAATTATACAATTAAACTCTTTATAATTTGCGAATAACTGTTATGCATATTTACACGTGATGCTAGTTACATATGTGTTAGGACTTATACTCGCAAGGTCCCGCCTTACCTAGTATAGTACTATAGCACCCGACGGGGTCTAGTTAGGATGAATAGCAATCGCAATCGCAGCTCAAGTGACTTAGCTGGTAGTATCTGTCTAATATATGTGTTGAAGTATCTCGTTTATGTATATGGTAATTTGCAGCACTTTTTATCTTCTATGTTTCGCTATCAAAACTTGTATACTCGCCAATACTTTTGTATTGACGTTGTTTTAACGTATGTTGCAGGTTTAGTCGTAGTCTGCATCAAATCAAGCTAGGAAGTCTAGAAACTCACCTAAAATCTAGGTTGTTAGATTTGTATTGTTCGAGAGGACAAGAAATCTGTGATAACTTATGTGATTATATTGTTTGTTAGTATGGGATAACAAATGTAATAAATATTGTCGCTTAATAGTTGTTATGGATTCTCTTGAGCAATTTGATTCGCCTAGTGCCGCGCCCCGATGATTCCGCCATCGGTTGGGGTGTGACAGATTGGTATGAGAGCCATAACTATAGGGAATTAGGTAAGACATCAGACCTAGTCCGGGTCGAAGTCTTAGAAACAACCTAGTCTATTGTCTAATTACCAACGGGCCGACTCATGCGAACCCAGCAGGATTTGTATGGGCCTACTTGATACTCTCATTCGAATCCGCTAAAAACTACAACTTCGCGTGAACACCGCATACTACAATTTCACACGAAGAGCCTTTCCTAAGGTTGGAATATTACTTAGCCTTTCCTATGGCCAACATAATACACACGTTTTCGAAAATATCCGCATAAACCAACCGAGTGGTCCAGTCGAGATCAGGCGTGAAAACCAAGAACTCTCGATAAGATCGCCCACCCAGCGTGTTTTTCTAGCACAAGAACTTTTCGTCGAGCTAGGAGTGACATCCATATCTCAACGAAAGTCTCCATTTCAAAATCTAGTGGAACTCCCGAATTTATTCAAAGAGCACAACCACAGCTAGGAGCGAAGCTATTAAGTCAGGGGTGAAACCCGTATCTTAATAAACCGTTCCACTCTCTATAAAATGGTTTTCAAAAGCTCTCACCAAGGACTCGACTATAACGATTGTTGGACCGTTATACGACCTCTAAATGTCAGTTAAGGCAGTTCATCTTTTAGTACGAAGGCGGAATCAACGTAAACAAAGTCATAACAGCTAGTTTCCTTTTAATCTTTCTTTTCTGATTGATTTGCGTGCTTGTACAATGTATTCTGATACAAAACCGACAGCACTTCGTCTCACATACAATGACCTACTTTACAAATGAACCACACATCACCTATATATAGCATGTTGATTTCGCTTGAGTCAGTTCAAGCTAAATCATGATTTCCCTTGAACCATTTCAAGCTAAATCTTGATTTCCCTTGAACCATTTCAAGCTAAATCTTCTGTTGTTGATTTAGCTTGAACCATTTCAAGCTAAATCTCCTGTTGTTGATTTAGCTTGAAACACACATAAACCTTTCAAGCGAAATCTACAAGTTAAACATGTAAAAACCCTAATGTGTGTTCATTCAAACTATCTAGACACAAGACTTGATGCAGACGAAGTCAACAGACATTCCGTGCACCAACAGACTCCCCCTTGGATGTTGACGAAGTCTTCAGCTCCTGAGTCTTCAGTCTTGGTCTTTTCTCCAACTCTCTGTCTTCATATCATAAGCATTCTTCATAGGTTTAAAATCACAACCTGAATCTGACTTCCATCTTCCCTTTGACTGTTGATCCAGACTCCCCCTTTCACAGACTCCCCCTCTCGATATGCTAGAATCTGAGATATCTGGTTCAAGCTTCAACATTTAGCTTCCGTGGGAATGATGAAGTCCAAAACCTGTTACCCTGCACATCCTCTACCTCAACATAAGTTTCACAAATTTATATTAATTGAATTTAAGAAACTTACTGGTAGACATCATTAATTCAACAAACATACTAGTTACATCAAGTTCAAACTAATGACCTTGATTAACTAACCACACAATCTTTCAAAACATTTATATATAACATTCAAAGTTTTCAACACACTCTCCCAATCCTCTAGTTCATCAAGTTTAGCACTTGGAAATTTTGAATATCAGCTCTTCAACATCAGTTGTCGAAAATCTTTTTGTATTTTTCAAAACTTTATGCTAAAACACACTAAAATCTTTTTGGATTTTGAGTTTAAAGAAATGCAGTAAACAAATATATACAAACAATATTTTTGTGAGTTTGTGTAAGAGGATCATATCAGTTTATGAGACAAATCACAAGCACCGTTAAGCTTTTAACATTTTAAGTTCTAAACGATTCACTTAGATTGTCAGTATATTGGTCCACTTAAATTTTCACACAAAGTTCAACTGCTTCGAGATACTAGTTTAATGTCTTAGATACTTAAACTTAATCACGTGTCCCACCTCAGAATATACTCCCGTATCCAGATCCCAATATTCAGTCTTACAGGTAATTATAACACAAATGATATCTGTAAGGGGTTAATAATTTATGAAGAATCATGAGAGCTCAGGTCAGAACCATCGTTCAGCAGAGAGATCATGACTCAACTTGTGGGTGTGTCCCCTTTAGAGGATCTTTTTTACAACAGCATTGCTAAGCAATTTTATTGTCTTATCATATATGCTGAGGGTGATGCTATGTTTCAAGCATTTGCGGAAAGTATTATTCGAGAACTAGGTCAGAACTACCGTTCAGCAGAAGTCCCGGAATAATACCCCAGACATCATTGAGTATAAAAACCTAGTATATCAGAAAAAAGAATCTTTCAAACAAGATTTCGGGGGTTACCCATATATCCAAGAGATGTTACCCACGATATAAGCAAGTTTGAATTTAAGTTTATATCTCGTCACAATCTACTAAATGTGCAAAAACCTACTGACACATCATCAGTGAGACCATTTATCACATTTGACATTTCATATCTTTAGCATGCTGTGATAGTTCACTGATTTACTATCATTTCCTCTTTTTCACAACCAAACTCATTTTTGCTTTTTCAATGTTTTTGGCATTTTCAAATTTTCTAATTTTTTTAAAATTTTTCTCCCCCTAAAATCAAAATATGTTTCAATTTTGATTTTCTGAGAAAATTTGAAAACAAACTATACAAGAAACGTGACAAACTGATATCAAATCGCTTCAATTCGCCATTCACTCGGCATAAACAATCAGAACTCCCCCTGTCAACAAACTATTTTCCCATTTAGATTTCAAAACACTTAAGTTTGTTTTAATCAAAATGGTTTTTTTTCCCGGAAAATTAGTTTAGTTGAATTAACAAACCACTTGTTGGTTAGGGGATTACATCATCACATTGTTCTTTTTCAACCATTTTGAAAAATTTAACATTTAAGACCCTTATCAACAACTAATACCACATGTAGAAAATCAAGTACAAATTAATGTCCCTGATTTACCACTTGTAAAACGAAATATCACCAGAGTGAAATTTCTCAAGAAATGTGCCGATTCATGTTCCACGCTTACCAACCTGGGAACTCCGACAAGTCAGGTTTTTCTATTTGAAAAGATTCACCCAAGCCTGACCAGCCTTGGGTTTGACAGTTTTTACCTCAACACATGGCTCTTCTGGTTTTGACGAACCAGAATCATTGCCTACACATGGCTTGTCTGACTTTAACCTGTCAGATTCATTGCCTGATGGTGGCTTGTCTGACTTTAACACATCAGATTCATCACCGACCATTTTCTTCTTCTCCTTTTTCTCTTTTGTCCTCAGATTTGCATCTGAAGAATTAAATTTACTTTGCTTTGCAGTCGAGTGAGTTGATTCATCAGAACTTTTATTCAATTTGTCCGGTGAACCCGAAGACAAAATCTTCTCGAGATACTCTCTCGCCTTCTTCCTTTTCTTTCGCAGTCTGTCTTTCTGCCCCTGTGAAAGTTTAACTTTCTTTTCTTGAATTGTCTGATCCTGAACTTTAGGTTTTAGAACCTTCTGTTCATGGGGCTTGACGTTGACTGGTTTCTTTGCCATTCTTTGAGAATCAGCCCTCGATCGTGCCTTTGATCTCATTGGGCAATTTCTGGCAATGTGTCCTCTGATTTGGCATTCATAGCACCTTCTTGTTTCATAACTCCAATTCTGGCAGTTAACAGCAATGTGTCCTCTCACACCAGAGGTGTAGCACACTCTGTTATCGTACCATTCACCACTTTCACACCATATGCTTAGATCATAACATTGTCTAGCTTTGTGGTAATCATCACTCTTCTTGAAAACTAATTTTGGCTTTGAAGCACTGTGGTCAAACCTGCACCACTTATTACCAACATTTTGTGAATTTTCATTTTTAGATTTTTGTGATTTTTGATAATGATTGGATGACTTATCTGATGAGCTTTTATTTTCAATTTTGAAATATTTCAAATTTTTATCTTTTTGTTTCTGTTCTGCATTCTTCTTAATATGTTTTTGCTTAGAGCATTCACCTGTTTCAGTGGATTGCAAAACAGTATTTTTAAATTTTTCTTGTAAATCTAAAAATATTTTTCTTTTCTTTTCCTTTTCATCATCAGATATTTCATCACAATCTTCAATTTTGACTTTGTCAAAATTTGTGACTTTGTCACTTATTGGAACTGAATTGATCGGTTTTGGACAAACATATGATGCAGAAGTCACAAAACTTTTCAATTTATTCTCTAAATTTTTTATTTTCTTTTTATCACCTTCAGCTTCTTTTTCAAGTCGAATAATAGTCTGACGATGAGAATTTATTACCTTTTGCTTTTCAATATTGTTCTTGCTAAAAACAGATCTCCCATCTTCAAGAATCTTTATTTGACTTTGAAATTCTTTTTCAATTTTTAATTTTTCATTTTCAAAACCTTTTTCATTTTCTTTTAAATTTTTGATTTCCAATGTCAAACTGTCCAAACTACTCAATAGTTTGATATTTTCAGACTTCAGTTTTTCACAATTCAAACGTAACTCCAGAATCTGTTCATTATCAACTTTCTTCTCGTCTTTCAAAGCTTTGTTTTCCACTGTCAAGTTCTCCACATCTTTCAAGAGGTTGACATTTTCTGCTTCGGATTTTTCGCATTTCAAGCATTTTCCATTCATCTCTCCATTATCAGCTTCTTTCTTTATTTCCATCTTGTATGTTCCTGCACAGAAAATTTTAACAAAATCAAGAGGATTCATATTTTCATCAATATAGCAACCCCTCTTAATATCGTATCTCATAACATTTTTTGCTGCAAGACACACAGTGATTCGTTTTCTCATTTCAATAATCACATCCAAATCTATCTTTCCTGATTCTCCTTTTATTTCATCCAATAACTCCCTTTTTCTTGAATCTTTATGACCCCTATGATTTGTTATTGTATTGATGAAACTTCTTAAATCAAAGCGTGATAAACTAGAATCCCATCTCAGTCCATTCACGAATTTCTCCCATTCCAAAGGTAAAGCATCAACAAATTTTGAGATTCTTTCATCATTTGAATGATATATCTCATGTTTCTCTAACTTGATGATTAGCTCATAAAACCTTTCTTTCAACTCCTCCACTGATTCATTCTTCTTGCATAAAAAATTTTCGAATCTTTTAACATAAACATCTTTATCCCTTAATCTCCCACACCAAGATTCACAATGCCAATCATTTAAATTTTCAAGATTCTTGTTTTCCTTTTCGTCAAACATTTTGAATTCTTGATATTTGTGCCTTGTAAATCACCTCGAATCACCTGCAAACAAATCAAACAAGCTATCAGTTCAAACAAACTGATTACGTAACAGTGTGTTTGTTGACGAAATCAATCTAAGACTCGTTTTGAAATAACAGCAAGTTCAAGTGAAATCACTTGAAGAGTAAACAGCTTCAAGCGAAATCAACAACTAAACTGTTCAAGCGAAATCACACTATTACACTTCAAGCGAAATCTGATCCAAACTGATTTCAAGCGAAATCAACAACTTATGATTTCGCTTCAAACTGATTCAAGCGAAATATACTATTTCGCTTGTACTGACCAAGATATTCAAGCGAAATCCAAGAGATCAATTTCGCTTCAACTTGTCAAGCGAAATCCCCAAATACAATTCCAATCGATTCAAGCGAAATCCAGCCAAACAATTTCGCTTGAACTGTTCAAGCGAAATCCTAAGAACAGTTCTGTTACAAGCGAAATCAACAGATAAACTCAAGCGAAATCATACAAATAAGCATATTTCAAGCGAAATCATCAATATATTTCAAGCTAAATCTGCTGATGTCATCTTTTACGAAAATTTTTCAAGCGAAATCTTAATTTTTTATATGAATTCGATCGATTTTAAGTCCAAATCTTTCAAGGATTAGTTATCATACTAATTCGCTTGTTATATGTCAAATTCAGGTCATTTTCACCACTGAAATATGTTCAAATCAGAAAAGTAAGAGAAGAAGTGAGTAGAAATATGAAAATCCAGTAGAATCAAGCTGTAATGGTATGAACTCCTCGTCCTGAGCTCTGATACAACTTGTTGGACCGTTGTACGACCTCTAAACGTCAGTTAAGGCAGTTCATCTTTGAGTACGAAGGCGGAATCAACGTAAACAAAGTCATAACAGCTAGTTTCCTTTTAATCTTTCTTTTCTGATTGATTTACGTGCTTGTACAATGTATTCTGATACAAAACCGACAGCACTTCGTCTCACATACAATGACCTACTTTACAAATGAACCACACATCACCTATATATAGCATGTTGATTTCGCTTGAGTCAGTTCAAGCTAAATCTTCTGTTGTTGATTTAGCTTGAACCATTTCAAGCTAAATCTCCTGTTGTTGATTTAGCTTGAAACACACATAAATCTTTCAAGCGAAATCTACAAGTTAAACATGTAAAAACCCTAATGTGTGTTCATTCAAACTATCTAGACACAAGACTTGATGCAGACGAAGTCAACAGACATTCCGTGCACCAACAACGATAACTCGAGCCATGCGATGACTAGGAAGACGAATGCCATGAGTTGCATCCCAGTGGAAGCGTAAGTCTTCTAGGGCAACACGCGTGCACGAACTTGTTGGGTATAGTTGGGTTACCTTGGGTAGTCGACGCCTAAACACCCGAGGCACTCTATCTAATTTTTCTAGCGTATGACTTGCCGAACTACGTTTTGCTGAACTTATTTACGCTTATGTGGCTACTATTTAAAACTTTACGCTTTGTCGATTTCTCGATTTATCGATTTTTGCTCCCTGCTTTATAAACGCACAACTCGCACAACCAGTGCAACCTAAAACGAAAACCGAATGATCGCAACAAAACTAATGTCTAATTTCTCGCTCTCGCTTTCCCCCTTCAACGAGTCCTCGCACATTCTACACCGACATGTATGTGTGTAAGTGTAAACTACAACTATTTGTTTATACAAAACGAATACGTTATGTGAGAACTTAGGAATCTCGTGTCTCCTATGTGGCTCCTATGTGAAATCTATTACATTACTCGCAACAAGTTTTGATCGCGCTCAATCGCATCGCAAAACTCAAAAATCATTATGATCGAATCTCACTCCAAATCTCTCTCTGTCTAGATGTCTTCAAACGACTCTACCTCGAGACAAACAGCTAGGAGAAGAGCCAAACGAAGCGCCGAGAAGAGGATTGCCTTGCTTGTGGCCAAGGTCATTCCTCAAATTGTCGCTCAATTGCACTCTCCCAGCAACTCTCAAACCTCGGAAGACCCTAAGACGGAAGCGCCGCAATCTGCTTTCCTCTACAAACACTTCAAAGCCTGTGGCCCGATGGAGTTCACAGGTGAAGGAGGTGTGACCCAGCTACTCCAGTGGTTCGATTCTATCGAAGTCACCCTTCGTCAGAGTGGGTGCCCCGATGGTTTCCGTACTACTTGCGCTACCGGGGTATTTCAATCGCGAGCGCTCGACTGGTGGACAGTCGAACATAACAAACGTGGGATCTCTGCAGCTTATGCTCTCTCTTGGGATGAGTTGAAGGAGCTCATGAAAAAAGGGTACTGCCCTCCCCACGAAGTCCAGAAACTAGAAGGCGAATTTTGAGAAATCAAGCAAGTCGAAGGTGACAATACTGGCTACACCGCAAGGTTCAAATAGCTTAGCATAATCTGCCCAAGTCAAGTTAACACTTCAGAAAAAAGCCATCACGAATTACATTCGCGGCTTGCCTGAATGTGTGGGCGATTTTGTTGAAGCTGCAAGACCTGCTACCATCGAAGAAACCTACCGCTTGGCCGCCGAAATCAACGATAAACGAGTCTTGGACGGATTTTTCTCCAAGAATCCTGTCAAACAAGCTCATCAAGCAATCGTCATCGATTCTTCCGACGATTCCTCAGACGATTCTACCGATGACTCTTCAAGTGAGCCCTCAGAAGAATCCTCCGATGACAACGCACCGCCTCAGGAAGCTCAGTCCAGCCGCAAACGAAAGACCATGAGCCCAAACTCTTCAACAACTGAACTGTCGCAACCAGAACCTCTCCAAGTAGTTCCAATTCACTCGAAGCTAACTGTCGCTACTGCACAAATTGCAACTGGTATGGTCATTTTACCTAGCACTGCCGCACGGGGCCATAGACTTAAGGAATTTCAGCAACAATCGCAGTCTCCGCGGAAGTCCTCCACAACAACTTTAGTTATGCTTCCAATGTTGTTGTAATGATACGATTTTTGCTGTTAATTTCTTTTATATGTTGAACTTGTTCTAATTCTCGATGCAATGTGGACTCTATTTATCTCTCATTTCTCTCGCACTTGCGCACCAACAAATCACTAGCACTATGTACTATATAATGTGTTTTACCCCTACTATGCGTTCTTGGGATAAAGTACGATAAACGTGCAAGGGACAAACTAATCACGGGTGCACACGGGATTACTGCGATCAGTGCACGGAGATCGTAATGAGTTTCAATGATGCCATAACGTTAAAAGCATGGTTGAGCGTGGTGGATACACCGCTGGTACTTCCTATATATAAGCGTCTTGACCATGTCGACACAGTGTGACACCTATTCACGGGGCGGAGGTGTGTGGTTGAAGCATGGTGGATACGCCGCTGGTACTTCCTATATATAAGTGCTTCGCCATGCCAACCAATGTCTTGTGAAGAAAGTGCCATACAAATTGAACGTTATTAGACCAAGTATACTATCGAATCTATTTTCGACACACTACACTACATCGCAAGGCGTAACAATCTCAATCGCAACTCAAAGCGTGTCGTCGCTAGACTTTTCGTAAGTCTACACGCTCGCAATCGCATTATCGCTGGAATCTATCTCGCAATCTCAAACGCTTATTGTGTGTTTTGCAATCTCAATCGCTTATTATGAGTATCGCGCTATCGCTTATCGTGTGTATCGCTCTATCACTTTGTGTATTGTTCTATCACTCATCGTGTATCGCTTAACGACTATCGCTATCGCTATCGCGTACCGTTATCCGCGTTATCTGTGCACACATGGCCTCGCTTCACGAAACGAAACTGATAGGGTTAAAACATGGTGGATACGCCGCTGGTACTTCCAATATGTAAGTGTTAGCCATATCAGCAGACTTTCGTGGAAAAAGGCCATGTGGGGCATAACATTAGTTAAAATTTGTGGTGTTGTTTAATCTAATAAAATCGCATGTACTCATCGCTTGCAATGCATCGATCGTCGCTTATCACTCGACGGTTGTCGCTATCGCTCGTCGCTTATCGCTTTTCGCTTATCGCCGCCGTCTTCGCTTACTATGATTGTGTTTGTGTTATCAGTTATTGCGTACCGCTTATCGGTTATCGCACACGCTCGTATCGCTAAACTGAGTTCGTAAACGACTTCATCGCTCAGTTTGCTCAATCTCTCTCTTACACTTGGTCCAACCATCTTTCGCTTGGACCAAGGGGATCGAAATATATCAGTGCTATGTCGACACACATGACACTGCCTCACGGGACGGAAGCCATATGGCTAAAACATAGTGGATACGCCGATGGTACTTCCTATATATAAGTGTTTTAGCCATATTGCCGAACTTTCGTGGGAAAGTGCCATGCGGGACCGACTTTAAAATTTGAACTCTTTAACATTAATAAAACCTTTGTGTAAACAAAGCCTTTTTTTACAAAAACATTTTCTAAAAATTTAATCAAAATCCTTGTACAAAACGAGATTTTCTTGTAACGTTGGTGTGACCATCGACTCAAGTTAATGTCGCGTGATTAGAAAATTTCGTAAAACGAGTTATAATCACCCTAAAATCTTTTAGTAACCTAATAAAACTCCTCTCATGGCGCTGGTATGAACATCGAAACAGTTTGACACCACAAAGTGGGAAGATTTTTCATAAATAGGTTTTCTCCAACCTTTCGAATTAATCAACCTTTTCAAGAATTAAAAAAATCTTTGGATCGTTTTTCATGTGTTGCCATCTTTTGTTACACAAATCGCCTTACTCGCTACCATTTTCAGTCATCGCAACGCGCTCGCTCGTCGAATTTCAATTGATCACTCGTTTATTTAGACGCTCTTATCGCTACTCTCGCTCGCATCAATTCTCGCAACCCTTCTTGTGGATTAATTTCGGGACGAAATTTCCTAAAGCAGAGGAGACTGTAACAACCCACACAATTGTGCGTAGTTACTACTCGCTATATTCGTTACACCTAGCACCAGAGATTCGGATCATAATGTAACTATATCGCTTACATCGCTACTTCGCAGTATTTTCGCATATTACGCATACTTTATCGCTATAACACATCACATCGCATGTACTAACACTCATGATGACGTTGAGTGAGGACCTATTATACCCTCCTCGATAGCCGTGATGTGTCGCAACGCAACGCATATTCGAAACACGCAACTCGATTATCGCAACGCAGACTTTGAAATGTGGATATTTATACGACCCTGGGTGACTAATTATAATAAATATATGAATGTGGGTATGAAAATGTGTGACCAAACTATTGCAACGCTTAACGAATGAAACTAAACATCGAAACGAAAATCGCCAGAGACCACCAATGGAATGACCATTCGATCGAGTGGCCATCCGATCGGGTTGCCATCCGATCGGGTTGCCATCCGATCGGCTTGCCATCCGATCGGCTTGCCATCCGATCGGATTGCCATCCGATCCATGGCACTCCATCACCTTCTCTCCTCTTCACCTATAAATTGCACTTGTCACATCACTTGAACCGTGATGTGACAGCTCTCACTCGACCAGCGCACTTTTGGCTCTATTTCTTTCGATTCCTAGCGATTCTTGTAAGTTTTCAAACCAAATTTTGTACTTCTATGATCTACACGCACTCCTTCATCCTTTTCACCTTTGAATCTCAACTTTTAACCGTGAAACCCATGTGTTTGACGTGTTCTAGGGTGATGTCATCATGGATTTCTTATGAACTTCAAGATTTGGCTTCATTCCATCAAGAACAACTTAGATCTGAAGGATTTCCACATAAATAAACAATGTTTTCGCATAAATCTACACATATTCATGGTTAAAACAATTAAGAGCTGGTTTTCTATCTTTCTTTCAACTCTTTTACACTCAATGCACTCAAGACCGATAGAATCGGAGCTCGTTCCGACCTTCTACTCTTTCTTAGTGATGTGTTGGTCCAAGATCTGAATTCTATCTCAGGGACAACTGATTTCGGATGAAACATGAACAACCGTCTCGAACAGTCAACTGATCAGACTAGGGTGATTCCTGTTCGATCGGGTCACTTTGGTCAAGATGGGGTTTCTGTTGTTTAGCACGTTATCATACCGTCTCGATCAAAACTGCAAAACCTTCAAAATAATCAAGTGCCAAGACGATCAGACAGTTGGGATGGATTGTCGTCCGATTGGATTGCCATCCGATCGGACATCCATCCGATCAGCTTGCACTTGGTTCTACACTTAATATTTTTATTTCAACATCCAAAGATCTGAACGTCGAACGAATCGCCATCAGATCGGATTGCCATCCGATCGAACGACCATCCGATCATGTGACATTTGGAACTTTGGTACTTGGTCAATTCTCAAGGAACAATGTTTTCCAACGGATTGCTATCCGATCGGATTGCCATCCGATCGAGTAACCATCCTGCTGTGAACTTGTTCTCACTAGGTGTCTTGCCAATCGGATCGCTATCCGATCGAACTGTCGTTCGATCGATCGACCTGAAGGGTAGAGATACTTCTCTATTTTCAAAATGCTACAACGAAAACTTCAAAGCCATCATAACACAAACACATCATTGCCAAACGAATGTCAATCCAATCGAATGGCCATCCGATCGGATGACCATCCGAACGGATTGACATCCGATCGACTGGCCATCCGATCGGATTGCCATCCGATCAGATTACCATCCGACACTTGGTTCACCCGTTACCATTTAACGCATTGTTCAACGCTTACGCTATCAATCTGTAACCAGGCTAATCTCAGACGCGCTCCCTTCAATCCAACCAAGTTGTGTTTACTTGCTGAACACCGACTGTGAGTATACTTGAACCCCTTTTTATCGCATTTTGGGTGTAACATACGTTCCTATCAAATCAAACTTATCAAACGAATTATACAATTAAACTCTTTATAATTTGCGAATAACTGTTATGCATATTTACACGTGATGCTAGTTACATATGTGTTAGGACTTATACTCGAGAGGTCCCGCCTCAACTAGTATAGTACTATTGCTCGAAATTGATTGGAAGGTAGACTCACTCATGGGCTTCGAGTACAAATGCTTCCTTGATTCCTACAAGGGGTATCACCAAATCAAAATGATGAAAGAAGACGAGGAGAAAACAGTGTTCCACACCGACAAAGGAATCTTCTGTTACAAAAAGATGCCTTTTGGGTTAAAAAATGCAGGAGCAACGTACCAACATCTCATAGTTAATGCCTTCTCCAAGTAAATGGGAAGAAACTTGGAAGCATATGTTGATGATCCTGTAATAAAAAGTTACATGGAGGAAGACATGCTCCAAGACATCAAAGAAACATTCTACAACCTCGAAGCAATCAACATGAAGTTAAACCCAAACAAGTGCTCCTTTGGGTTCGAGGAAGGCAAGTTCCTCGGTCACATAGTGGGGGAAGCAAAGTATCAGGGCAAATCTTGACAAGGTTCGAGCTGTTATAGAAATGAAGTCCCCAAAAACCAAGAATGAAGTTGAAAGCCTTAATGGAAAGATAGTAGCTATTAAACGCTTCATCCCTAAGTCAGCAGAAAGATCATTGCCATTCTTCAAAACAATGAAGGACTGTGTTGATAAGAAAGACTTCAAGTGGACGGAGGAGGCAGAAACGGCTTTCATAGCGCTCAAGGAGCTCATAACTTCCCTGCCAACTATGGCAACACCCATGAAAGAAGAAACAATCACGGTCTACCTGTCGGCAGGTTCAAAGACTATAAGTATCTCATTCACTTTACAAACCTTGAGCCCTATGCTCATGGTCATATATGCTAACAGCTCCTTAAATACATTTATATTTATTCGTAGGATAAGAAGCCATAAGCTCTTTACTTGTGGTGGAAAGAGGAAGGGAGCAAATACCGGTGTATTTCGTGAGCAAAGCTCTGAACGCAGCTGAAATTAATTACTCCCCGATCGAGAAGCTGGTACTAGCATTAGTACACATAGCAAAAAGGCTAAGAAGATACTTCCAAGCTGTAGGTCCCCTAGTTGTATGGATCTTCACAGAATTGTCAATCCAATCAAGAGTGCGGAATCCTCTTGATCAGAATATCACAGAAACGAGTAGTAATCTGCAATTCACAATCAAACTGGGTTTCTATTGATTATCAATCTCACGAATTACAATCAATCAAAACCCTAACACACACACAATTTCGTCCAAGTCTATTGCCTCTCACGAAATTCCTCACAAATACTGTTTTGGCTGATTAAACTAAACCCTAAAGCATAACCTTGTTTATATAACACAAGGTTTGCAACTTGGGCTAAGGTTTCCTACATAGGCAAGCCCAATTCGTCCCCCTAGACCCAATGTGGGTTTTGTTTAGCCCAAACTCTATTATTCCACTAATACAAAGCTAAACCCGCTAACTGTTTATCATTTAACTAATTACAAGATATCCAAAGACCAAATCTAAGCTGTTGTCACAAATATGCACCAACAAACTCCCCCTTGACAATAGCTTCATAAAATAACTTTGTCTTCAGTCTTCTTGCAATCTTCATGTAGTCTTGCACTGTCTTTGGTCTTTGGATAGCTTCAGCTTCAATAGCTTCTGTCAGCAACAGACTCCCCCTAAGCTGATGCATCCAATCACCAAATCTTCAAAACGTTAGCACTTGAGTAAACTCTAGTTACTCTTCAACTTTTGTTTGCAATGTAGAAAGGAGGTTTTACCATGCATCCAAACAAACTCTCATCTTATCAACTCAGCAACTTCTCAGCAACATACTGCTTCAATCTGTATACTATAAAACAAACATCTCGAGAAACCATAAGAATTTTTCAACACAGTTGAATAAATTATTATTATTCAAGAGATTATATCACAGATTAAGCATTTTCAATTTATCACCAACACGCAAAACTTTTTAATCACACACCCTATAAACCGCATGATTTAAAATTTTCAACTCACTTTCGAACACCGTCTCCCCCTATCAGTAACAATTCCTCCAAGAATAACAGTTTTCCATACGTTAAGATTTGTAAACAGAAAAAGACACTATTTTTTGATTTTTATATTTTCTGAAAGCAAGTAAATAACAAAAGCAATAAACACTCTATTTTTGTGAGAATCACCGGTAAGAAGATCATATCAGCACAATCAAACTGTTTTCACACTATTAGATAATTCTTTATTTAATTTTTCATGAAAAGCAGTCCAAGACGATTACCAGTATGCTTGTCCGCTTAAACAAAATGCATGAACATTTCAAGTACCATTACCGTATGATACATTAAGGTAATATTATTACTGAAATACTAGTGTTTCCCACTTCAGGATATACCCCCGCGATCAAGGTATGCACAAAGATTCATCGTAGTAGGTGAGTATACTGAATTCATCCGTTTTATTTTTCAACGTTTAGATAATTGGTGATCAGGTCAGTACTTCCGTACAGTAAAGAGACCAAAATATCTAACTAGGGCTAAGACAAATACCATTTTGGTACGATTTATGCATTTTGCACATTTGAATGACTCTCTAGGAGAGCTTCTTCATTTTTAGGTTTTTGGCATTTTTAGCTCTTTTAAGATATCCTGGTTGTGCCTAGGTCAGCATGTATCTGGATGCAGCAGAAGGACAACCCTAATATCCCCAAATGAAATAACAGTATAAAGACCCAAAACTTCAGATTTTGGCAATCTATCAACGCAAGATTTAAGGTCATTAAACCATACACCGCTGATATGTTCCCCACTCATACTCAGTTGTATTTAGGTTTATATCACATTGGTAAGTTGATTATTTCATGCTTTTTGCCTACTGGTACATCATATGATGAAGCTGCTATCACACTTAAGCAATTTAATTCATTTTCAGTGTGACAGTCTAACTTGCTGATGTACTATCATTTCTTCTTTTTTCACACAGAGATAACTCATTTTTGATTTTCTATTTTTTATGTTTTTCAATTTTTCAATGTTTTTGGATTTTGTGGTTTTCTATTTTTTCTATTTTTGATTTTTAAGAAAACAATAAAATATTTACAAAATTCTTGTGAAAAACAGTTATTCAGGATTCCTCATCCCGTTGAGTTCGACTAAATGTTCAAAGCGAGCCCTGTCAAAAGCTTTAGTATAAAGATCTGCCAGGTTATCTTGTGTGTCGACTCGATGTAATTCAATTAGTCTCTTTTCAGCACAATCCCGTATAAAATGACGACGTATGTCAATATGTTTTGTGCGACTGTGTTTCACGGGATTATTAGTTATTGAAATTGTGGCATTATTGTCTATTATAATAGGAGTACGAGTGAAATCCAAACCGTAATCGTGCATCTGCTGTTGTATCCAGAGAACCTGAGAGCAGCAGCTACCTGCAACAATATATTTAGCTTCACACGTAGAGGTAGACACACAAGATTGCTTCTTGCATTGCCAAGACACAATCCTGCCTCCTAAGAACTGACAACCACCAGTTGTAGACTTTCTGTTCGACTTGCATCCTCCAAAGTCTGAGTCAGTGCAAGCAACAAAATTCAGATCACTATCAGCTGGATACCACAACCCAAGTTTAGGTTTACCCTTCAAGTAACGAAGAATACGCTTCACTGCTTTCATGTGTGACTCTTTCGGATTAGCTTGATATCTTGCACACAGACATACGGCAAACATGATGTCGGGTCTTGAAGCAGTTAAGTACATTTGAGAACCAATCATTGCCCTGTATTGAGTTGGATCAACATCTTCAGTACTTTCATGATCTGGGCTAAGATTGTGATTTTCACATATGGGTGTGTTGAAAGTAGAGCAATCATTCATTTTGAACCGATCCAAAATGTCATACACATACTTCGTTTGATGAATAAACATCCCATCCTCCTTCTGTTCAACTTGTAATCCCAGAAAGTAAGACAGCTCACCCAAAACGCTCATTTCGAACTTGCTCTTCATCACCTGCTCGAACTCTTTACACATGCTCTCATCCGATGACCCAAAGATGATGTCATCCACGTACACCTGTACTAGCAGAAAATCTTCCTTCTTCCTCTTGATGAACAGTGTACTATCAATCTGACCTCTTTCAAAACCATTTTGATCAGATGTGTAGGCAGTGTCTCGTACCACGCCCTGGGAGCTTGATGTAATCCATATAAAGCCTTATCAAGTTTGTACACCCGATCTGGATAATCTGGATCAACGAACCCATCTGGTTGTGAGACATACACCACTTCTTGGACTTTCCCGTAAAGAAATGCACTCTTCACGTCTAGTTGGTAAACTTTAAATCCCTTGAATGTCGCGAAGGCTAGGAACAACCGGATTGCTTCCAAACTTTCCACTGGTGCAAACACTTCATTGTAATCTATCCCTTCTTGCTGATTGAAACCTTTGACCACCAATCAAGCCTTGTTTCGCTGACGATTCCTCTTTCATCCTTCTTACACCTAAATACCCATTTAGTGCCAATTTCTCTTTCACCTTTAGGAAGGTCAACTAACTCCCAAACCTTCAACTTTGCAAATTGGGCCAATTCCTCTTGCATAGATTCAACCCATGAATTGTCTTTAAGAGCCATATGAATGTTCTTTGGCTCCTCTTGGGAAATAAAACAGCTATACAAGCACTCATTCACTATCCCAGTCTTCTCAATCGAAACAAATAACCCAGAATTTGCAGCTATGCTTCTTCTCGTCTGAACACCTGCTGTAGGATCCCCAAGTATCATGTCAAATGGATGATCCCTATTTGCTTGTGTAGTAGCAACAGCATCAACTTCTAGATTGTCACCCAGGTTTGATCCAACCTCCCCTTGAATGTTCTGATCCGTAAATGGATTAATGAAATCCTCCCCCTGAATGGGTTCAGGTTCACTATCGCTTGAATCAGGATCAGCAGCACCTTGGGAAGTTTCCGAAGCATCTGTCATATCAACATTCGATCTAGGCATGAACTCGCCTTCATCTTCTTCACCAATCATTGTTTGAATCAACTGAGAATCATCTGCATTTGGAAACTCAGGAATATTAAATGATTTAAAAACACTATCATAATCATATAATATAGTTGGACCACTCGTTGATTGTTGAGGTTTGTATGTAGTAATTTCAACATTGTAAACAACCTCAATTTTACCAGTTTTTAGATTAAAAACCCTTTTATTCGGTGTGCCAGGCACGTAACCTAGAAAGTAGCCATCGTCAGCCACCTCACCGAATTTTTGTTTATCTTTATTTCGCACAATGGTGCAGGGTAATCCAAATGGTTCAAAGCCTTCCAAGTTTGGTTTCTTGTTAAACATCAATTCATGACAAGTTTTATTAAAACGTTTAACAGTCAAAAATTTGTTTAGGACGTAGGAAGCTGTATTCACAGCTTCTCCCCAGAAAAGAACTGGTAGCTTTGAATCTGAAAGCATCGTCCTTGCGGCTTCAATCAACGTCCTATTTTTCCTCTCAGCGACTCCATTTTGTTGTGTGACAACCCTCATGATTACATGTATCCGTACGATTATTTAATGATAATTAAAGTGCTTGATGACTGTGTTGAATCATTTAACTGCTCTCTGATTACTGTGTTATACTTACATGTGCGTGTTAACATACTCGTAGTATACAGAAAAGTTACTAAATAGTCTGGTATGCTTTCCTATGTGTTAGGAAGAAATTGCGTTACAAAAATATATATATAAGACACCTTACGGAACAATTAAACAATTTAATGGAACAGTATCCGACCGAACAACCGGACATTACCCGGGACACCAAATATTTGTCAAACACATTATTTAATTATTTTGAGCTAGTCATGATCCCCGTTTGCCATAACACCCACTAAAAATCCTATAGCTAACATATAACACCACATTCCTTACATTCTAACTTACCATTACCACTTTAGTTACATTTTTACCTCAAGACCCCCCCCCCCCCCAACCGATTTTCGGTCCTAGATGGACCCCACCATATATTTTCACCGTGCTCCATATATTTGTTTTGATTTCTTGGCCATTGTTTATTTGATCTATTACTTGTGTAAGTAAACATAATATTGGAATGATTATAAGAGTATGGAGCCTTAGATATTCATCATTCCACCAAGATTACCCTCTCACTTCACTACTCTCTCTCTCATTTTCGGTTCACCATAACCGAACCCACCACCATCACTTCAACATCTTCATCTTCTTCATTTCGAGTGCCATTCAAAGCTTAAAGTTCATCCATGGAAGGTGCATCTTGAAGGACTTTCAAAGGAGCATTATTTCTAGCTTTTTCACCATCTTTTTCTCCACATTTCTTCACTAGATTCTTCCCTAGCTAGAAGCTAGTAGTAAGTCTCTACACCTCGTTCCATCTTATTTTTAGTTAACATGTGGAGTATGATGTTTATTTGCTTAACTCACAAGAACAAGAATGCTAAAAGTTGTTAAACAAGAAACATGAACATAAAGCTTAAAATAAAGATGAAACATGATGTATTTATGTTAGTATGAAGTTGTTTTGATATGTTGCTGATTATTTGCTGATTTCTTGTTAATGTTAAATGTCGTTATTGATCGCTAAACATGTTAACAGAATCAATCGAGCACGTTTTAGACTGTTAAAAACTGAAAACAGAAAGCTGTTTAGTGATTACAGCCAACTTCAGTTGGCTGTAACAGGACCGAAACTTAACGAAAAATGTATTTTCTGAAGTCTAGTTTATGTATTATGAAATACGGTTCTAATGGCACCGAAATCATAATTTTTGGACTCCGTTTATTATTTTTAAAGTGTCATTTCGTAACAGCAGCTAGAGCTGCATTTTTCTGCTGAAAATATGCGTTTTGTTTTCTGTCATAACTTGAATTCTATGTAGATTTAAATCATAAAATTTGTACAGTAGATGACCACCGATGTATTTATAATTCTCTCACTGGAATTTCGTAAATCGGACTCTCGATGAATTTTAAATAAATTATTCCGTGGACTGCGGTAAGAAAAAGATAAATCTGAGTTCAGTCTGGAAAATGTTTTTTAATAAAATATTGGTAATGGATTGGATCCCGAGATTTTTACACAATAAAATTTGGATCGTTTAACACTTTCTGTAAAAAGTTAGGAATATTTGGAATAAGCTAACTATTTTATTAAAATCCCCGAAAACAGCCCAGTTTCGAGTATAAAAGCTGAAACGACATAAGTAGTGATTTGCGTGTCTAAATGTCGGGTAGGTTATCCGAGAATGATATTACATGTTATATGTCTATAAAAGTGTTATGTGAAATGTCGTATGTTTGTTTATGAACGGGAATAGAGGGGAAGTTTATATGGGAATAAACCGTTAAAGTGATGCATGTTATGTGACAGATACGTGTAGGAACTTTGTGCTCTATTTTAAAGTCACTAATAAACTAAGTGGTAATCATACTAGGACGTGATTGACCGACCTTGACTGTTAGCTATATTTGAGAGTCAAACTGAGCAACCGAGGTGAGTTCACACCCTTACTAAGGCATGGGATTCCCGGTGGTTGGGAATGGGATTGAATAACTACTTATACTATCAACACTACTAGACTACTTACTACTGTCCTCAGATTGGGAAGGGCACTTACGTAAAACCTACGTAAATTCATACTTACTACTGTCCTCGGATTGAGAAGGGCACGTACGTAAAACCTACGTACACTCATACTTAACACCGTCCTCGGATTGGGAAGGACAGTTATGGATACGCCTACTCTAGTAACATACATAATGGGAAGCCCCCACTAAATATCGTAAAGGTCTGGGAATCAAGGATAATGGGTAATACATGGTGATGAAACGAACTTACGATTTCTGATACGAACTTATTAACTGAACAACCAACTGTGAACTCGTTCAACTTTATTGTTGACTCGTTGTTACATGCCTTGCAGGTCGTTAGGTACTCATGGAGCTTGCACAGGGAGGCGTGGTCGTTGTGGGACATGGCAGTGTGTGCCATGCTAAAAACATTACTTTATTTCGTACTTAATATTTACATTGGGTTTTACAATTATGCTTCCGCTAAACACTTAACTATGTTTTTGTTTTGAAACACCTTTCATATTGTGTGGTTGAATTTTACTTATTACTTGTTATGTTCAATTTGATTGGTGGCTTGATCCTGGTCATGTCACGCCTCCAAGCGGTGACGCTCCGCATGGTGGAATTTGGGGGTGTGACAGATTGGTATCAGAGCCATTGGTTATAGTGAACTTGGTTTTAAAAAGGGGGAAACTTTGGGATAAAACCAGACTATAACCTGAACAGTGCTCAACGATCCACAACGACGCTTCACTCCACGTGCAAGACTCAACACTATAGGTGATATGATTTATGTTTATATTACCTACTTGCTAGTTACATAGAACTTTGCTTATGATATGCTTAGATGAACGTAGCAACTATTGATTGAAAACACTTGTGTGCTTACTCTCTTCTGTCATCGCACTTTCGCAAACCTCTCTCACTCATGTTTTCCTCTGACATGAAGATCATGAGTGGACGCGTTAACCTAACTCAAGCCCAGTTGGCGGCTTTGATCACGGAATAAGTTACTGTAGCGTTCGCAGCTGCCCAGGCAGGAGGTTAGAACGCTCAGCCACCAGTATGCACGTTCAAGACTTTTATGGACTGTCGTCCTAGTACTTTCAGTGGCACTGAAGGGGCCGTTGGACTCCTCCACTGGTTCGAGATGCTCGAGTCGGTCTTCGAAATGTGTGAATGCCCTGAGGATCGTAGGGTGAGGTATGCTACTGGTACTCTTGAAGGGGTAGCGCTCACGTGGTGGAACGCTCAAGTTCAGCTGCTGGGGTTGGTTGCTGCTAATGCCACCCCATGGAATGACTTCAAGGAACTGATCAAGGAAGAGTACTGCAGTCGTGATGACATCCACAAACTAGAGGTGGAATTTTTCAATCTGAAGATGACGGGGTCTGAGATTGAGGCGTATACTAAGAGGTCGAATGAACTGGCCATCCTGTGCCCTACTATGGTGGACCCTCCCATCAAACGTATTGAGCTTTACCTCAAGGGCCTTGTACCCGAGATTCAGAGTCACGTGACTTCGGCTAACCTGGGTACCATTCAACAAATCATCAAGTTGGCTCACCGTCTCACCGACCAGGCAGTGGAATAAAACAGATTACTCAAGCGTATTGGTGCTGCTACTACTGATACCCCCAATGATCACAAGCGAAAATGGGATGGAAATTCGGGCAAAGGCTCTACCTCTGTTCAGTCTCAGTCTCAGCAACGAAGGACTGAGGACCATAGGAGCCTTGGTCAGCACTCTTCTGGTAGTCAAGGGCCGGGTGGATATCGAGGAAACCACCCAAAGTGCAACAAATGCAACAGACACCACAGTGGTCAGTGCAACAAGGGACGCTATCAGAGGTGTCTCAAGATGGGTCATGAAGCCAAGGATTGCAGGAGCCCACGGCCTACGAATCAGAATCATCAGCAGCAACAGCAAGCACCGCAGAATCAGCAACAGCAACGGGGCAGCAAGGGATGCTTTCAGTGTGGTGCTGAAGATTACTTCAAGAGACACTGCCCGCAGTTAAATCAGAATCACAACCAAGGAAACGTGAACAATAATGGGGGCAACAATGGTGGAAACAATGATGGCAACGGTGCCAGGGGTCGAGTGTTCGTGATTGGTCAGGGTGACGCAAGGAATGATCCTAACGTAGTGATGGATAAGTTCCTTCTCGACGACTTTTATGTTACTGTTTTATTTGATTCGGGTGCCGACACCTATTATGTGTCTCTAAAAGTTAGTCAAATGCTTAAGCGCACTCCAACACTTTTGATCCCCAAACACACAGTAGAGCTAGCAAACGGTAAAAGTCTCGAGGCCACGCACGTAATCAAAGGTTGTAACCTCGTCTTAGCAGGTCAGACCTTCTCTATCGATCTTATTCCTATCCCACTGGGTAGTTTCGACGTCGTTATTGGGATTAATTGGCTATCTCATCATCAAGCGGAGATTGTTTGCAAGGAGAAAATCGTCCGCATTCCTCGCTCTGGTGAAGAACCCCTCGTGATTCATGGCGACAAGAGTGGTGCTGTTGTAGGCATTATCTCTTTCCTTAAGGCCCAGAAGTGTTTGCGAAAGGGCCACACTGCCATTCTGGCACTCCTTACTGACACGTCAACGGAAGAGAAGAGAATTGAAGACATTCCTATTGTGCGCGACTTTCCTGAGGTATTTCCTGAGGAATTACCTGGTCTTCCGCCTCATCGCCAAGTTGAGTTTCAAATCGAGCTAGCTCCTGGAGCAGCACCAATAGCTCGAGCACCATATCGTCTAGCTCCATCAGAACTCGAAGAATTGTCTACGCAACTACAAGAACTCTTGGAAAAGGGTTTTATACGTCCTAGCTCTTCGCCCTGGGGAGCTCCAGTCTTGTTTGTGAAAAAGAAAGACGGTACTTTCAGAATGTGTATTGACTATCGCGAACTCAACAAGGTGACCGTGAAGAATCGATATCCTCTTCCACGTATTGACGATTTATTCGACCAGTCGCAAGGGTCGAGGTATTACTCTAAGATTGATTTGAGATCGGGATACCATCAGCTGAGAGTCCGAGATGAGGACGTCTCCAAAACAGCCTTCAGAACTCGCTACGGCCATTACGAGTTTCTAGTTATGCCTTTCGGATTGACGAATGCACCAGCGGTCTTCATGGATCTCATGAACCGAGTGTGCAAGCCTTACCTGGATAAGTTTGTCATTGTATTCATCGACGATATCCTGATGTATTCGAAGAGTCAGGAGGAACACGAGCAGCATCTACGACTTATGCTGGAACTTCTTCGATCAGAGCAGTTGTATGCCAAATTTTCGAAATGTGACTTCTGGCTCCGCGAAGTCCATTTTCTAGGCCACGTAGTAAACAAGGATGGGATTCATGTTGATCCATCCAAAGTTGATTCGATCAAGAACTGGCCTGCACCCCAAACACCAACAAAAATCCGCCAATTCTTGGGTCTGGCGGGCTACTACAGACGATTTATCAAGGATTTCTCAAGGATTGCGCAACCTCTCCCTTCACTGACTCAGAAGGGTGTCATCTACTATTGGGGAGATGCACAGTAGTTCGCATTTCAGCACTTAAAGGATAGACTTTGTAGCGCACCTATCCTCTCATTGCCCGAAGGCACAGATGATTTTGTGGTTTATTGCGACGCTTCCATCCAAGGACTTGGTTGCGTGTTGATGCAACGTGATAAGGTCATTGCCTACACATCACCCCAACTCAAAGTTCACGAAAGAAATTACACTACTCACGATCTGGAACTGGGAGCAGTTGTTTTCGCCCTTAAGATATGGAGACATTACCTGTACGGTACCAAGTGCACCATTTACACCGATCACAGGAGTCTCGAGCATATCTTCAAGCAAAAGGAGTTAAACATGCGACAACGCCGATTGGTCGAGCTATTGAATGATTATGAATGCGCTATCAAATACCATCCAGGGAAAGCCAATGTTGTGGCCGACGCCCTCAGTCGAAAAGATACTATACCTAAGCGTGTACGTGCTTTACAACTTACCATCCAATCCAACCTCCCTGCTCAGATTCGCGATGCTCAAGTTGAAGCGTTGAAAGCAGAGAACATCAAGGCTGAGTCCTTGCGAGGATCGAGGCAGCGGCTAGAACAAAAGGAGGACGGCGCTTACTATGTAACAGGGCGCATATGGGTTCTGCTTTACGGAAACTTACGCGAACTTGTGATGGACGAAGCGCACAAGTCTCGTTATTCGGTACACCCTAGTGCGGATAAGATGTACCACGATCTCAAGACTACGTATTGGTGGCCTGGTATGAAAGCTCACATAGCAACCTACGTTAGCAAATGTTTGACCTGTGCGAGAGTCAAGACTGAATATCAGAAACCATCAGGCCTACTCCAATAACGAGAGATACCACAATGGAAATGGGAGCAAATTTCCATGGATTTCGTTACTGGCCTGCCTAGATCTCAACGTGGAAATGATACTATTTGAGTAATCGTGGATCAACTCACAAAGTCTGCACACTTTTTGGCTATCAAGGAAACGGATAAGTTTTCTACTCTAGCAGACATCTACCTAAAGGAAGTAGTATCGAGGCACGGAGTGCCAACCTCCATCATTTCTGATCGCGACGCGCGTTTTACTTCTGAACTGTGGCAAGCCATGCACAAGTCTTTTGGCTCACGTTTGGATATGAGCACCGCTTATCACCCACAGACGGATGGACAATCTGAACGCACCATCCAGACCCTTGAAGACATGCTTAGGGAATGTGTAATCGATTTTGGTAATGGCTGGGAAAAGCACCTCCCGCTAGTGGAATTTTCGTATAACAACAGCTACCACACCAGCATCCAGGCCGCTCCGTTCGAGGCATTCTACGGACGCAAATGCCGATCACCTCTCTGTTGGGCAGAAATTGGTGACAGCCAAATCACTGGCCCATAACTTGTGGTAGATACCACCGAGAGAATTGCTCAGATACGACAGCGAATGGCGGCAACTCGTGACCGTCAGAAAAGCTATGCTGATAAGGGAAGAAAACCACTCGAGTTCCAGGTTGGGGATCGAGTGCTACTCAAAGTCTCGCCTTGGAAAGGCGTAGTTCGTTTTGGCAAACGAGGCAAGCTCAAGGCGCGTTATGTCGGACCGTTCGAAATCATTGAGAAGATTGGCAAAGTCGCCTACAGGTTGAACCTACCTGAAGAACTCAGCGGAGTTCACAACGTATTCCACGTGTCAAATATGAAGAAGTGTTTGTCAGACGAGACCCTTATAGTTCCTCTTAAGGAGCTCACTATCGACGACCAGCTGCGATTCGTCGAGGAACCAGTAGAGCTTAGTGACCGAGATGTTAAGATTCTCAACCGTACCAGGATACCTCTCGTCCGAGTTCGTTGGGATTCCCGTCGTGGCCCAGAGTATACCTGGGAACGAGAAGACCAAATGAAACTCAAGTACCCCAGCTGTTTAAGAAAAATGCAACCACTACTGAGGCTGAAGCTACTGCAGAATTTCGGGATGAAATTCCAAATCAACGGGGGGATGATGTAACACCCAAGGAAAACCAGGAAACCAACGCAATATAACTAGCTTCCTCAGTAACCACGCACTAAATTTCGAGACGAAATTTTCTTAATAGGGGGAGAATGTGACAACCCTCATGATTACGTGTATCCGTACGATTATTTAATGATAATTAAAGTACTTGATGACTGTGTTGAATCATTTAACTGCTCTCTGATTACTGTGTTATACTTACATGTGCGTGTTAACATACTCGTAGTATACATAAAAGTTACTAAATAGTCCGGTATGCTTTCCTATGTGTTAGGAATAAATTGCGTTACAAAAATATATATATAAGACACCTTACGGAACAATTAAACAATTTAACGGAATAGTATCCGACCGAACAACCGGACATTACCCGGGACACCAAATATTTGTCAAACACATTATTTAATTATTTTGAGCTAGTCATGATCCCCGTTTGCCATAACACCCACTAAAAATCCTATAGCTAACATATAACACCACATTCCTTACATTCTAACTTACCACCACTTTAGTTACATTTTTACCTCAAGACCCCCCCCCCCCCCCAATCGATTTTCGGTCCTAGATGGACCCCACCATATATTTTCACCATGCTCCATATATTTGTTTTGATTTCTTGGCCATTGTTTATTTGATCTATTACTTGTGTAAGTAAACATAATATTGGAATGATTATAAGAGTATGGAGCCTTAGATATTCATCATTCCACCAAGATTACCCTCTCACTTCACTACTCTCTCTCTCATTTTCGGTTCACCATAACCGAACCCACCACCATCACTTCAACATCTTCATCTTCTTCATTTCGAGTGCCATTCAAAGCTTAAAGTTCATCCATGGAAGGTGCATCTTGAAGGACTTTCAAAGGAGCATTATTTCTAGCTTTTTCACCATCTTTTTCTCCACATTTCTTCACTAGATTCTTCCCTAGCTAGAAGCTAGTAGTAAGTCTCTACACCTCGTTCCATCTTATTTTTAGTTAACATGTGGAGTATGATGTTTATTTGCTTAACTCACAAGAACAAGAATGCTAAAAGTTGTTAAACAAGAAACATGAACATAAAGCTTAAAATAAAGATGAAACATGATGTATTTATGTTAGTATGAAGTTGTTTTGATATGTTGCTGATTATTTGCTGATTTCTTATTAATGTTAAATGTCGTTATTGATCGCTAAACATGTTAACAGAATCAATCGAGCACGTTTTAGACTGTTAAAAACTGAAAACAGAAAGCTGTTTAGTGATTACAGCCAACTTCAGTTGGCTGTAACAGGACCGAAACTTAACGAAAAATGTATTTTCTGAAGTTTAGTTTATGTATTATGAAATACGGTTCTAATGGCACCGAAATCATAATTTTTGGACTCCGTTTACTATTTTTAAAGTGTCATTTCGTAACAGCAGCTAGAGCTGCATTTTTCTGCTGAAAATATGCGTTTTGTTTTCTGTCATAAATTGAATTCTATGTAGATTTAAATCATAAAATTTGTACAGTAGATGACCACCGATGTATTTGTAATTCTCTCACTGGAATTTCGTAAATCGGACTCTCGATGAATTTTAAATAAATTATTCCGTGGACTGCGGTAAGAAAAGGATAAATCTGAGTTCAGTCTGGAAAATGTTTTTTAATAAAATATTGGTAATGGATTGGATCCCGAGATTTTTACAAAATAAAATTTGGATCGTTTAAGACTTTCTGTAAAAAGTTGGGAATTTTTGGAATAAGCTAACTATTTTATTAAAATCCCCGAAAACAGCCCAGTTTTGAGTATAAAAGCTGAAACGACATAAGTAGTGATTTGCGTGTCTAAATGTCGGGTAGGTTATCCGAGAATGATATTACATGTTATATGTCTATAAAAGTGTTATGTGAAATGTCGTATGTTTGTTTATGAACGGGAATAGAGGGGAAGTTTATATGGGAATAAACCGTTAAAGTGATGCATGTTATGTGCCAGATACGTGTAGGAACTTTGTGCTCTATTTTAAAGTCACTAATAAACTAAGTGGTAATCATACTAGGACGTGATTGACCGACCTTGACTGTTAGCTATATTTGAGAGTCAAACTGAGCAACCGAGGTGAGTTCACACCCTTACTAAGGCATGGGATTCCCGGTGGTTGGGAATGGGATTGAATAACTACTTATACTATCAACACTACTAGACTACTTACTACTGTCCTCGGATTGGGAAGGGCACTTACGTAAAACCTACGTAAATTCATACTTACTACTGTCCTCGGATTGAGAAGGGCACGTACGTAAACCTACGTACACTCATACTTAACACCGTCCTCGGATTGGGAAGGACACTTATGGATACGCCTAGTCTAGTAACATACATAATGGGAAGCCCCCACTAAATATCGTAAAGGTCTGGGAATCAAGGATAATGGGTAATACATGGTGATGAAACGAACTTACGATTTCTGATACGAATTTATTAACTGAACAACCAACTGTGAACTCGTTCAACTTTATTGTTGACTCGTTGTTACATGCCTTGCAGGTCATTAGGTACTCATGGAGCTTGCACAGGGAGGCGTGGTCGTTGTGGGACATGGCAGTGTGTGCCATGCTAAAAACATTACTTTATTTCGTACTTAATATTTACATTGGGTTTTACAATTATGCTTCCGCTAAACACTTAACTATGTTTTTGTTTTGAAACACCTTTCATAATGTGTAGTTGAATTTTACTTATTACTTGTTATGTTCAATATGATTGGTGGCTTGATCCTGGTCATGTCACGCCTCCAAGCGGTGACGCTCCGCATGGTGGAATTTGGGGGTGTGACATGTTGAGGTGTATAAGGAGCAGAATATTGATGTTCAATTCCCTTTCGATGACAATAGAGATCCAGAATTCGATTCTTGAAATCCGTGCCATTATCACTCCTTATCCTCTTGATCCTTGCGTCATGGACGTTTTCCAATTTCGTAAAAAGATCTATCAACATCTCCGCCGTCTCATCTTTTGTACCTAAAAAGAAAACCCATGAATATCGTGAGTAATCATCAGTAAGAACAAGACAATAGTACTTTCCACCTATGCTCCTCACGTTCACTGGACCAAATAAATCCATGTGAAGTAATTCATAAGGGGCATCTATGGAATTTACTGTTTTAGACTTATGAGGTTTCTTGTGTTGTTTTCCCTTTTGACATGGAAGACATTTATCTTCCACTTGAAACCTCTGCATTGGAACCCCTTTCACTAGCTCATTTTTAACAAGGTAATTCATTTTTCGATAGTGAATATGGGCCATGCATCTGTGCCACAACATCGATTCAGCTTCAGATGCTTTTGATAGTAAACACGCCACCACAACAGTTGGATCCTTAGCACCCATGTCCATGACATCATTTCTCCTTGGCGCTCGCATCACTATCCAATCGTCCGGAATCTCCAAACCTGGTTTCAACACTAATGCTTCATTCTTGGTAAAATGCACCGAGTGACCCTTGTCGCATACTTGTGACACGCTCCTCAGATTGTGTTTAAGCTGCTCAACATAGTTCACTTTGTCCAGTGTGATCTTCCCATTGGTCACTTTTCCTCGTCCTGTAATTCTACCACCTTTAGCACCCGTAAAGTTCACCTTTCCACCATCATAATCTTCAAACTCAGTTAACAATCTCGTATCCCCCGTCATGTGCCTGGAGCAGCCACTATCAACATACCATAAGTTGATAATCCTCCTTAGCAGCTCCTGCACTCACCAACCAAGAAATTAGTTAGATTGGGGGACCCAAGCCTTAATGGTCTTGGGTCGTCCAAATTCACCAACTACTGGAACATCCATCCAATATCCATTACTCCTAACTGGAGTCTTGGATCTCAGACCTGTTGATGGAATTTGATTTTGATTTCCACTAGGTCTTTGTTCCTGAGGGTTCCTAAATGTGTTTGGACTATTTGACCTTTGAAAATTTTGATTTTGGTACGTTGAATTTTGATTCCAAGAAGCATGATTGTTGTAATTTCTAAAGCCATTGTTATAAAAAGTTCGACCACCAGTATTTTGGTATCGATTTTGATATTGACCTTGACTTCTGAAATTATTAGAATTATAATTGTTCAATCTTCGTGAACTGCTTCTAGGTCTCTCATATCTGCCTGGTGGACATTTAGGCTGAAATCTTGGTTGATTTCTTTGAAAACGAGGAACTTGTGAAGTTCCTTTTTCAGCCTTATCTTCACCAACAGCAACATTCTCTGGTTGCTTAAGCGCTGACTTCTTAGGAGAGTTGGACTCTTTCTCCTTTTTATCACCACTCTTCTCTGGTTACTTCTCTCTCTTCCTCTCACTAACTTGTGCTTCATTCTTTTTGTTAGGACAACAGCTAGCTACATGTCCCTTTGTGTGACACTTGAAGCACGATCTCTTTTTCGAAGACTTCTTATCTGAAGCCTTTGAACTAGATTCAGGTTTTGATGATGATGCCTTAGAAGGATTTGGTTCAGTTTGCTTAGTTTCATAATTTTCTTTGTTCTTGTTTTTAGCAAACTCTACATTAGATTCGTTTTCAATAACAGCTGTTTCGTTTTTCATGTCACTTCCTTGAACAAAATTAACCCTTTTAACAAAAGTTAGATTTTTATTCTTAGGATGTGAAGTTTTCTTTTTCAAAACAGGTTTGTTGTTATTATCCTTCTTAGCATCAACACTCTCAGACACATTTCCTTGACTTGATGTGGAACTACTTGGTGATGTTGACACAAAGTCTATGAGCTCATCTTCATCAGGCAAGAAAGAATAGTCATGACTAACAGGAGGTGGAACTTCATGGAAACCATGGAATCCCACACTAGTTTTGTCACTACTTTTCTTTAAGCCACCCATCATGTGTTTCATAACAAAAGTAGAGTCCCTGAATTGACCTAATTTCTTTTCAAGTTGTGCATCTGACAACTCTTTGCATTTTTCAGAAATCTCTTTTGTTTTCTCAGCCATCATTTCATGAGCTAAGTCTATGACTTGAAGTTTTTCATTTAGTTTGCAGGTTAAAGCTTCAATTTCACTTTCATAACCTTTTATCTTCTTCGAGTATAAAGATTCGTTTCTTTTAGCAAAAAAATTGATTCTTTAATGTTAGACATCTCGCCCACCAGACTTTGGTTTTGTGTTGACAACCTGTCTACCTCACCCTGTAGTTCACGTCATTTTAAACACACACAGTTAGACTGTACCTCTCCTGTTTTTTTTTTGTCAAGATTTGCCATTAGCGCTGCAAGTTTAGCTTCCATTCTTTTGTATTTAGCTTCCTTTTCTTCAGCTTCCTTTTCATGGTCAGACTTTTGCTTTTCTTCTTCAGCATCTGTTGTCTGATCAGCTTTATCTACCTCAGCTTCACTTTTCTTCTCAACTTTAGCATCATCTACTGCAGCTTCACTTTCATCAACTGGTACAATTTCTGCCATGAATGACTGAGTGACATTGTCATCATTTTCCAAGTGAACACTCCAGTCATATGAACCTTCTCTAGCTGTAGAGATCAGCGCTCTCGAGTTAGAGTTGTTTGATGCATTCCTATTGTTTGAACTTTGACTCGAAGTCTCCTGCTTTTGTTTTTGACATTCCCTAGCGGAATGCCCATAACTTTGACACACATGACACTGCCTCACGGGATGGAAGCCATATGGCTAAAACATAGTGGATACGCCGCTGGTACTTCCTATATATAAGTGTTTGAGCCATATTGCCGAACTTTCGTGGGAAAGTGCCATGCGGGACCGACTTTAAAATTTGAACTCTTTAACATTAATAAAACCTTTGTGTAAACAAAGCCTTTTCTTAAAAAAACATTTTCTAAAAATTTAATCAAAATCCTTGTACAAAACGAGATTTTCTTGTAACGTTGGTGTGACCATCGACTCAAGTTAATGTCGCGTGACTAGAAAATTTCGTAAAACGAGTTTTAATCACCCTAAAATCTTTTAGTAACCTAATAAAACTCCTCTCATGGCGCTGGTATGCACATCGAAACAGTTTGACACCACACAGTGGGAAGATTTTTCATAAATAAGTTTTCTCCAACCTTTCGAATTAATCAACCTTTTCGAGAATTCAAAACACCTTTGGATCGTTTTTCGTGTGTTGCCATCTTTTGTTACACAAATCGCCTTACTCGCTACCATTGTCAGTCATCGCAACACGCTCGCTCGTCGAATTTCAATTGATCGCTCGTTTATTTAGACGCTCTTATCGCTACTCTAGCTCGCATAAATTCTCGCAACCCTTCTTGTGGATTAATTTCGGGACGAAATTTCCTAAAACAGAGGAGACTGTAACAACCCACACAATTGTGCGTAGTTACCACTCGCTATATTCGTTACACCTAGAACCAGAGATTCGGATCATAATGTAACTATATCGCTTACATCGCTACTTCGTAGTATTTTCGCATATTACGCATACTTTATCGCTATAACACATCACATCGCATGTACTAACACTCACGATGACGTTGAGTGAGGACCTATTATACCCTCCTCGATAGCCGTGATGTGTCTTAACGCAACGCATATTCAAAACACGCAACTCGCTTATCGCAACGTAGATTTTGAAATGTGGATATTTATACGACCCTGCGTGACTAATTATAATAAATATATGAATGTGGGTACGAAAATGTGTGACCAAACTATTGCAACGCTTAACGAATGAAACTAAACATCGAAACGAAAATCGCCAGAGACCACCAATCGAATGACCATTCGATCGAGTGGCCATCCGATCGGGTTGCCATCCGATCGGGTTGCCATCCGATCGAATTGCCATCCGATCCATGGCACTCCATCACCTACTCCCCTCTTCACCTATAAATTGCACTTGTCACATCACTTGAACCGTGATGTGACAGCTCTCACTCGACCGGCGCACTTTTGGCTCTATTTCTCTCGATTCCTCGCGATTCTTGTAAGTTTTCAAACCAAATTTTGTACTTCTATGATCTACACGCACTCCTTCATCTTTTTCACCTTTTAATCTCAACTTTTAACCGTGAAACCCATGTGTTTGACGTGCTCTAGGGTGATGTCATCATGGAGTTCCTATGAACTTCAAGGTTTGGCTTCATTCCATCAAGAACAACTTAGATCTGAAGGATTTCCACATAAATAAACAATGTTTTCGCATAAATCTACACATATTCATGGTTAAAACGATTGAGAGATGGTTTTCTATCTTTCTTTCAACTCTTTTACACTCAATGCACTCAAGACCGATAGAATCGGAGCTCGTTCCGACCTTCTACTCTTTCTTAGTGATGTGTTGGTCCAAGATCTGAATTCTATCCCAGGGACAACTGATTTCGGATGAAACATGAACAACCGTCTCAAACAGTCAACTGATCAGACTAGGGTGATTCATGTTCGATCGGGTCACTTTGGTCAAGATGGGGTTTCTGTTGCTTAGCACGTTATCCAACCGTCTCGATCAAAACTGCAAAACCTTCAAAATAATCAAGTGCCAAGACGATCAGACAGTTGGGATGGATTGCCGTCCGATCGGATTGCCATCCGATCGGATTGCCATCCGATCGGCTTGCACATGGTTCTACACTTAATCTTTTTATTTCAACATCCAAAGATCTGAACGTCGAACAAATTGCCATCTGATCGGATTGCCATCCGATCGAACGACCATCCGATCATGTGACATTTGGAACTTTGGTACTTGGTCAATTCTCAAGGAACAATGTTTTCCAACGGATTGCTATCCGATCGGATTGCCATCCGATCGAGTAACCATCCTGCTGTGAACTTGTTCTCACTAGGTGTCTTGCCAATCGGATCGCTATCCGATCGAACTGTCGTTCGATCGATCGACCTGTCGTTCGATCGATCGACCTGAAGGGTAGAGATACTTCTCTATTTTCAAAATGCTACAACGAAAACTTCAAAGCCATCATAACACAAACACATCATTGCCAAACGAATGTCAATCCAATTGAATGGCCATCCGATCGGATGACCATCCGAACGGATTGACATCCGATCGACTGGCCATCCGATCGGATTGCCATCCGATCAGATTACCATCCAACACTTGGTTCACCCGTTTCCATTTAACGCATTGTTCAACACTTACGCTATCAATATGTAACCATGCTAATCTCAGACGCGCTCCCTTCAATCCAACCAAGTTGTGTTTACTTGCTGAACACCGACTGTGAGTATACTTGAACCCCTTTTTATCGCATTTTGGGTGTAACATACGTTCCTATCAAATCAAACTTATCAAACGAATTATACAATTAAACTCTTTATAATTTACGAATAACTGTTATGCATATTTACATGTGATGCTAGTTACATATGTGTTAGGACTTATACTCGCGAGGTCCCGCCTCAACTAGTATAGTACTATAGCACCCGAAGGGGTCTAGTTAGGATGAATAGCAATCGCAATCGCAGCTCGAGTGACTTAGCTGGTAGTATCTGTCTAATATATGTGTTGAAGTATCTCGTTTATGTATATGGTAATTCGCAGCACCTTTTATCTTCTATGTTTCGCTATCAAAACTTGTATACTCGCCAATACTTTTGTATTGACGTTGTTTTAACGTATGTTGCAGGTTTAGTCGCAGTCTGCATCAAATCAAGCTAGGAAGTCTAGAAACTCACCTAAAATCTAGGTTGTCGGATTTGTATTGTTCGAGAGGACAAGAAATATGTGTTAACTTATGTGATTATATTGTTTGTTAGTATGGGATAACAAATGTAATAAATATTGTCGCTTAATAGTTGTTGTGGATTCTCTTGAGCAATCTGATTCGCCTAGTGCCACGCCTCGATGATTCCGCCATCGGTTGGGGTGTGACTCAAACCCTGTCATGATGAAGAAGCCCGATGGTTCTTGGAGGATGTGTGTTGACTTTAAAAATCTCAACAAGGCATGTCCTAAAGATTGTTACCCGTTGCACGAAATTGATTGGAAGGTAGACTCACTCATGGGCTTCGAGTACAAATGCTTCCTTGATTCCTACAAGGGGTATCACCAAATCAAAATGATGAAAGAAGACGAGGAGAAAACAGTGTTCCACACCGACAAAGGAATCTTCTGTTACAAAAAGATGCCTTTTGGGTTAAAAAATGCAGGAGCAACGTACCAACATCTCATAGTTAATGCCTTCTCCAAGCAAATAGGAAGAAACATGGAAGCATATGTTGATGATCCTGTAATAAAAAGTTACACGGAGGAAGACATGCTCCAAGACATCAAAGAAACATTCTACAACCTCGAAGCAATCAACATGAAGTTAAACCCAAACAAGTGCTCCTTTGGGTTCGAGGAAGGCAAGTTCCTCGGTCACATAGTGGGGGAAGCAAAGTATCAGGGCAAATCTTGACAAGGTTCGAGCTGTTATAGAAATAAAGTCCCCAAAAACCAAGAATGAAGTTGAAAGCCTTAATGGAAAGATAGCAGCTCTTAAACGCTTCATCCCTAAGTCAGCAGAAAGATCGTTGCCATTCTTCAAAACATTGAAGGAATGTGTTGATAAGAAAGACTTCAAGTGGACGGAGGAGGCATAAACGGCTTTCATAGCGCTCAAGGAGCTCATAACTTCCCTGCCAACTATGGCAACACCCATGAAATAAGAAACAATCACGGTCTACCTGTCGGCAGGTTCAAAGACTATAAGTATCTCCTTCACTTTACAAACCTTGAGCCCTATGCTCATGGTCATATATGCTAACAGCTCCTTAAATACATTTATATTTATTCGCAGGATAAGAAGCCATAAGCTCTTTACTTGTGGTGGAAAGAGGAAGGGAGCAAATACCGGTGTATTTCGTGAGCAAAGCTCTGAAGGCAGCTGAAATTAATTACTCCTCGATCGAGAAGCTGGTACTAGCATTAGTACACATAGCAAAAAGGCTAAGAAGATACTTCCAAGCTGTAGGTCCCCTAGTTGTATGGATCTTCACAGAATTGCCAATCCAATCAAGAGTGCGGAATCCTCTTGATCAGAATATCACAGAAACGAGTAGTAATCTGCAATTCACAATCAAACTGGGTTTCTATTGATTATCAATCTCACGAATTACAATCAATCAAAACCCTAACACACACACAATTTCATCCAAGACTATTGCCTCTCACGAAATTCCTCACAAATACTGTTTTGGCTGATTAAACTAAACCCTAAAGCATAACCTTGTTTATATAACACAAGGTTTGCAACTTGGGTTAAGGTTTCCTACATGGGCAAGCCCAATTCGTCCCCCTAGACCCAATGTGGGTTTTGTTTAGCCCAAACTCTATTATTCCACTAATACAAAGCTAAGCCCGCTAACTGTTTATCATTTAACTAATTACAAGATATCCAAAGACCAAATCTAAGCTGTTGTCACAAATATGAACCAACAAACTCCCCCTTGACAATAGCTTCATAAAATAACTTTGTCTTCAGTCTTCTTGCAATCTTCATGTAGTCTTGCACTATCTTTGGTCTTTGGATAGCTTCAGCTTCAATAGCTTCTGTCAGCAACAGACTCCCCCTAAGCTGATGCATCCAATCACCAAATCTTCAAAACGTTAGCACTTGAGTAAACTCCAATTACTCTTCAACTTTTGTTTGCAATGTAGAAAGGAGGTTCTACCATGCATCCAAACAAACTCTCATCTTATCAACTCAGCAACTTCTCAGCAACATACTGCTTCAATCTGTATACTATAAAACAAACATATCGAGAAACCATAAGAATTTTTCAACACAGTTGAATAAATTATTATTATTCAAGCGATTATATCACAGATTAAGCATTTTCAATGTATCACCAACACGCAAAACTTTTTAATCACACACCCTATAACCCGCATGATTTAAAATTTTCAACTCACTTTCCAACACCGTTTCCCCCTATCAGTAACAATTCCTCCAAGAATAACAGTTTTCCGTACGTTAAGAATTGTAAACAGAAAAAGACACTATTTTTGGATTTTTATATTTTCTGAAAGCAAGTAAATAACAAAAGCAATAAACACTCTATTTTTGTGAGAATCACCGGTAAGAAGATCATATCAGCACAATCAAACTGTTTTCACACTATTAGATAATTCTTTATTTAATTTTTCGTGAAAAGCAGTCCAAGACGATTACCAGTATGCTTGTCCACTTAAACAAAATGCATGAACATTTCAAGTACCATTACCGTATGATACATTAAGGTAATATTATTACTGAAATACTTGTGTGTCCCGCTTCAGGATATACCCCCGCGATCAAGGTATGCACAAAGATTCATCGTAGTAGGTGAGTATAGTGAATTCATCCGTTTTATTTTTCAACGTTTAGATAATTGGTGATCAGGTCAGTACTTCCGGACAGCAAAGAGACCAAAATATCTAACGAGGGCTAAGACAAATACCATTTTGGTACGATTTATGCATTTTGCACATTTGAATGACTCTCTAGGAGAGCTTTTTCATTTTCAGGTTTTTGGCATTTTTAGCTCTTTTAAGATATCCTGGTTGTGCCTAGGTCAGCATGTATCTGGATGCAGCAGAAGGACAACCCTGATATCCCCAGATGAAATAACAGTATAAAGACCCAAAACTTCAGATTTTGGCAATCTATCAACACAAGATTTAAGGTCATTAAACCATACACCACTTATATGTTCCCCACTCATACTCGGTTGTATTTAGGTTTATATCACATTGGTAAGTTGATTATTTCATGCTTTTTGCCTACTGGTACATCATATGATGAAGCTGCTATCACACTTAAGCAATTTAATTCATTTTCAGTGTGACAGTCTAACTTGCTGATGTACTATCATTTCTTCTTTTTCACACAGTGATAACTCATTTTTTATTTTCTTTTTTTATGTTTTTCAATTTTTCAATGTTTTTGGATTTTGTGGTTTTCTATTTTTTTTTTTTTGATTTTTAAGAAAACAATAAAATATTTACAAAATTCTTATGAAAAACCAGTTATTCAGGATTCCTCATCCCGTTGAGTTTGCCTAAATGTTCAAAGCGAGCCCTGTCAAAAGCTTTATTATAAAGATCTGCCAGGTTATCTTGTGTGTCGACTCGATGTAATTCAATTATTCTCTTTTCAGCACAATCCCGTATAAAATGATGACGTATGTCAATATGTTTTGTGCGACTGTGTTTCACGGGATTATTAGTTATTGAAATTGTGGCATTATTGTCTATCATAATAGGAGTACGAGTGAAATCCAAACCGTTATCGCGCATCTGCTGTTGTATCTAGAGAACCTGAGAGCAGCAGCTACCCGCAGCAATATATTCAGCTTCACACGTAGAGGTAGACACACAAGATTGCTTCTTGCATTGCCAAGACACAATCCTGCCTCCTAAGAACTGATAACCACCAGTTGTAGACTTTCTGTTCGACTTGCATCCTCCAAAGTTTGAGTCAGTGTAAGCAACAAAATTCAGATCACTATCAGCTGGATACCACAACCCAAGTTTAGGTTTCCCCTTCAAGTAACGAAGAATACGCTTCACTGCTTTCATGTGTGACTCTTTCGGATTAGCTTGATATCTGGCACACATACATACGGCAAACATGATGTCGGGTCTTGAAGCAGTCAAGTACATTAGAGAACCAATCATTGCCCTGTATTGAGTTGGATCAACGTCTTCAATAATTTCATGATCTGGGCCAAGATTGTGATTTTCACATATGGGTGTGTTGAAAGTAGAGCAATCATTCATTTTAAACCGATCCAAAATGTCATACACATACTTCGTTTGATGAATAAACATCCCATCCTCCTTCTGTTCAACTTGTAATCCCAGAAATTAAGACAGCTCACCCATAGCACTCATTTCGAACTTGCTCTTCATCACCTGCTCGAACTCTTTACACATGCTCTCATCTGATAACCCAAAGATGATGTCATCCACGTACACCTGTACTAGCAGAAAATCTTCCTTCTTCCTCTTGATGAACAGTGTACTATCAATCTGACCTCTTTCAAAACCATTTTTGATCAGATGTGTAGGCAGTGTCTCGTACCACGCCCTGGGAGCTTGATGTAATCCATATAAAGCCTTATCAAGTTTGTACACCCGATCTGGATAATCTGGATCAACGAACCCATCTGGTTGTGAGACATACACCACTTCTTGGACTTTCCCGTAAAGAAATGCACTCTTCACGTCTAGTTGGTAAACTTTAAATCCCTTGAATGTTGCGAAGGCTAGGAACAACCGGATTGCTTCCAAACTTTCCACTGGTGCAAACACTTCATTGTAATCTATCCCTTCTTGCTGATTGAAACCTTTGACCACCAATCGAGCCTTGTTTCACGTGACGATTCCTCTTTCATCCTTCTTGCACCTAAATACCCATTTAGTGCCAATTTCTCTTTCACCTTTAGGAAGGTCAACTAACTCCCAAACCTTCAACTTTGCAAACTCGGCCAATTCCTCTTGCATAGCTTCAACCCATGAATTGTCTTTAAGAGCCATATGAATGTTCTTCGGCTCCTCTTGGGAAATAAAAAGCTATACAAGCACTCATTCACTATCCCAGTCTTCTCAATCGAAACAAATAACCCAGAATTTGCAGCTATGCTTCTTCTCGTCTGAACACCTGCAGTAGGATCCCCATGTATCATGTCAACTGGATGATCCCTATTTGCTCGTGTAGTAGCAACAACATCGACTTCTAGATTGTCACCCAGGCTTGATCCAACCTCCCCTTGAATGTTCTGATCCGCAAATGGATTAATGAAATCCTCCCCCTGAATGGGTTCAAGTTCACTATCACTTGAATCAGGATCAACAGCACCTTGGGAAGTTTCCAGAGCATCTGTCATATCAACATTCGATCTAGGCATGAACTCGCCTTCATCTTCTTCACCAATCACTGTTTGAATCAACTGAGAATCATCTGCATTTGGAATCTCAGGAATATTAAATGATTTAAAAACACTATCATAATCATATAATATAGCTGGACCACTCGTTGATTGTTAGGGTTTGTATGTAGTAATTTCAACATTGTAAACAACCTCAATTTTACCAGTTTTTAGATTAAAAACCCTTTTATTCGGTGTGCCAGGCACGTAACCTAGAAAGTAGCCATCGTCAGCCACCTCACCGAATTTTTGTTTATCTTTATTTCGCACAATGGTGCAGGGTAATCCAAATGGTTCAAAGCCTTCCAAGTTTGGTTTTTTGTTAAACATCTATTCATGACAAGTTTTATTAAAACGTTTAACAGTCAAAACTTTGTTTAGGATGTAGCAAGCTGTATTCACAGCTTCTCCCCAGAAAAGAACTAGTAGCTTTGAATCTGAAAGCATCGTCCTTGCGGCTTCAATCAACGTCCTGTTTTTCCTCTCAGCGACTCCATTTTGTTGAGGTGTATAAGGAGCAGAATATTGATGTTCAATTCCCTTTCGAAGACAATAGAGATCCATAATTTGATTCTTGAACTCCGTGCCATTATCACTCCTTATCCTCTTGATCCTTGCATCATGGACGTTTTCCAATTTCGTAAAAAGATCTATCAGCATCTCCGCCGTCTCATCTTTTGTACCTAAAAAGAAAACCCATGAATATCGTGAGTAATCATCAGTAAGAACAAGACAATAGTACTTTCCACCTATGCACCTCACGTTCACTGGACCAAATAAATCCATGTGAAGTAATTCATAAGGGGCATCTATGGAATTTATTGTTTTAGACTTATGAGGTTTCTTGTGTTGTTTTCCCTTTTGACATGGAAGACATTTATCTTCCACTTGAAACCTCTGCATTGGAACCCCTTTCACTAGCTCATTTTTAACAAGGTAATTCATTTTTCGATAGTGAATATGGGCCATGCGTCTGTGCCACAACATCGATTCAGCTTCAGATGCTTTTGATAGTAAACATGCCACCACAGCAGTTGGATCCTTAGCACCCATGTCCATGACATAAGTATCATTTCTCCTTGGCGCTCGCATCACTATCTAATCGTCCGGAATCTCCAAACCTGGTTTCAACACTAATGCTTCATTCTTGGTAAAATGGACCGAGTGACCCTTGTCGCATACTTGTGACATGCTTATTAGATTGTGTTTAAGCTGCTCAACATAGTTCACTTTGTCCAGTGTAATCTTCCCATTGGTCACTTTTCCTCGTCCTGTAATTCTACCACCTTTAGCACCCGCAAAGTTCACCTTTCCACCATCATAATCTTCAAACTCAGTTAACAATCTCGCATCCCCCGTCATGTGCCTGGAGCAGCCACCATCAACATACCATAAGTTGATAATCCTCCTTAGCAGCTCCTGCACTCACCAACCAAGAAATTAGTTAGATTGGGGGACCCAAGCCTTAATGGTCTTGGGTCATCCAAATTCACCAACTATTGGAACATCCATCCAATATCCATTACTCCTAACTGGAGTCTTGGATCTCAGACCTGTTGATGGAATTTGATTTTGATTTCCACTAGGTCTTTGGTCCTGAGGGTTCCTAAATGTGTTTGGACTATTTGACCTTTGAAAATTTTGATTTTGGTACATTGAATTTTTATTCCAAGAAGCATGATTGTTGTAATTTCTAAAGCCATTGTTATAAAAAGTTCGACCACCATTATTTTGGTATCGATTTTTATATTGACCTTGACTTCTGAAATTATTAGAATTATAATTGTTCATTCTTGGTGAACTGCTTCTAGGTCTCTCATATCTGCCTGGTGGAGATTTAGGCTGAAATCTTGGTTGATTTCTTTGAAAACGAGGAACTTGTGAAGTTCCTTTTTCAGCCTTATCTTCACCAACAGCAACATTCTCTGGGTGCTTAGGCGCTGACTTCTTAGGAGAGTTGGACTCTTTCTCCTTTTTATCACCACTCTTCTCTGGTTACTTCTCTCTCTTCCTCTCACTAACTTGTGCTTCATTCTTTTTGTTAGGACAGCAGCTAGCAACATGTCCCTTTGTGTGACACTTGAAGCACGATCTCTTTTTCGAAGACTTCTTATCTGAAGCCTTTGAACTAGATTCAGGTTTTGATGATGATTCCTTAGAAGGATTTGGTTCAGTTTGCTTAGTTTCAGAATTTTCTTTGTTCTTGTTTTTAGCAAACTCTACATTAGATTCGTTTTCAATAACAGCTGTTTCGTTTTTCATGTCACTTCTTTGAACAAAATTAACCCTTTTAACAAAAGTTGGATTTTTATTCTTAGGATGTGAAGTTTTCTTTTTCAAAACAGGTTTGCTGTTATTATCCTTCTCAGCATCAGCACTCTCAGACACATTTCCTTGACTTGATGTGGAACTACTTGGTGATGTTGACACAAAGTCTATGAGCTCATCTTCATCAGGCAAGAAAGAATAGTCATGACTAACAGGAGGTGGAACTTCATGGAAACCATGGAATCCCACACTGGTTTTGTCATTACTTTTCTTTAAGCCACCCATCATGTGTTTCATAACAAAAGTAGAGTCCCTGAATTGACCTAATTTCTTTTCATGTTCAACAATTTTGAGTTGTGCATCTGACAACTCTTTGCATTTTTCAGAAATCTCTTTTGTTTTCTCAGCCATCATTTCATGAGCTAAGTCTATGACTTGAAGTTTTTCATTTAGTTTGCAAGTTAAAGCTTCAATTTCACTTTCATAACCTTTTATCTTCTTCAAGTATAAAGATTCGTTTCTTTTAGCAAAAAAATTGATTCTTTAATGTTAGACATCTCGCCCACCAGACTTTGGTTTTGTGTTGACAACCTGTCTACCTCACCCTGTAGTTCATGACATTCTAAACACACAGAGTTAGACTGTACCTCTCCTATTTGTTTGTCAAGATTTGCCAATAGCGCTGCAAGTTTAGCTTCCATTCTTTTGTATTTAGCTTCCTTTTCTTCAGCTTCCTTTTCATGGTCAGACTTTTGCTTTTCTTCTTCAGCATCTGTTGTCTGATCAGCTTTATCTACCTCAGCTTCACTTTTCTTCTCAACTTTAGCATCATCTACTGCAGCTTCACTTTCATCAACAGGTATAATTTCTGCCATGAATGCCTGAGTGACATTGTCATCATTTTCCAAGTGAACACTCTAGTCATTTGAACATTCTCTAGCTGTAGAGATCAGCGCTCTCGAGTTAGAGTTGTTTGATCCTATTGTTTGAAATCTGACTCGAAGTCTCCTGCTTTTGTTTTTGACATTCCCTAGCGAAATGCCCATAACTTTGACAGTTGAAGCATCTCACTTTGGTCTTATCGAAACCAACAGTCTTTCCTATAAACTTCCTTCATGTTCGGTTCATAAATCTCTTCACTCGTCTAGTAATCATGGCCATTTGCCATTGCAAATCCATATCTTCAAGATCATCAGGGTCAATCAGATCATAGTCTTCATCTAAAGTGGCAGGATTAGATATCTTCCCCTGAATGTAGTTTTCATATGAAGCAACAAATGAAGCAAGTAGAGCAAGATGCTCTTCTGCAGACTTAACACTCATAGGCATCGACTTAACACTACTACTCTGCTTGGAAGCTGATGTTCTCTTGGCTCCTGTTGATCCTCCTGAGGCAGCTACAAAACACACATCACCATGCTCATTCACTGTGACCTGCTCATTTTCACACGATAGAAACGTAGTAGCAGAGTCGCTAGAAGCGTTGTTAGATGAAGAAGATGTAAGCCCATTGTAAATCCCTGGATCTTGAACCTGATCATATCCAGTGTCTTTCTTCTTCATACTGAGCTCATAAGCTCTCAGCTTTCCTACCACTTCTTTAAGCTCTTTTGTCTCATTATCTGCTTCTCCCTTGATCATGAGAGTGTAGATATCCCATTTAGTAGGTAAGGCATCGAGCAGCTTGTCATTCTTTTCTACATCTGTATAGCACTCTATCTCATAATTTTCCATTTCCGACATCAGATGGTCGTATCGAGTGATGATGTCCTCAAGTGACTCATGTTTCATGTACTTGAAAAAAGCGAACTGCTTCTTCAGTTGATCAATCTTGTTCTTCTTAACATCTGCATTTCCTGCATATCGCTTTTCCAATGCATCCCACATATCCTTTGAATTAGTGTACTTCTTGAAGGTATGCTTGATGCTATCAGGTAAGGACATTTTTATTGCTGCCAAGGCTCTCTTTTCAGCCTCATACATCTTTTTATCAGCCTCTTGCATGTTCACATAGGCTGTTCTACGTGGTCTGCCCTCAAAGTCGTGAGTAGGGTTTGTGTACCCATCTTCAATACATATCCACATACGTGTGTCCTGATATTCAACGAAGGATTGAAAACGATCCTTCCATGTCAAATAATTTTCCACCTTCATCATCTTAGGCGGTTTGTTGGTAGTGCCAACTTCATGATCCATTTTCAAAAGCTCATTCAAAGTAGACATGTTCGACATTTTAAACGTTGCAGACTGATAAAACCGTACAAAATATCTCCGAAAATAGTGGTTACCAAATTACACCATTAGAATCGTCTCGAAAAGACGAATCCAATGATATCTAATGTCGAAAACCGAATCCAATGATAAATAATTTTCCACTTTCATCATCTTAGGCGGTTTTTTTTAATTCAAGGAATTTAACGGTGCAGACGGTTCTGTCAAACGTGCTACGGATCAATTTCTATTTGCAAAACAGTCAAATTTTATCGACGCTTGCCAACTGAAATTCCACCCCTTAATTATGCTGTGATTGTGATTAATTTCGCTGGCCTGTTATTTGTTTCAATTTCGCTGATCAAAGCTCGCTGAAAGGTCAATTTCGTAGGTCAAATTCGCTGGTCAAGTTCGCTGGTCAAATTCGCTGTATATTTCGCTATTACGATGACCAGTAAAGTCGCCGAAAACCGTAATAATTTCGCTATGGAAAATTATACGGTTACCAAAGTCGCCTTTGGATTTAACTTCTCCGGTAATTTCGTAGGTCCAGATCAGTTATTTAATTTCGCAGGATCTGATCAAATCTTTTCTGAATTCAGCAGATTTTTTTCCTGATTTCGTATCAATTTCCTGCAAAATCGAACAAGCAAATCAGCAAACTTTTGACAAAATTCTGATAAACTTAATGAAGAACACGAAGACAGTCTTCGAATCTTCAAGGAATTCAGCAAAAAATTCTTCCAGAATCAACCAAAAACTTTCCTGGAAACCCTAAAACCTGCAAAATAGCAAACAAACAATCAATGCAGAAGATCAAAAAACAGCCAAAAAAATTCGAAAATTTATATCGAATCAGCCAAAAATTTCGAAACCCTAATTGTTAGATTTAAAAATTTCGAAAATCTCCCTGTTTCTGCCAAGCACAATTCTGAACCGAGCCTTCAAGAGCCTAATGCTCTGATACCAATTGTAGGTCCCCTTGTTCGTATGGATCTTCACAGAATTGTCAATCCAATCAAGAGTGCGGAATCCTCTTGATCAGAATATCACAGAAACGAGTAGTAATCAGCAATTCACAATCAAACTGGGTTTCTATTGATTATCAATCTCACGAATCACAATCAATCAAAACCCTAACACACACAATTTCGTCCAAGACTATTGCCTCTCACGAAATTCCTCACAAATACTGTTTTGGCTGATTAACCTAAACCCTAAAGCATAACCTTGTTTATATAACACAAGGTTTGCAACTTGGGCTAAGGTTTCCTACATGGGCAAGCACAATTCGTCCCCCTAGACCCAATGTGGGTTTTGTTTAGCCCAAACTCTATTATTCCACTAATACATAGCTAAACCCGCTAACCGTTTATCATTTAACTAATTACAAGATATCCAAAGACCAAATCTAAGTTGTTGTCATAAATATGCACCAACACAAGCTCATTCCATCTAAGTCATTACCGATCAGCCGCTAAGAACCATCCTAGAAAAGCCTGAGGATTCAGGAAGGTTGGCTAAGTGGGCTGTGGGACTGGGGGAGCATAAGATCGAACATGTACGAGAATTTATTCACATCGTATATTATTACACACGATATTTTTTCTTACTCGGTTTGGCAAAATATGAGACCTTGCCTTAATCGTTTATACTTATTCATTTCCCGGGTTCGAGTGCGTAGTTACACCCCTCCCATGACTTTTCCATCATTTTCCTTCTAATATTTATATATGTAATCATTTAAAATTTATTTTGTAACCAACGCTTGTCGGATGTCTTGATCAAGTCTCGTCTAGATCAAGTCTCAAACCGAATACATTCAATCTTTAACCTTAAGCTCTGATTACCAACTTGTAAGACCCTTTTTACTAAACATGAAATTTCATTAAAAAAAATACTTGCATTCATAAAATTTATAAGGAAAATACATTTCCATACTTAATTACGAGTTAATTAAAACTTCACTAGTGTTCAAAAGTGTTACTACTTGATAATAACACTGTTTACGATAAAAGATGTAAGAAAATGTGGAAGTTTGATCTTTGAATTGTGTACGGTACTTCATTGAGGTTGATCAACACCTGAAAATTTAAAAATAAACCACCTAGATATCATAAATCATCAAAATCACTATTTATATGCCATTTTAAACATGTCTAAATGAATCCATTTACAAAAAACAAACAAAAACCAAAACTTTCCAGCAATTTAACCTCCTCGCGACCCGCGAGGAGTTAACCCATTTGGCTCGTAGGTGGCGAGCTTTATCGCGGGGCGCGAGCCAATAAGCCTCCTGCACCGCGGGTGGCGAGAAGTGTCACAGCCTGATATTTTGATACCTAGTGGGCCCAGACTTGGGGGTACGTGACGATTGATATAAAATACACAGATAGCACATCGGAAGTTTTGGATTTAAAATATTATTACAATAATAATGTCTGAATGTTCAAAATATAATACAGGCGGATATTGTATCAGAAGATCCACAGGAGGATCGAAAATTTACAAAATGAGATAACAGACTACTAGGCTTCATATGTAAGGAGTTGTAAATTCCTCTTAAGCATTACCGTGCACTTCCAGCCTATTTCTTAACCTTGCAACCGGTCACTTAGTCTTTTGAAGGTACGTCAGTTTACACTAGTAAATACAAATAACCGACACATTTTGAAAATATTTCAAAATCATTTTCATGTACACAATGATACATATCTTTTCGTAAATAACTTGGGATAAACTATTTCTTATGTTATTTGTTTTACAAGCTTGACAATTCATACGGGGCCCGAAAACTATGCAGAGACATGATTAACCGACACACCACTTTAATTCCCTTATTGGGAAAACCCGTATTGGGTTATAAAAGACATTATCATATAGCATTAGCATCTGTTAGATGTATGCCTACACCCGTGCTTAGGTCGTGGCCACTTGCAATTAAATGAGCCGAGGATATCCAGGGCACGGTCGTATTAACCCCCAATGACTTAGTTCAAGTAAAACGAATTAAAACGGGTTATTTGAATTCCAAACACATAGTAATGGATCCCATACCCGACCATGCAGTAATAATATACCGTATCCCAAGCCCGTATAGGGAAAATAGATTAAGAGTATTTACCTGACTTAATAAATCTAACAATGCAAGATATAAAAATAAGCACAGCCGTTATCACAGTTAACTAGCACGGTTGCAATCTACTGGAATGCCTTAGTTTGGAATGAATGGTATAATAACCAATTAGAATGTCAACGGGTCTTATTCAAGTCATAGACTTGGACCGGTTAACTTAAATTAACGAAAACGGTACGATACGCTAGATTAAGCGATGAACGGATAGAATGTAGTTTAACCCTCACAAGAACTAAGACTTGTATAAAATATGGGTAAACAATATACATTCTGGAATTTGAAATAAATTTGAAGGATTTGACCTGTTTCGGTAAACTTACGTAAACTAGTTATATAAGCTAACCGTATGTGCGTAGGTCGTATCGGGTGATCGGACGAGCTATAAACAAGTTCAATATGCCAAAACATTTTAATTATGTTATAACATCAGTAGGTAATCCATTTTATGTGATCATTATGGTTTAAAACCAATTTATGCACCATAAGGGAATTTTAGTCAAAACATGGCATAATTCATGAACTTGTATAAAAACTCAAGTTATAAACAAGTTGATTATGCCAAAACATGTAAATTATATTACCATATCGGTAGGTTATCCATTTCATAAGTTCATTATTGATTAAAATCAAATTATGCACAAAAAGACCATTTTGGTCAATAATAGGCATATTATAAGAACTTGATAAGGTAGTATAACCACAAAGGGTTATTCTACACTAGAATATGATCATAATGCAACTTAGAATCTATTAGGGGTTAATATTTATAACTATGGATCACTTATCCTTAGACCGGCCTGGATCACCAATCCTTAATAAATGATGTAGGAAGTCTGAGGATCACAGATCCTTATTATTTTACAACTTTGCTAACAAGTGTTCTCTGTATTTTCTCATGGTAGTATGCAGGTCATGGATGATGTGGACCAAGTCATCGCGAGAATCTCGGTCCATATTCGTTAAAGATGCTGCACGTGTTCAATTAGCTCAACGTATACTAACTTGGACGTGGTCACCCTACATTTTCGGACTAAGTTGTTATTTCCATTTAAAAGGGTTGATCAAGTGTTTAGATAGACATATTGTAATTTTCAGAAACACACACACTCTCTCGAATACCAGCTCTCGAATACTCTCTCACATTAGCAAACATTGTACCACACTTGATCAACATCCGAAGTTGTAAACATTTTTGTTCAATATACTTGATAGTGATAGTTTTCACTATCCGAGGTTTTTTTTTTGTGCCGGAGATCTCATAAGGATCAAAGGCTTTTTCCTCGTACAAATCCTTGTGTTCATTGTTCTTAACATTTCACATTTGATCATTCACATATTCAACATTCAAGCACACTACCTCACAAAATCAGATTTGGTTACATAATCCTTTGTTTGATTTTTGACCAAAATAGAATCAATAACTAAAGTTGCTAAATCGGGTCAGAATCAAAAGTCAAAGAAGAAGTCAAACTGCTTGACTTTCGGTTGCGAACCGACACATAAACTGGAAATGACGGGCTGAACATGTTTATACATGTTCTAATATTAGTTACCAACTAATATAATCTTAAAAACATGGGTTTAAATGATTACAAGTTCATTTTATAAGTTTTCCGAAAATCTGTCGTTTGACTTTTTATTAAACTTAACTTTGACCCGTCATTTGACCAACTTAACGTGATTTCCAGGAGGTATCCTTTTGAGGGATTAACACCTACCTTATTACGATCACGTAGCCATATTCGATTCGAACAATGGTTGGATCGTAATGGTCTAAACCGAAAGTCAAAGCAAAAGTCAATTTGCTTGACTTTCGGCTAATAAAAGCCTATAAAAATGAAAAGAGCTAGAAATGAACACTTACTTGTGATCCTTAGAATATTTAAAACTCAGAGGATGCTCCTTTAAGATCAGGAACTTCCAGATTAGTGTAGAGAGAAGAGAAATGAGAAAGGTGCAACTTGTTAAAGTGTTCAAGGCCCTTATTTATACCAAAAGAGGGTGTACAAGATTGTTCCAGGTGTTAAGGGTTGATATAGGATCACTCCAGGTGTCCATAAACGTGTTAGAAGCTGCAAATGGGTGGTAAATCACGAGAGGTGTCACTATGACAGAGAAACTTGGCCTCCAAACAAAATTCTGTCACTGGCAGTCCCTTACGGACCATATGGCCTTCTGGCTTACGGTCCGTAAGTCTTGTAGGCGCACACAAATTTCAAATCCCTTACGGACCGTAAGCTATAAAGCTTTGCGGTCTGTATCCGCCATATTGAAACAACATTAACTCATGCTTGCGGTCCGTAAGCATACAGGCTTACGGTCCGCAAAGGGTCACTCAGAGGTCATTAATTGGCATGTTGACACCTTTAGTCCCTCCACACTCAAAGTTTTGAATTTGACAAAATTAGTCCCTCTCGTCCAAATTATTAGGCATATTTAAGAGTGGACACGTGTCATTATATTATCCGACATAAATTTACGAAGTGTTACAAGAAGGCAATTTTTCCAGAATATTTTCTAGCTGGGAGCTGCAGACTCCCAACACTACCATGTTACACTTAAAATTTCATAACTTCGCCAAAACTCATCCGTTTTACTTCAAACTTGTTTCTAAACATTGGTAATTCATTTGTCTACAAGTATAATTAGTTACTCTTGACCCAGGTACTCAATATTTATGATTTTGTATTATCATTATCCGGTTTTACTTATTATTTGACACGTTTCTCTTATTTGACCTTTAGGCACATATTGACCCATTATTTTTACAAGGTTCACTTCCTTTCAACTTCACCCTTCATCCGAGCTTCTAAATCTTGTGTTTCACACTCCCATTACCCGGTTTGCGTTTACACTTGTTTGACCCTTTGACTATATATTAGTCAAACTTAGTTCTAATTCAAGCTTATTTCCAAGAGTTCACATCCTCTATGTTTCGACCCATTCCCCGGGTTCATTACATTATAATATGCGTTCTCGTTATTCGATTTACGTGTGTTTAACCCGTTTGGTTTATTCGTGTGAAATCCATAACTTATGAATGACCAAACTTAATACTCTTTTTATTCGACCCGTTTGATTGTTCGTGTGAAGTCCATAACTTATGAACAACCAAGATTATTACTCTTTTATTTATCCATCTGGTCCGTTCGTGTGAAGTCCATCACTTATGAACAAACCAAAATTCATGAGTATCATTTCCTCATCTAACATATACAACTATCTAAACTAACTCGACAAAGTAACTACGGAGCATGAAGCCACGTACCTTAAAGCTTATTTTCAACCGAGCGTTCGTCCCGACTTGGTGTCCTGTTGCTTCTCCCGAGTTGCCTAAAGAGTGCAACCCCTAACATCATTAGAACACTCCAGTTCATAATTAAACTAAGTAATTTGTCAATCATATAACCACATGTTCTCATTTATAATTGTTATGCATAACATCATTTAATCATTCATTTGAGCATTTTGTCATACACCTTATGTGAAAGATTTTTATACTAACATTATCAAGTTCTATAACCAACAATTAGCCATGTTTATACATCTCATAACATCAAAATGGTTGGCATGTTTAATTAGCACCTAAAACTCAATATGTCAAACATCTAATACACCATTTTCATCATCATAATTCACGTGTTCTACCTCCTTATCCAAAACCGACTTACCTATGTATGGTAATTCATACAAACACCCAAATCATAGCAATATATTCACATTTTTTCACTTAAGGTTTGTTCCTAAGCAAGTATACATCTCTTATCATGCCTCAATTTCTGAAATTCTTACATGGATTGAAATCCATGGAATCTACCTATATTCATGATATCACCAAACTAAGATTTTTGAAATACCTTGTGATCCCCTAGTTTAGGTGACCATTAATATGTGTTCATGCATGAATTCAAGGTTTGAACTGCCCTCCACTTTGATGGATTAAGCTTGAACAAGGGTTTGCTCCCTTGTTCTTTCTCCTGGTCGCTGCACACACACACACACACACACACACACACACTTAGTGTGTGGTGTGTTTTATTTTATTACTAATACCCAATTTTCAGTTTTTTCCCTTTTGGTCCCTCATGTTTCAAATTTTATTTATAGATGGCTACTATCCAATATTTATCACTAACAACACAAATAATCAACTAGGTTAATTGTTCCTAGTTATCATTCAAGCTAATTTTATCTATATATTATATATATTCAAGCATATTTATTACATATATATCTATATATATACATACTTTATATGGCTTATTATTTTTGGGGTGTTACATTGATGATATTTTTCAGAGACGCTTATGTCATCTCTGACGAGAATGGTGACTAGTATGATGAACTGGGGAAGTGGGATCAAGATTGTAATGGGTTAGGTTCCCGGCGAGAGGAAGTTTGATCAGTGAATAATGGTTATGGGTTTCTGACAGCAGAGTACTTCGGCGAGAAAGGAATAACTGGGTGCTGTCATGTCTCAGGCAGCAACAACTGATAATGATGATGGTTACTTTGGATGTCCTAATGAATTTAACAAGTAGCGATGTTCTAGTAAATGGTGATGATTGTTGTTGATCGAATCAGAAGTGATGGTTGATAGAGGTGCTTAGAGGAGGTTTGTGGTGATGATAATGATTATGTGGTGAATGAAGGCCATGGATGATGGTAGCACATTTGGAGACTTTCATGGTAGTTATTGGGCCGAAGGAGTGGGAGGCGGTGGTAGAAGTGGCAACCGGTGGTCGTGGTGGGGGTAGATGTGACAACCCGAGATTTCAAGGTCTTTCTTCTACGCATTACTTGTTTCACAACTCTGTTTTCATAATTCGTTTTGCGTTGTAACTTGTGCATGTTTGATAAATGATTAATGTATTGTTATGTGTGGTTGTATTGTGCATGTTTCATAACTAAGGTCCTTCGTCATGAACCCTCCTCGACGAAGATAGTTCTTCGTCAACATCAAACTTGACGAAGTTTAGATCCTTCATCATCACTATACTCGATGAAGTTTAGATCCTTCGTCATTACTATGCTTGACGAAGTTTAGATCCTTCGTCATCACCCTGCTTGACGAAGTTAGGTCCTTCATCATCACCATACTCGATGAAGTTTAGATCCTTCGTCATAGAGGATTCTTCGCCATGAGGGTTCTCGGCCTAAGCCCATTTCCTTGTGACGCATATATATATATATATCATTAAAACACTCGCAAACCCTAATTCCTCTCAAGCAAACGACGGCAGAGGCTTCTTGAAACACTTCTCCTCACGACTAAGCTTTCAACGAACGACCTCATCATCTCACGGTTTGTAAATTCATTCCTGTTTTGATCCTTGTCGACTATCATTGATTATGTGCAACTTGCTTGATAGGATTTGTGAGAAATTGAGTGGTTGTTAGAGAATTATGTTGATCATATGAATGATGTTAATATTTAGGGTTGCATGATAACAAGGTTTTGATGAGTGTCTTGTGATAACCCACTGATTAGATCTGATATGAAAGTAATTATGATGCTAACCAAGGTAGATCAATAAACTAGGGTTGCATATTATCTCGATAGTTTGGCGAAGTATGATGCCCTTGATACGGTTGTAATATGATTGTTCACTAAAACTAAAACAACCGTGTTATTTGATTTGAATAGTGAGCTATGATGATTAAACTAGTAAAGCATGATTAGGGTTTGTTTGATCATGAAAATAACTGTTATTAGATTCGAAAAAACATGCCAAAATTTGGTTAACTGTTGATTACGAAATTTTTGGGAATCACTGGATGAAATCTTGAAATTGTTGAGGCAGCGATGAAGATTCCCCCCTCCCCCACGAAGTATTCATGTCGATGAAGAACTGATTCTTCGCCGACAAGTCTTTGACGAACATTTAAAGGGCTTCGTCACAATCACTCTTGACGAAGTCTGATTCTTCGTCAAGAGGGATTCTTCGCCATTATGAATCTTCGCCATGAAGGCATCCCACGAAGAATGATTCTTCGTGGAGATGCTGTCAGTGAACAAACAGAACAGTTTTGGTGATTTATACAGTTTATAGTGTGTACGAGATTTGAATGATTGCTATCTGTTATGCGATGATCTTTGCTATGAATGCACACTATGATTATACGTGAACAACGTGAATGTAAACTGATTACGTGTACATGAACACCATAGGCTTTGACTGATTAAGTGTGAACAAGTAACTAGTCATACCGAGCAAACCAAGACGAGTTCACTTCTCTCAAAACAAGCATGCGTCCGGTGGGGACAATCAAACAGACAAACAATTAAACGGGTTTTCATAAACCCACATCCTTGTAGGGGATGTGAGGCAGTTTTCACAAACCCATATCCTTGCAGGGGATATGAGGCAGTTTTCAGTAAATGTTGATGTTGGATAATACACTCACTTTCTATCACTTAAGTCCCATCATACTACCGGGTTAGTTGCCTGTAGGGCAACGGGGTTATTAGTTGATAGCGCTATTAGGTTTGGCACCCTCACGACGTACCTGGATAGGACGGGCGTGAACTAATAACTTTAAAATCATGACCAATGTTTGATAGAGCATTGGAGAAGGGCAAAAAGGAGCTGTCTGCGGTATCGAGTTATTATCAAGATAACATAACATAAGTCAATACTTGGTAACAAACGGTTAAACAAACTGTGAACTCACCAGCGTTGTCTGATACACTTTTCTGCATGCTTGCAGGTCCTTAGGTACACTGTCATGGAACTTACTGTCTGGGAAGCTGGAGTGGTCATGGGTCATGACATTTGGAAACGCTTCTCGCTGTTGCATTGTTTTGAACATTTTCATTTAAACTTATTGAACAAATTATTATGCTTCCGCTGAATATGTTTGATTTTCTGAACTGGTGTTTGAGTTACACTATTTTATTTAATGGGAAAGTTCTATTTTCTTTATGGTTCAATGTGATTAGTGGCTAGATCCTGGTACGTCACATGCCTCGCGGGGGTTTCCGCTTTTGGTATTTTTGGGGGTGTGACAGTTTGGTATCAGAGCCACTGGTTATAGTGAACTAGGTTTTAAAACGTTTTCATAAAACCAGACTATAACCAAACAGTATCGAAAGCGACCATGACACTCAGCTCAATATCGCAAGGTTCGTCCTCTTTTTACTTTATGCATTACTTATCTAGTAGCCACACACCCACGACTTGCATGAAACTACATACTAGATACCATGATGTGATTACCTGTGCTGCATGTTTTGGTGATGCTTGATAGTGTGACACTACCCTCGACTTTTGTGATTCCTAGTTTTGTAATATCCTCCATTTTGTTATTTGAGTGTGGGGAACCTTCTAGTGCGAGTTAAGAGGCACTGAGATAAGCATGCAAATTGCCTTATTATTGTGGGTGCACACATAATAATAATGTGAGGTGCATGTGAATCCCAATGAGGCTTAATAAGTGTAAAAGGGGTTCTGTTCCACTATTCGTATAAAGTTAGAGTTTCTCAAATCCATGGAAGTCATGGTGAGGATTGACTTCAACTCACTTGCGATCCTTATCTTTTCCACTCTTCTTGTATAGAATCATGAACGGACGTGGTGGACGCAACGGTGGACGTGGAGGCGGCCGCGGTGGTGGACGTGGCAACATCGTCATGACTCAAGCAGAGTTGACTGATCTGATTAACACACGCGTGGCTGAGGCTTTGGCAGCTCAGCAAGCTAGTAGGATATATACCAGACAAAGCATAGTCTTCGGTCATTTCACTCGATTCTTATTTGTGCGTACTTTCTTTTTGTTTTAGGTCAACATGTGAACCAAAACCAGAACAATCCACCTGTGTGTACGTTCAAACTGTTCATGGATTGCAAGCCTCAAACTTTTAGCGGAGCCGAGGGTCCGATGGGACTGCTCCATTGGTTTGAGAAAGCCGAGTCCGTCTTTGCTATGTGTAACTGTCCAGCTAGGGACAGGGTGAAGTTTGCTTCTGCTGGGCTTTGAAATGGCAAACGCTGGGCATTGGAGGATGGTGCTTTGACTTGGTGGAATGCTCAGGTGCAGATGCTGGGCATTGAAATGGCAAACGCGACTACTTGGGATGATTTCAAAGAGCTGATTCGGGAAGAGTACTGCCCTTGGGATGAAATTCAAAAGTTGGAAAACAAGTACTATAACTTGAAGATGGAGGGATCTGAGATCGAGGCTTATACGAAACAGTCTCACGAGCAGGCAAACATGCATCCTAACCTATCCCGACCACCACCCCACAGGATCGAACTCTACATTAAGGGATTGGCACCACAAGTCGAGGGTTTGGTCACTGCGGCAAATCTCGACAACCTACCACGGATTATCAGACTGGCTCACAAGATCACTGATCAGGAGGTAGAGCATGGCTCGCTGCCACCACGTGTTGCTGCTACTACTACTGCTGCTACTGCTACCCCCACCACCGATAACAAGCGTAAGTGGAATAACGCAGATAAGGCGACCAACTCGAATCAGTCGCAAAAGAAGCCTTACAACAACAACACCCGCAGCTTCAGCCTAGGGGTGTTCATGAGCCGATCTGATCCGATCGAGGGTCTGCTCATGCTCGGATTGAATTACAACCGATCCGATCCGATCAGATCGAATTTGTAAAACCGAGCACAAAAGTGATGCTCATGCCCGGATTGAATTTGAATCGAGCGGATCGTTTTCGCTCGGTTTTGGTTGATTGAATTATAAGGTTGCGTTCAACAAAATCAAATCCTAACTTAATTAAAACATGTATAACACCTTACTAACAAAAGCAATACGTAACTAAAATCATGATTCTAAAAATGTTCTTAACAATATCAAGAAGCACAAAATAAAGTGTGAAAGACGAGGGCTTGATTGTGTGGCAGACTAGTGTATATTACGATTTAATGATGAGATCCTGGCCATCCACGTGTGTAAATCAATGGCCAGGATTTGTTCACTCAGTTCGGAATTACATTGGTGTTCACTCTAGAACCCCACCCTATATATATATAGGGTGGGGTTCTAGAGTGAACACCAATGTATTTCCGAACTGAGTGAACAAATCTTGGTCATTGATCTACACACGTGGATGGCCAGGATCTCATCATTAAATCGTAATATACACGATTGTATTTCAACATCAAATCCTGACCATTGATCTACACACGTGTATGGCCAGGATTAGTTCACTCAGTTCGCAAGCTACACTAGTGTTCACTCTTGAACCTGATCCTATATATATATATGTAGAGGTTCCTATAAAAAAGTGGTTTTTTGTGAGAAAGGTAAGAAAGAATCTACACCATTAGATCTTTGATCTAATGGTTGGATCATAATGGCAAAATTGTAAATAATGTTTACTATTAAACATATTAATTTTCTAGATTAAGGGTATATAGGTAAATTTAACATTTTTAAATTAAGAAACTAACATTAATGCACATGCAACTTCCCCCGTCTTTTTTAAACGTCAATAACTTCTTATACGTAACTTTTTAAAAAAAGTTACACCATAATAACGAGCGTTTTTTTATCTTTAATATGAGTACCATATTGCTATACTTATATAGAGAAAAAAAATATGTTTCAATCAGATGTTTAGTCCATGATGTTTGTTTATGTTCATACAGTGGTGTTTTAATTGTTTTGTGTAAGACCCGTCTCTATTAATCAATATTATAATATTAAACACGCATTTTATATGAAAATGCAAGCTTACAAAAAAACTTTTCCAAGTTAAACTTCTTACATAATTCAAAAACATTCCAAAATATAATTTCAAGTGTTTACAATATCCACTTTTTAAACTAGAACAAAATAAGATCGTTGCGGAAGCATCGATACATGTGTTCGGTTCTCCTTTCTTGCTTGATCCTCATCCGGAGTTCCATAAGACTTTCCTAAAATCAAAACCAACATAAAAGTTAGTTTTGACAGTTTCACAGCAAGTTATAAACATATTTCCATCCAATTCATTTATCCATTATTCAAAATTCTTGTTTCCTTCGAATTCGTAATTTAATCCTTCATCATATGGAGTTAAAGTTAACATCTGAATTCATAAAATAATGGGCTTCGAGCCCTTGACTTTAAAATTCATTTTTTAAAGACTTTTGACCCGTTCAAGTTTTTAAACCTCAAAACTTGTTTCTAATTGACCATTAAGCATACATCAACATGTTTATCTCAAAATCTTTAGTTCGGGTCTGTAATCTTTTATGAATTACACGGCTAGTACTCATTCTATGCGCATAATTGTTTTGACCCGTTTCGAAGATTTAAACCTTTTAAGTTTAAATCTTTCCCCTTTGTTATGCACAGTCCACTTGATATTTACCTATAACTTACATGATTGTAAAACACGTTCTTAAACGACTCATTAGGATCGTTTACCCGGTTCAGTGTTCATGGGTATTTTGGTCAACTTCAGTCCCTCATTATACGACGAAGGGTTTTCACTAATATTTGACCATCTTATTACTTCTATCTATAATTCAAAAAATGCGTACCTGGCTCGGGTCAACATATTGACCCGTTTAAAAATCTTTTGCTTTTAAAATTTCTAGATAAAAGCATTACAAACCGTATGTCCTTTCCTGAAATCACAACACTTAACAAGTGGTCATCAGTTAGTATTATTGTCAAATGGTATTAACTTACCATTTGACTCGTTTAGCCGAAAGTGACCATTTATCAACATAAGATGATATTTTTAAATACCATCCCGCCCCTTAAACCTATTTCGGTTTACACCGTGAGTTCTTATTACTTAAATAGCATTACTTGAATTATTTGACCCGTTAAGATTTACACCAAATGGTTATCTTTTCAAACCTTTTATCTATCCGTCAACAAATGTACGGATTTTTATTCAATCACTTTTACCCATTACGGTTCACCCTATAACGTGATGTTCAAAATTCCATATTGGTTAGTCTTCACCCGACTAGTCTACCGTTTTTACCCCTTTTTACCATAGTTTATGGTTTCTTACCATATTTCCTTATTCCGGCTTACATTGTATCATGCCGGAATATAGTATTTTCAAATACTTGTCATAATTCAAAAATCAATACTCACAAGTAAATGTATCATAATACCAAGGGGGTGTAAGTTTAACTTACCTTGAATTCCGATTATGCTTTTCCACGCGTATTAGTTCCGTTTGACCCGCTTCTACCCAAGCTTCCACCTAGCTTTTCGAGCGTCAATCTACCTTTTATCATTCGCAAGGTGATTAGATTAGTCATTATTATCAAGACTATCTCACCTTACGGACTTTATATCAAAATCACCAAATTGATTTCATTATTGGTCAATTTGACTTTTAAAAGTCAAACGGCCTATAACACGAGCAATTACACAATCAAGTTCAACAATTCATTTAAGCAATTTGTCAAATATCCGATAGGCATTATTCTTACACTACCGTTTTAACTAGTTTTCTCATCAAATTCATTATACTTCTAATTTCTTTAATTAGTTCAAACGATTATCATGACTAGTTTCTTTATTCATTTTTGCAAGAACCAAGGGTTCCCTTTTATAACGAGACTCGTTTCATCATACTATTTAGCATTCATCCGAATACCTATTATAATCAAGTTTCATAACTAGTTGTTTAGCCAAGCTTTAACATTAATTAGGAAAGTTCATATCACTGAAAATGGGCTGTTTTTGGTGACTTGTTTAACCTGTTTACAAGTCTTCAAAAATTATGTTTTTTTATGTGGCGTACCTCTCGGAGGGTTAGTCCTGTGTTAAAATTTCAGGATCAAACTCTTTACCAAAAATTCGTAAAAATTCATTTACTAAGCTGCAATCAGATTCGTCACTTCTGACTGCAGCTTACGGAAAAATTCATTAAAAATTCCTCGTTTATCCGATTGACGAAATTCCAATTGGTGATTCTTTTAATCGCTTAAAACTATCTACAATAAAAATTTGAGATCATAACTAGATCCCTAAATTGAGTTATGACATTCGTAATGGGCTGCAAATTCTGCCAGAAAACGCAGCTTGAACCTTTGATACGGAAAAATTCATAAAACGCTCAATTTTCGTCGAAAAAATGCGATTCCAGTGGGGTTTTAAAGATATTTCCTGGAATTACATTTTAGACTCAAGAAACACATATTTTTGTCAGGTTTTTTTAGGTTACAGCCAATACAAGTCGGTTGTAAATTCTGATCAGGAGCTGTTTGAATTCAGCTTTCAATTTAAGCATGTTCTTGACATCATAACACTAATTTTTAGCAATCAAAACCCTAAAAACATCTCATACATGAATTTAGCATCAACAAAATCTGAATTTACTTGAGCTAGGCATGATTTCAATATATACTTGTCTAGGGTTTACTCCTAAACACTATTTCACTTCAATATCATCCATACCACAATCATGCAACATCAATTTCGAATTTCATGAACTCACTCAGAAATTTGGATGAATTTTTTTCCATGGAAATTACATACCTTATGATCCCTTCGTCGAGGTGATCACTAATCTATATTCAGATTTCGATTTTGACTTGATTTGGGCCTTCAATTTGTGAGTTTTGTGAGAGTTAGGGTTTGAAGGTGGGTTGGTCGCCCTTCTCCTGTTCTTGTTCGATCCAGACACATCCAAAGGTTTGTTTGGATTTTATTTTTAAGTTTAATAATATTAAGTTTTCCATTTTAACACTTTTGGCCCTCCAACTAAAAACCATGTTAATCTCTAAGTGTTTTAATTCATGTTCCTTAGTTATAACAAGATTTATGACTAACTAGGTTACTTACCCTAGTTAGCTTATTCTTGTTTATTTTATACTTTATAGTTCTAATATAAAGTTTTATATTTTCGGGGTGTTACATTTTGTGATTCAAAGCGTGGTGTTTTTTTTATCTACTGGAAAGTAGGTTTTAAAACACCATGGTGTTTAAACATCACCATGTACAATAACCATACTATGAACATTATACTAAGAACACATTCTGGAAATGGAGGTAGTGTCTTTAATAGTGTTATATACTTATTGAATAGTGTTATATAATTATTGAATGGTGTTATATACTTACTGAATGGTGTTATATAATTATTGAATGGTGTTACATATGTGCTGAATGGTGATTTTGCAGTGTTATTCATTGTGTTTTATAGAGATCTTTAAAATGGTGTTATATACTTATTGAATGGTGTTATATACTTATTGAATGTTGTTATATAATTATTGAATGGTGGTATATACGTGCTGAATGGTGGTTGCAGTGTTATTCGTAGTGTTTTTATGTAACAACCATCTAATTATTATTATTCGAATTTAATAAAAATATGCATGATTTTATATAAAAAGTGTTTTACTTAAACACACCGTACAAAATCAAAGTTTTAAAGTGATCAGATACTAGTTAACTACCAACTAGTTTGAACATTCAAAACATGTTTGGTAAATCATTTACATCATAAACATTGTCTAAACAAAGTTAAATTAACGCGGAAGCTTCAAAAGTTCGTGTTCGGTTCTTCAAAAACATGCTTGATCGCCATCCGGAAAGACCCCATCAACACCTAGAGTCAAAACCACTTAAAAAGTTAGTTTTGACATTGATATAAAGCATATAAACAAGTTCTAGAATCGAATCATCAAAAATAAAATAAAATTTCAGTTTTGATCCTGTCGCGTGTCGCGCCAGAACCCCCTCGACTTTTCGTGTGTCGCGCCAGATCCAAAGGATCCTGTCGCGTGGCGCGGGGGAAACCATTTTCCAGCAGGTGCAGGTTTTTGACCTGCATTTCCTGCCAGCTCCGAAATTCACCAATTTTAACTTCAAATGCCCATAACTTTTGATCCGTAGGTCCGTTTTAGGTGATTCTTTTTCCTATACGTCTGTAATTTAATTAACGACGTGTCTATTACAATTATCATACCGAAAATTTGGTTTACGGACCGAACGACTAAAAATCACTATACAATTTTTCGACCCATTATATTTACACCCATTTTGCTACCATTTCAATAGTAACCATAAGGCGCTTTTACCCAACATCCAGGGCTTATTATCATTGGCATTTCATTACCAATCTTATGGCTTCATGCTCTTGTGATTGTCATCGCGAATGCTAACTATCAAACACTAACACTACTAATTACACAATTATTCGACCCGTTTGGCTCATCTATGGAATCCTCCATTATAATGACTACCAAACGATTCCTAGTCGATTCTTAACCTATTAATTCAAGTAGCGAACATTGTCACTTCAATCAACACAACTTTTATTCTAAAACATAACTATACATATTCTAATATCAAATTCACTTAATGTAACGAATCAAGTTACATACCTTCAAAGCAAACCCTTCAAACGCACGTCACCACCGGCTTGTCCACTAGACGCTCCGGCTTCCTTCCCTATAGAGTTCATCCATAGCATCTTTAGAACTCTTTTCTAATCATATATCGCATAGTTTGCCGAAACATTACAAATATGCGTTTTAGCTTGAAATTTCAGTTTTAAGCCTTCTTTGAGGCATTTTTACAAACACTTTAAGGGCAGAATTTTACATGGTTCATTATCAAGTTTATAACTTGTCATATAGCCCAAATTTACATCAATCAAACTATCTTACATAAATGTTAACCTCTATAATTCTGAAATCACTTCACAAATATCAGATTACACTAGAACAACCACCAAAATCTTAGTGTTTGTCAACTTCCACAAAAACCCACTAATCACCTTCAATGGTGTTCATGGATTTTACTAGAATTAAGCATGATTTCAACATATACTTGTCTAGGGTTTACTCCGAGACACTACAATGTTCCTATTTCATCCATATAACAATCATGCATCAACAATTTTTGAATTCTCTAAGTTTATCAGAATTTCAAGTAGAGGTTTTCTATCAAATTTCACATACCTTATGACCCCCTTGCAATGGAGATCACTAATCTTAGCTCGGATTTTGCTTTGGAACTGATTTCAACCTTCAATTTATGAGATTTTTATGAGTTAGGGTTTGGTGTGGGTTCCTGGTCGCTCCCCTGCGTTTTGTACGAGCAAGACACACACTTGTGTGTGTGTTTGGTGTATTTTTGTTATTAATATGTCAAGTTTCACACTTGATAACTTTAGTCCCTCCATATTCGTTTTTATTTTATTTTAAGTGTTTAACCCATACATAAGTCACTATCTAACTAGGTTAGTGTTATTCCTAGTTAGTTTATTTTGATTATTTACCGACAACATATTTGTAATAAAAGATTTATATTTTCGGGGTGTTACAAGTCCACGCCCCCTTAAAAGGGTTTCATCCTCGAAACCGGAAATACGTACCAAATAATGTCGGGTAGAGACACCGCATCTCCTCTTCGGACTCCCATGTAGTGTCCGACCCCTTCCTATGTTCCCATTTGATCTTAACTTGATCAATTCTCTTACTTCGCAAGTCCTTAACCTTTCGATCTAGAATTTCTAATGGCCTTACTGCATAATTGAGGCTATTATCCACCTCGATATCATCGTAATGGATATAAGTTGTTTCCTCCGCTAGACATTTTCGCAGTTGTGACACATGAAACGTGCCATGTATTCCACTCAATTCGTCCGGTAACTCAAGGCGATAAGCTACCTTTCCAACCCGTTCAATGATTTTAAATGGCCCGATAAACCTCGGGCATAGTTTTCCTCTCTTTCTGAATCGGATAACGCCCTTCCATGGGGAAACCTTTAACATAACCATGTCATCCACCTGAGATTCAATTGGTTTTCATCTTTTGTCGACATAAGACTTTTGTCTGTCTTGAGCCGCTTTCAAATGGGCTCGAACTACGTCAATTTTCTCGTTAGTGGCTTGGACAACATCTTTATGGGCCAGTTCACGTGGACCCACTTCACCCCAACACACCGGGGTCCTACATTTCCTACCATATAGCATCTCATACGAGGCCATGCCAGTGCTGGTATGATAGCTGTTGTTATTAGAGAATTCTGCTAACGGCAAATACACATCCCAACTGCCCCCGAAATCAATAATACACGCTCTCAGCATGTCTTCTAGTGTTTGTATCGTTCTTTCACTCTGTCCATCCGTCTGATGATGGTATGCAGTGCTGATAAAAAGTTTTGTTCCCATTTGTTCCTGGAAATCTCGCCAGAAGTGTGAAGTAAACCGGGTATCCCTGTCTGCCACAATAGATACCGGTACCCCATGACGTGCCACTATCTCGTTTGTATATATCTCCGACGTCTTTTCTGAAGTATATGTCTCACGTATAGGAATAAAGTGAGCACTCTTCGTCAGTCTATCCACAACCACCCATATAGCATCGAATCCTCGGCTCGTCCTAGGCAGTTTGGTCAACAGGTCCATGGTGATATGTTCCCATTTCCAAACCGGGATTTCCAATGGTTGCAGTTTACCATATGGCTTTTGGTGTTCAGCCTTGACTTGTAAACAAGTCAAGCACTTCTCTACATATTTAACTACATCCCTCTTCATTCTGGGCCACCAATAGTTTTGCTTCAGATCGTCGTACATCTTGGTTGCACCCGGATGAATAGAATAACGGGATTTATGAGCTTCATCAACTAGAAGCGTCTTGACCCCATAGGAGTTTGGGACCCATATCCTTCCGAATCGAGTCTTCAACCCGTTGTTACCATCCGCCAAATCCTTTAGCTGACCGACTATCCTTTCCTTTTTCAAGTTTTCCTCTTTCACTGCCTCGGCTTGTGCTTCTCGGATTCGTTCAAGTAAACCCGAGGTTACAACAAGCTGCATCGACCTCACTCATATTGGGACATAGTCCGATTTCCTGCTCAAAGCATCCGCCACAACATTTGCCCTTCCGGGGTGGTAATGTATTTCGAAGTCATAGTCTTTTACCATTTCTAACCACCGCCTTTGTCGCATATTTAACTCCTTCTGATCGAAGAAGTATTTTAAACTCTTGTGGTCAGTAAATATGGTGCACTTTACCCCGTATAAATAGTGCCTCCATATTTTTAACGCAAACACCACCTCCGTAAGTTCGAGATCGTGTGTGGGATATTTCTTTTCGTGTACCTTTAATTGCCTCGAGGCATAAGCTATTACCTTGCCTCGTTGCATTAAAACACATCCGAGCCCCGAAAGTGAGGCATCCGAATAGACTACCAAGTCTTCGACTCCGTCCAGCAACGTTAATACCGGAGCTTGTGTTAATTTTTCCTTTAGCGTTTGGAACGCTCTTTCTTGTTCAACACCCCAAATGAACCTCTCCTCTTTCCGAGTTAATTTCGTTAACGGCGAAGCAATCTTGGAGAAATCTTGAATGAATCTCCTGTAATATCCCGCAAGCCCTAAGAAACTTCTAATTTCCGAAGGATTCTTCGGAGGACTCCATTTCGACACGACCTCTATCTTTGAAGGATCAACCAATATTCCGTCGGCACTTATGATGTGGCCGAGGAATTGCACCTCTCGTAACCAAAATGCGCACTTTGAAAATTTCGCGTACAACCTTTCTCGTCTGAGTGTCTCTAACACTTCCTGTAGATGATGCGCATGATCCGCCTCATTTTTCGAGTACACTAGAATGTCGTCGATAAACACGATTACCGACTTGTCCAACATTGGCTTGCAAACCTGGTTCATGAGGTCCATGAAAGCCGCAGGTGCATTCGTAACCAAAATGCGCACTTTGAAAATTTCGCGTACAACCTTTCTCGTCTGAGTGTCTCTAACACTTCCTGTAGATGATGCGCATGATCCGCCTCATTTTTTGAGTACACTAGAATGTCTTCGATAAACACGATTACCGACTTATCCAACATTGGCTTGCAAACCTGGTTCATGAGGTCCATGAAAGCCGCGGGTGCATTCGTCAGCCCGAATGACATCACGAGGAACTTGTAATGTCCGTATCGCGTGCGGAAATCCGTCTTCGATACATCCTCTTCCTTAACCTTTAATTGGTGATAACCCGATCTAAGGTCGATTTTTGAAAACCAATTTGCACCTTGTAATTGGTCGAATAAATCGTCTATTCTCGGAAGCAGATATCGATTCTTTACCGTGAGTTTGTTTAACTCCCGGTAATCGATACACATTCGCATGCTTCCGTCTTTCTTTTTCACGAATAGTACCGGTGTGCCCCAAGGAGACACACTCGGCCTTATAAATCCTTTATCGAGCAAGTCTTGAATTTGCGACATTAGTTCTTGTAATTCTGATGGCGCGAGTCGGTACGGCGCTTTAGCTACGGTTTTCGCGCCCGGAACCAATTCGATTCCAAAATCTACCTCCCGTTCAGGCGGTATCCCCGGTAGATCTTCCGGAAACACATCTTCGAATTCACGTACTACCGGCATGTCTCCAATCTTTGGTGATTCTTTCTCGGGCTCATTCGCGTATATCATAAACGCTCTACATCCATGCTTCATGAGCTTGTGAGCTTCCAATATCGAACATATTATAGGATTGCCTCCTTTCTCGCCATAAATTGTAACGTGTTTTCCGCTCGGAGATGTTAGTTTTATCTCTTTACGGAATCACACAACTTCCGTGTGGTGTCGGGATAACCAATCCATCCCAACAACCACTTGAAATTCTCCTATCGACATCGGGATTAGATCTATCGAGTACTCTTCATCATTGATACTCAATTTACAGCCTTGACAGACATCACACACTATGAAACTCTTGTTATCCCCTATTTCAACTTCTAAGGGCACATATAATTTTGTTAATACAAATGATGGATGTCGAATAAATCCATGTGAAACAAAGGATTTATTCACACCCGTATCAAATAATACACGTGCAGGAATCGAGTTTATTGCAAATATACCTGAGACCACATCGGGTTCTGTTTTCGCTTCAGCCGCTGTTAGTTGGAAGGACCTGGCCTTCGCCTTTGAGGCTTCTGTTGGAGATTCTTTGGTATCTTTCTTTCCAACCAAGTCCGGGCATTCGGACTTTTTATGGCCCGGTTGGTAACACTTGCAGCACACAGAGACCTTTCCCGGACATAACGATGCGGTGTGCCCCGTCTTCCCACATATGGGACACGGTTTGTCTTTGAAGCGGCACTCACCCTTGTGCCCCTTTCCACACACCTTGAAACTCGTCGATCCACCTTTCACATCTGTCTTCTTCACCGATTCAGCCGTTCGAGCTTTCTTTGTAGGGCTCGGGTTAACATCCATTACCCTTCGTTCACCCCTCTCGATTTATTTCTTCAACTCGATCTCCCGCTCCCGGGCGGTGTTAATGATTTCCGTGAGGGTTTCATACTTTGAGGGAGTCATAAACTCCCGGTATTCAGCGCTCAACATGTTGTATTAGTAGTATATCTTTTGCTCTTCAGTAGTTACTAACTCGTCGCAGAATCTCAGCTTATCCATAAAAATGCCCTTGATTTTATCAATTGTTTCACCCCTCTGTCTTAACTGGATGAACTCCTCCTTGATCCTGTTGTTGACTGCCTTGGGACTATGATGTTTAAGGAATGGCACCTTAAACTCGTCCCATGTCATGACCCTTGCCGCTTTGGCTCCTATCTCCTTCTTTTTGTTGTCCCCCCAATCCTTGGCTTGACCCCTCAACTGACCTGTTCCGTAAGCAACAAAATCACTCGCGTCACAGTGGGTCCTTTCAAACACCCCTTCGACATCACTTAGCCATCTTTGGCATATTATCGAGTCAACCTCCCCGTTGTAAATCGGCGGTTTACACGCCATGAACTCCTTATACGAACATCCCTTACGTTCTCCAGATTTTTCTTTCATAAGGTTGACATTGTCTTCCAACCTTTTAACTCGTTCTTCGACTAATGATAACACTGTCTTCTAAATTTTGTCTATGAACCCGGATAGACTACCCTCAATTGCCTTTCCCACTTCTTCGGCAATTATCTCTTTCATTTGTTCGGTGCTTGTCGGCACCGGATCATCGTCATTCCTTTCCGTCATCTCGAAACTGAAAAGTTTACTTCAATTATTAAACATTTCATTTATAACATACCTTTATTTGCTTCGGTTTAGCCAAGTTCGTAACTTGCTTTGACCGTTCTTATTTAGTGCACCTTCCGGGTTTGAGTGTGTTGACACACTCTTCCCGTGCACATTAATTCACATCTCTTTTACTTACATAGGATAAGATCTAATAAAATAAATAATTAATCCTTACCGGATGATCGATCAAACTTGAACCGAACACTTTGTTGACAACCTTGAGCTCTGATTACCAACTTGTAACAACCATCTAATTATTATTATTCGAATTTAATAAAAATATGCATGATTTTATATAAAAAAGTGTTTTACTTGAACACACCGTACAAAATCAAAGTTTTAAAGTGATCACATACTAGTTAACTACCAACTAGTTTGAACATTCAAAACATGTTTGGTAAATCATTTACATCATAAACATTGTCTAAACAAAGTTAAATTAACGCGGAAGCTTCAAAAGTTCGTGTTCGGTTCTTCAAAAACATGCTTGATCGCCATCCGGAAAGACCCCATCAACACCTAGAGTCAAAACCACTTAAAAAGTTAGTTTTGACATTGATATAAAGCATATAAACAAGTTCTAGTATCGAATCATCAAAAATAAAATAAAATTTTAGTTTTGGTCCTGTCGCGTGTCGCGCCAGAACCCCCTCGACTTTTCGCGTGTCACGAGGACTCCCGCGTGTCGCGCCAGATCCAAAGGATCCTGTCACGTGGCGTGGGGGAAACCATTTTCCAGCAGGTGCAGGTTTTTGACCTGCATTTCCTGCCAGCTCCGAAATTCACCAATTTTAACTTCAAATGCCCATAACTTTTGATCCGTTGGTCCGTTTAAGGGGATTCTTTTTCCTACACGTCTGTAATTTAATTACCGACGTGTCTATTACAATTATCATACCGAAAATTTGGTTTACGGACCGAACGACTAAAAATCACTATACAATTGTTCGACCCATTTTATTTACACCCATTTTGCTACCATTTCAATAGTAACCATAAGGCGCTTTTACCCAACATCCGGGGCTTATTATCACCGGCATTTCATTACCAATCTTATGGCTTCATGCTCTTGTGATTGTCATCGCCAATGCTAACTATCAAACACTAACACTACTAATTACACAATTATTCAACCCATTTGGCTCATCTATGGAATCCTCCATTATAATGACTACCAAACGATTCCTAGTCGATTCTTAACCTATTAATTCAAGTAGCGAACATTGTCACTTCAATCAACACAACTATACATATTCTAATATCAAATTCACTTAATGTAACGAATCAAGTTACATACCTTCAAAGCAAACCCTTCAAACGCACGTCACCACCGGCTTGTCCACTAGACGCTCTGGCTTCCTTCCCTATAGAGTTCATCCATAGCATGTTTAGAACTCTTTTCTAATCATATATCGCATAGTTTGCCGAAACATTACAAATATGCGTTTTAACTTGAAATTTCAGTTTTAAGCCTTCTTTGAGGCATTTTTACAAACACTTTAAGGGCAGAATTTTACATGGTTCATTATCAAGTTTATAACTTGTCATATAGCCCAAATTTACATCAATCAAACTATCTTACATAAATGTTAACCTCTATAATTCTGAAATCACTTCACAAATATCAGATTACACTAGAACAACCACCAAAATCCTAGTGTTTATCAAGTTCCACAAAAACCCACTAATCACCTTCAATGGTGTTCATGGATTTTACTAGAATTAAGCATGATTTCAACATATACTTGTCTAAGGTTTACTCCTAGACACTACAATGTTCCTATTTCATCCATATACCAATCATGCATCAACAATTTTTGAATTCTCTAAATTTATCAGAATTTCAAGTAGAGATTTTCTATCAAATTTCACATACCTTATGACCCCCTTGCAATAGAGAGCACTAATCTTAGCTCGGATTTCGTTTTGGAACTGATTTCAACCTTAAATTTGTGATATTTTTGTGAGTTAGGGTTTGGTGTGGGTTCCTGGTCGCTCCCCTGCGTTTTGTACGAGCCAGACACACACTTGTGTGTGTGTTTGGTGTATTTTTGTTATTAATATGTCAAGTTTCACACTTGAAAACTTTAGTCCCTCCATATTCGTTTTTATTTTATTTTCAGTGTTTAACCCACACATAAGTCACTATCTAACTAGGTTAGTGTTATTCCTAGTTAGTTTATTTTGCTTATTTACCGACAACATATTTGTAATAAAAGATTTATATTTTCGGGGTGTTACATTTTATAGAGATCTTTTAAAAAATAATGTTCCTACAAATAAGGTAGCGGTTATGGAAAGTTTTAAATTAATTGAATCAATGATAAAATTACTTGTTTACCCTTTTGAATTAATTTATATTGAGGACACATGTCATCTTCACAATATTTCTCACACTCCTCACACTTTAGCCTTTTTTACAATAACCTTACCATATATATATATATATATATATGTATGTATATATAAATATATATATATGTATGTATATATAAATATATATATATATATTAATTACTAATAAAAATAATTCGAGCGAAACCGAGCGATCGACGAGCTAGCGGGCCTTTGCTCATGCTTGGATTGAATTTGAATCGAACCGATCTGAGCGGCTCATTTACAAACTGAGCGGGAATCGAATGAGCATTTTTCGAGTGATCGTCGAGCGATCCTCGATCGTCGAGCAGTTTGGACAGCCCTACTTCAGCCAGTCATCCTCTGTCAACCAGAATCAGGACAACAGTCAAACTTCGGGCTCTTATGCGGGTAAACAACCGAAGGGCAACAAGTGCGGTTTTCACCACTATGGCTCGTGTAACCGAGCATGTTAAAGGTGTGATAAGGTGGGTCACATGGCGAAAGACTGTAGAGGTCCACATCCCAAGCAACAACAGCAACAACCCCAGCAACAGCAACAGAGGCAACAACCCCAGCAGAATCGGGGTAATCAGAGGGGATGTTATCAATGTGGCAATGAAGGGCATTTCAAGAAGGATTGCCCACAATTGAATCAGAACACTAACAACAATAATGGTGGGAACAACAATCGTCAGAACAACAACAATGCGGGAAACAATAACAATGGGAATAATGGTGGGAATGGTGCTCGCGGGAGAGCGTTTACAATTGGAGCAGGTGATGCAAGGAACGATGGCAATGTCGTGACTGGTACGTTCTCTATCAACAGTATTTTCGCTACTGTATTATTCGACTCCGGTGCCTACTGGAGTTATGTGTCTTTGGGGTTCAGTCGTCAGTTAGGGTTGACTCCTACGCCTCTTGTAAACAAACACGTAGTAGAATTAGCTGATGGCAAATCGATTGAAGCTTCACATGTTCTTTTTGGGTGTAAAATCGATCTTATGGGTCAAGTGTTCAATATTGACCTACTCCCCGTTACTCTTGGAAGTTTCGATGTAGTCATAGGGATGGACTGGTTGTCTAAGCATCAAGCGGAGATTCTTTGTAAGGAGAAAATCGTGTGTATCCCTCTCCCCAGTGGGGAATCATTATCTATCCAGGGTCATCGAAGTGGTGCAACCGTCAGCATCATTTCATCCATGAAAGCTTAGATGTGTCTACGAAAAGGCTACCTTGCTAGTTTAGCACTTATTACTGACACTTTGTCTGAAGAAAAGTAAATCGAAGATCTACCTGTTGTTCGTGAATTTCCTGATGTATTTCCTGAAGAACTTCTTGGTTTACCTCCACACCGTCAGGTGGAGTTTCAGATCGACCTTACACCAGGAGCAGCCCCGATTGCTCGTGCTCCTTATCGTCTTGCACCAGCAGAGTTGCAAGAGCTGTCAAATCGACTCCAAGAACTGCTGGATAGAGGTTTTATCCGAACCAGTTCTTCACCTTGGGGAGCCCCGGTTTTGTTTGTAAAGAAGAAGGACGGATCGTTTCGCATGTGTATAGATTATCGTGAACTCAACAAGGTAACGGTCACGAATCATTATCCTCTACCTCGCATAGACAACCTGTTTGACCAGTTGCAAGGGTTAAGTTTTTACTCGAAGATCTATTTAGATCGGGCTATCATCAGATGAGAGTCCGAGAAGAGGATGTTTCCAAGACAGCCTTCTAAACACGGCATGGCCATTATGAGTTTCTGGTCATGCCATTCGGGTTAACCAACGCACCAGCGGTATTCATGGATCTCATGAACTGCGAATGTAAACCATACCTTGACGATTTTGTCATCGTGTTTATCGATGACATTCTGATCTATTCTAAGAGCAAGGAGGACCACGAACGGCACTTGCGTCTTATCCTAGAGCTCCTAAGGAAGGAGCAGCTGTACGCGAAATTTTCTAAGTGCGACTTTTGGATGCGAGAAGTACACTTCCTTGGTCACATAGTCAACGAGCTGGAAATACATGTGGATCCCACTAAAATCGACTCTATCAGGAATTGGGCAGCGCCAAAGAATCCTTCGCAGGTGCGACAATTCCTTGGTCTCGCTGGGTACTACTGTAGATTCATTGAGGGGTTTTCAAAGATCGCTCAACCTCTCACTGCTCTGACACAGAAATGTGTAGTGTATTCCTGGGGGACAAGACAGGAAGACGCCTTCCAACTTCTGAAGCAAAAAATCTGCAGTGCACCGATTCTGTCCTTACCCGAGGGCACCGAAGATTTTGTGGTGTACTGTGACGCCTCTATTCAAGGTCTCGGTTTCGTGCTGATGCAACGCGAGAAAGTGATAGCTTACGCCTCTCGGCAGTTGAAGGTTCATGAAAAGAATTACACGACTCACGACTTAGAGTTGGGGGCCGTGGTGTTTACGCTTAAAATCTGGAGGCATTACTTGTACGGTACTAAATGCACTATTTATACCGACCACAAGAGCCTTCAACATATCTTTGACCAGAAGGAATTGAACATGCGACAGCGTCGCTGGGTAGAACTCTTAAATGACTATGATTGTGCAATCAAGTATCACCTAGGTAAAGCTAACGTCGTAGCTGATGCCCTTAGCCGAAAGGAAATGAAACCCAAACGTGTCCGCGCCTTGCAGCTCACCATCCATTCTAATTTACCTGACTGGATCCGTTCTTCTCAAACTGAAGTGTTGAAAGGGGAAAACATTGAAGCTGAGTATTCACGAGGTATGGAGAAACGACTCGTAGAGAGATCTGACGGCATTTACTATTTCATGGAACGAATATGGGTTCCTTCGTTTGGAAATCTTAGAGATCTTGTGATGGACGAAGCGCACAAGTCTCGATACTCTGTTCATTCGGGTTCAGATAAGATGTATCAGGACCTCAAAGTCTTATACTGGTGGCCGAAGATGAAAGCCCACATCGCGACGTATGTGAGTAAATGTTTGACTTACGCAAAAGTCAAGTTGGAATATCAAAAACCCTCTGGTCTGCTTCAGCAACCGGAGATACCTATATGGAAATGGGAGCAAATTGCTATGGATTTCGTCACTGGATTGCCAAGAACTCAAAACGGAAATGATACCATCTGGGTGATCGTTGACCGTCTCACAAAATCTGCGCACTTTCTCGGAATCAAAGAAACTGACAAGTTCTCGCAGTTGGTTGGTATCTATCTAAAGGAAGTAGTTTCCAGGCACGGGGTGCCAACCTCCATTATCTCTGATCATGATCCGCGTTTCATATCCGATTTGTGGCAGGCGATGCACAAATCATTTGGCTCACGTCTTGACATGAGCACTGCCTATCGCTCTCAAACTGATGGTCAGAGTGAGCGCACCATCCAGACATTAGAAGACATGCTGCGGGCATGTGTTATCGATTTTGGTAAAGGTTGGGAGAGACACTTACCCTTGGTGGAGTTTTCCTACAATAACAGTTACCATACCAGTATCCAGGCAGCTCCGTTCGAGGCTTTGTACAGAAGAAAATGTCGATCTCCTCTCTGTTGGGCTGAAGTGGGTGACAGCCAAATCACAGGTCCAGAACTTGTGCTCGAAACCTCCGAGAAGATTGTCCATATCAGAAATCGTATGGCGGTAGCGCCTGATCGCCAGAAAAGCAACGCTGATAAGCGTAGGAAACCTTTGGAGTTCATTGTTGGTGATCATGTCATGTTGAAAGTCTCACCCTGGAAGGGCGTGGTACGCTTTGGGAAACGCGGCAAGCTTAATCCGCGTTATGTCGGACCGTTTAAGATTTTGGAACGAATTGGTAAAGTGGCGTACATGTTGGATCGTGTACGTGACCCTGAAAGTCAGTTAAGGTAGTTCAACATCAAATACTAAGGCGGAATCAAAGTAGACAATGTCCAAAACAGCTTATATTCTTTAATTCTTCTTTTCTGATCGATTAACGTGCTTTTACAACTTGTTCTGATGAAAATCCGACAGCACTTCGTGATACACACAATGATCTCCTACGGTTCCGTTTGAAATGTGACAACTACACACCTATTTATAGATACAAGACCCTTCCGTTTGAACTTGGTTCAAACGTAACCCTACGGTTTCAAACAATAGATTCAAACGGAACCCTATGTTTCAAACGGAACCCTCTATAATATGATTATTTTCAAACGGAACCCCTTGAAACACATTCTAAAGTCAAAACTAAAACCCTAATTTGACATATAAATTCCATTCTTGACTTTCTTGAACTAAGACTTGACGAAGATGCAGTCAACAGACATTCTTGTGCATTAACAGACTCCCCCTTGGATGTTGACGTAGTCTTCAGCTCCTGAGTCTTCAGTCTTAGTCTTTTCTCTAACTCTGTCTTTTCATCATAAGCACTCTATCTTCATACTCCCATATACTGTTGATCCAGACTCCCCCTTTCACAGACTCCCCCTTTCGATATGCTGAATCTGAGATATCTAGTTCAATCTTTGACAAATAGCTTCCGTTGGGAATAATGAAGACCAAATCTGTTACTCAACCAATAAACATTACAATTCTATCTTTCAATCATAAAAACACAAACTCAATCAGTTTTAGCAATCCACTCAAGTATTCAGATCCAAGTTAATGACCCTGATTACTTGATTAATCTACCAAGTCCAAATTAATGACCTTGGTTGATCTTTTGACGAAACAAACTGATTTTAAAACAACAATTTTAAACATTTTCTGAAAATAACAAGTATCAAGTTAATGAACTTGTTTTTATCATTTCAAACAATTCAAACTTATTCAAAGTAAGCTCTCCTCATTCTTCAGTCCAGAATCTCCTGCATCTGCTTCAAATATCTGAGAATCCAACAATCAACTCTCCACTTTGGTTTGTCAGAAAATAAAGCAGAAATAAAATCTTTTTGGATTTTATCAAAGTGTTCTAAACTAAGAAATGAAATACAGAAAACTTAAATTGCAGAAATTAAACAAAGTAAACTATTTACAAACATATTTTTGGTGAGCGTGTCAGGGAATCATATCAGCTTTTCAGACAAATCACAAGTACCATTAAGCTACATTACATACTCAGATTTAAACAATTCACCTCGATTGTCGATATACTGATCCATCTTAAATTCTCACACAAATTTCAACTTACTCAGGATACGAATTAGATGAATTAAGAACTTAGATCATTCATGTGTCCCACCTCTTGAATATACTCCCGTATCCAGAATCTCAATAATCAGTCTTACAGGTGAGAATACTACAATGATATCTGTATATAATTTAGGTATGCGAGGGCCGAGGGATCTCAGGTCGATACTTCCGTATACGCAGAGAGATATCAGCTTCGACTTTTCGGTGTGTCCCCTTTAGAGGATCTTTTTGCTTACAACAGCAGCATTTATCAATTTTATTGTTTCAGCATGCTGAGGGTTTAATGCTGTGTTTCAAGCATTGCAGCAAGTATTAGCCAGGGACTAGGTCAGAACTACCGTTCAGCAGAAGTCCCGGAATAATACCCCAGATATCATAGAGTATAAAGACCTAGTATATCAGATTAAGAGACCTTTCAAACGAGATTTCAGGGGTTACCTATATATCCAAGTAGTGTTCCCCACGAATTCACAAGTTTGAATTTTAGGTTTATATCCCGAATAAATCTACTAAATGTGTGAAAACCTATCGACACATCATCAGTAAGATTATTTAACTCTTTTATACAATTCAAATCTTTAGCATACTGTGATCGTCTAGCTGATGTACTATCATTTTCCCTATATACACAAGCTCTTTTTCAGATTTTATCATGTTTTTGTATTTTTGCATTTTTTACTGTTTTTGTATTTTCTGAAAATAACTATGTACAAACATCTACTCCCCCTAAATACCAAAACAAGTAAAAATTCGACAAACCATTGCAGATTGTTTCTCGTCTTCATCCGCAACAGTACTCTCATCAACGCCAATTATGCCATCCAACACCGACAGAAGCTTCATACCATTCAGTTTTAACAAATATTTAAACCGATTTTTATCAAAAGCTTTGGTATGTAAATCAGCTTTCTGTTCGTCTGTGTGGATTTTCTCAATTCGTATCAACTTTTTCTCAAAGCAATCACGAATAAAGTGATGACGAATTTCGATGTGTTTAGTTTTAGCGTGATGTACTGGATTTTTAGTTATATTTATTGCGGCCTCATTATCAACAAAAAGAGGTGTGTTAAGAAACTGCAAACCGTAGTCGCACATCTGTTGCTGTATCCACAAGATCTGAGAGCAGCAACTGCTAGCAGAAACATACTCCGCTTCACAAGTAGATAACGCCACAGACGTTTGTTTCTTACACTGCCAGGTAACCAATCTAGGACCAAAGAACTGGCATCCTGCAGTTGTTGATTTTGAATTGACTTTGCAGCATCCGAAATCCGAATCGGAATACCCTTCGAGCGTAAAATCGCCTTTCCTAGGATACCACAACCCCAATGAAGGAGTTCCTTTCAGGTAGCGCAATATCCTCTTCACAATGATCATATGCGATACTCTCGGGTTAGACTGAAATCTTGCTGCGAGGCACGTTGGGTACATGATATCAGGACGTGAAGCAGTTAGGTACATTAAAGAACCTATCATGGATCGATAAAAAGTTTCATCAGCCCTGTCTCCGGTGAGATCTGGGTGAATCCCATGATTTGTTGCAAGTGGGGTAGCAGCTGGAGTAGAACTTGACATCCCAAATTTCTCTAGAATATCATGAACGTACTTTGACTGATGAATGAAAATCCCTTCAGGAAGTTGTTCAACTTGTAATCCCAGAAAGAATTTCATCTCCCCCATTGATGACATTTCAAACTTTTACTTCATCACTGATTCAAAATCTTTGCATAGATTTTCATTTGTCGACCCAAAGATTATATCGTCCACATAAATCTGAACTATCAGAAGATGACCATCGACCACTTTAGTGAAGAGAGTGGCATCCACTTTTCCACGAATGAACTTGTTGGCTAGTAGGTGTTGAGACAAAGTCTCGTACCAGGCTCTCGGGGCCTGGTGTAAACCATACAGCGCTTTGTCCAATAAGTAGACCTTGTTTTTGTGGATTGGATCGGTGAAGCCCGGTGGCTGACCGACATAAACCTCCTCTTTAACCTTCCCATAGAGAAAAGCCGATTTAACATCCAACTGATATACTTTGAAGTTCTTCCAAGACGCAAATGCTAGGAAAATTCTGATTGCCTCTAGTCGTGCTACAGGAGCATAGACTTCGGTAAAATCAATTCCCTCCTGTTGACTAAATCCCTGAACAACGAGTCGAGCTTTGTTCCTTACGACAACTCCTCTATCGTCCCTCTTACACTTAAACACCCACTTAGTGTTAATCTTCCTATGACCATCCGGCAAATCAACTAACTTCCACACTCCCAATTTCTCGAATTGACTAAGTTCCTCCTGCATAGCATTGACCCAAGAGTCTTCAGTAAGTGCCTCTTTGTAAGTTCTTGGTTCAACCTGCGATATAAAACAACTTAATGAGAATTCAGTTTGCAAAGGAGCAACTTTTGTATAAAAACATGTAAGCCCTTTATCAATCTGATTTCGAGTGCGAACTCCTGTCTGCATGCAATTCTCCTATGATCAACTCCTCTGGATGATATGAAAAAGTTCGCGGCATCACTTCACTCGGAACATCTACATTTCCCTCCAGATTAGTAACATTCTGCTCTGCATCTTGTTCACCAACTTGATTTGTTTGACTTGAAATCTGAATTTGCTCCCCCTCAGAATCTGAATCACCATGATAAAAAACTGGCATGTTTTCAGCTTCTAGATTATCATTCTGAGCCGACTGATTATCTTGAGCAACTTCATTCTGTTGGACATCATCATGTTCACCAGCATTACTTGGACCTGCTTCATCATCATTTGAAGTTTCCTGTGGTCTCCTCAAATACTCAGCTGGGAACCTTAACTGCGACTCATATTCACGCAAAATATCCAACTCGTCAAAGAAATCTTCTTCATCCTCTGATTCTTCTCTCATGTCAAACGAATCCCATAGTTTGTCATAATGATAACGCCATGAATCACCAGGATTCTGCGACGGCATAGTATAACCTTGACATTCAACATTTGCAGCTTCAATAATCCGTTTCTCACTTGGAATGAAGACACGTCGCAACGGATTTGAATAACCAACAAATATTCCCTCAATGCACTTCGGACCAAACTTTCCAAAAGGTTCTATAACCGTACAAGGTGACCCGAACGGTTCTAGATACTTCAAATTCGGTTTGCGGTTATTGATTAGCTCAAAGCATGTTTTGTTGAACTTCTTGACAGTGAGAACCCTGTTGAGCGTATAGCATGCGGCGGAAACAGCTTCAGCCCAAAAATTAATCGGTAACTTTGAATCTGCAAGCATAGTTCTAGCCGTCTCGATTAGCGTCCGGTTTTTGCGTTCTGTGACTCCATTCTGCTGCGGAGTGTACGGAGCACTAAACTCATGCAAAATACCTCTTTCATCACAAAATTCTTCCATCTTGCTGTTCTTGAATTCAGTACCATTATCACTTCGAATTCTCTTGATACGCCTTTGGTACTGTGACACCCGTGTCACTGCGACCATCAAACAAATGCCAAACCAATGAAATATTGTATTTCATACTTGGGATATGTAAAAATATGTGTATCGATTGCACATATCAACTCTTGTTTCGATTTCAAGCTCTAAATCGCTTTCTGGAAGGTTATACACGCACTGATGCGTAAATATAACCAGTTTAATGCAACGAACACTCTGGAATAGTGAAATAGGCTTAACATACCTTAAATAACCTTTACATAACTTATATATAAGTTTTGGAAGGTTTGGTGTGGTGAAATCAAGTTTAATCGCTTACAGGGACTAAAGTTGACAAACTGCGAAAGTATGCCAATTTGAACTGTAACAGACATTCCGGAACATGACCATAAGTTAAACACACCTTAAATATCTTCTACATAGCTTAGAAATAGGCTTTGATGGGTTCGGTGTGCTAAAATAAACTTTTGGGTCATTCAGGGACTAAAAGTGTCAAAAAGTGCACAAGTTTGCATTTTCGCGCATAACTTACGTTCTGAATACATCCGGACATCCAAAAATTTATGTAAGCATGACTATATTATATTTTAGTGTTCGCCATAAGAAAAATCCATTCGTTTCGTCATTTGGATCGTTTTTCGCGCTTGTGCGCATTCCGTCGTAATTAAGCGAACATCGCGTTCGTACGACCAAACGAACCATCATCCGAGATATTTTTGAGCATGTTTTGAGTTCCCTATACTTTAAATTCATTTTAGAGCCTTGAAATGAGGTTAACGGGGTTCAAACGCATCGAAAAAGGCCTTAAAACACCACAGGGACCAAAACTGTAAATTTTGAAACTTTTCTGAAGCTGGTACATGCTAGCGTAGCGCGAGCCCTATAGGCTTTACCAGTCGCGCTACGCGACTGCCTATGCTGGACAGAAAACATGCAGAAAACTCAGTTTTGCGTTTTCGGGACCAGATTCGATGTATTAGCCGTTGTTTAATTCACAACCACACATTCTAACTTGCTTAGTCAGCGGATAAGGATGGAATTTTGGCACCATAACTTTGCAACACATGTATGGATGGAATTTAAACACCTAAACACCATAACTTTGCAACACATGTATGGATGGAATTTAAACACCTAAACACCATAACTTTGCAACACATGTACGGATGGGATTAAGGCACGTTTTCCATGAAACGATCTTAACGGTTCGGGTATTCCTATAAATACCCCATACCCCCCATTGCTAAAATCACTAGAATTCTGATTTGAGAACCTCTAAGTTGAGACCATTGTTTCATACCTGAGATTCTTGAATCGGGATTAGCATTCGGGGACCCTTCGTAAGTATTCTTTCGTTCTTTTCCTTATTTTACTGCTTTTCGAGTCAGAAAGTCAAACTTTGTTTGACTTTCAGCTTTGACCAGTAATGGTCAATGCGAAGTTCGCTAGAACTTCGCAACGTGATTGTAATCACGATGGTCATAGTCCCTTGGGACTATGCCTACTGATTACCACGTTGTCTAGGGTCGTAGGGTAGGCGATCTAATAAATCGCCTATACCCTCGAACCCGACCCAGTTTGGTCGATCATTAGGATCCGACCAAACACATTAGGTGACCATAGTAGGTAGGGAATAACCTTCCGAGGTTATACCCTATGGTCACATGTTTGAGTAGTTGTATGATAGGTAGTTTATATGCCTTAGGTAAATTACCAGAATACCCTTTTCATGTATAATTGGTAATTAAGCATATGTAACCTAAACTTTTGTCACATAACTGATTATGTAACATGTTTAGGCATATAACACTTGTCATAGGACTAGTTAGACGGTCCGTACGCGTTCTACGCGCACGACGCGTTAAAGTAGCATAAGCTACCTAAACGGGTCGTAATGGGTCGAAAACACTCAGGTTAAGTTTCATTTAGTATGTAGGCTTTGTTAAACCAAATGACACGAGTCTCTACACGCGTTTGGTTTACAAACCCTAATGCTACCCAATCTTCCGATTTAGGTCCGGTTTATTAATGTAGTTACCTATATTAGGTGCCGTTTGATATCCGCGATCTCTAGCATTGTTTGGTTGTTACTCAAGGACTTCTGAGCAATCTCAAGTGAGTACATAGACCCCTCTTTTACTGTTTTCCAAACTGTTTTGGGGTGGAACACATGTGCCTACTTGTTACTTTCCTGCTTTCCTGTTTTCACATCATATACTGCTATGTTCGTTAGTACATTATAGTACATGATTTCATTACATTTCATGCTATGTATTGCCATTGTGTGCATTACTTAGTACATCGTTTTACATGACATTTTGACATAGACATTTGACATAGACATTTCGGCATAGACATTTTAACATGATTGACATTTGATCATGCATTTCCCACAAAACATAACTTTGATTTAAACCAAGTTTTACTTCAATACTTTGTTTTTGTGCATATGGTTTAGTTGAGACATTTCACTTGCCATACATGACATTTTGACATAGACATTTGACATGGATATTTGACATAGACATTTTGATATGATTTACATCTTGACATGAACACTTTGACATATTACCCAATACATTTGACAATTGATTTAAACATAGACTTCTTACATTGGTTGGTTTGGTTTGATTAAGTGATTAAGTAACGATGCGTGTGTAATATGATACAAGCATGGTGGATACGCCGCTGGTACTTCCTATATATAAGTGTTTGTATGGTATTATATATTGTAGCGTTATTTGAATCATTTCAGTTTGAGATATATAACATTTATTACAAATATCATACTTTTCACAAGACATTGATTTACAAACAACTTATCTTATACAAACTCATTTTTACATGGTTATTCATTTAACCTTACATTTATTTATACTTATCATCTGATCTTATCGATTTTCAAATGATTTACAAAACAAAGCAAATAACAAGGTTCATGACTAAACATTTTCTCAAACATAAGTCATGAAACCTATTTTCACAAAACCTATGTATCTCACAGGCATTTTTATGCTGACGTACCTATTTTAACATGTGTTTTTCAGGAGTTATTGCATAAGATGATCAAGATACACATAGGCAGACTTGGGCTTTAGTGACAATAAAAGATGCAAGACTAGTTAATTATGTTGTATTTATTTGTTTGTTAAGACATTGTAACACCTTTAATCAATAAAACGAAACTTCAATTGCCATGGATTTGAAACAATTAATTCTGTTACAACACTCCCCGACATTTCCGCCACGTTTTGTATGTTCCACGTGGTCGGGGTGTGACAGAAAAGATGGTATCAGAGCCAATGGTTATAGGGAATTAGGTTATTAGTAATGCTTTGACCTAGTCTATAACCTTCTTAGGACCCTAACGCGAGTTTTCTTGCGTTTAGTCATAAAACAATACCGTCACCTATCCTTAGGCGACGATCACAACAAGAACATAAATTTCAAAACCGCTTTGAAAACTAATCATCTGTTCTAGGATGATTGATTACTAGGTTTTGAACCCTCTATTGTAAGGTTTTGAACCCTCTGTTATATGGTTTTGAACCCCTTTGAATTTTCAAAATCTCGTCAAGGTTTTGGGTTTTAAATAATGTGAACACGTGCAAACTGGAAGGGTGAATGCCTGTATTCTGGGTTTTCTGTCTAGGCAAGCACTTCGTATACATCTCATCAGACGCGAGACCAGTTGTGCTTACCTGGGAATTCTTGGGATGAGTGTTCACTTATAGGAGAGCATGTCTTCGCGATACATTATTTTTTACCCGCTTACTTTGATTAGTCACTGTCTCATTTGTTTGCCTTTGGTAACAAACAAATGGTCACAATCTACATGCCTTGTCATTTTCTTTTGACTATCTTTCGCTTGTTTCCTCCTATGCCTTTCGTTATCTTCAAGATGCTTCTTCATCGCAACAACAATGTCTGAACCAGGTGCTGCAATTACCCAGCGAATAGGCGTCGTACTCCAGAGGACCGTTGACTTAGCTATCACCATGACTCGCCTCAGGGATGAAGCTGTATAAGGGAACTGCTCCTTGGTGCAATCAATGCCATCGTCATTATTCAAATCAAATACCTTGTTTCAAATGTACCCACGGTGGACGATGGAGACATTTGGTTAACATATGCCGCTTTGCAATCCAAAGCAAAGCTGTTACAAATCCTGCTGCTGCTCAACCTTCAAACTCTGCTTCATATGTCGCTTGACATATCTGGCGCCTCAACCTCATGAACTTTCTACCTTGTGTATCGACGTAAGCACGCCTAGTGCAAGGTGTCGGAACACTCTCGTTACACAAACTCCAAAATCCATGTAGGATCTTTCTATCTTCATAATTAGATCCTTGTGGATGGATATCATTCATCGGAGTCCTTAATTGAATTCTTTGTATGATTCAATACGTACATCACAATTCAATAGGGACAAAGCCGAATTTCTTTTAAGATTTTCCTATCTTCATAGATAGATTCTTGAAATGATTAAAAGTGCCAAATGAAATCCACGAATTGGATTTCCTGGTGTGCTTTAAGTATCCGCGTCTGAAGATAACAAATTAATAACCAAGTTAAACAACTATGTGATTATGTGCTTGTGTGTTTCCTTTTATGTTTTTGTGTGATCCAAATTCTTGTCATCCAAATCCTCGTAGAATCTTCCATATCTTTGGGTGCTATATTAAATCCTCAACGGGCTTGTACGTAATAGTAAAGACCCTTGGATTATATTGTACCATTCCATAATTAGACCCTGAGAGGTCTAGGTAAACAGATTGATCCAAAAATCTGGTTAGGAATATCATGTGATGATATAGCTGAAAGGACTCCTTGGTGGTCTAATTAAAAGGATCCTTTGTTGATCTAATTAAAAGGACCCTATGGTAGTCTAGTCACACTCATCACAGGTTTGATTATCCTCCCCACAAACATTTCAAAACAAGTTGTGCGGACTATGCAAGGAATTGCATAATTATGGATGCATACATAATTATGGAATTCAGTGCACAGAAACCACAGCGAATTTTGTCATGTGTCTAGAGACTATTCCGTTCATTTTTGTTTCTGAAGATGTAAAATGACTATTCTGTTCATTTTTGTTTCTGAAGATGTAAAATGACTATTCCGTTCATTTTTGTTTCTGAAGATGTAAAATGACTATTCCGTTCATTTTTGTTTCTGAAGATGTAAAATGACTATTCCGTTCATTTTTGTTTCTGAAGATGTAAAATGACTATTCCGTTCATTTTTGTTTCTGAAGATGTAAAATGACTATTCCGTTCATTTTTGTTTCTGAAGATGTAAAATGACTATTCCGTTCATTTTTGTTTCTGAAGATGTAAAATGACTATTCTGTTCATTTTTGTTTCTGAAGATGTAAAAATGACTATTCTGTTCATTTTTTGTTTCTGAAGATGTAAAATGACTATTCTGTTCATTTTTGTTTCTAAAGGATGCCTGTTGAAAATAACTCTGTTCATTTTTCATTTCTGAAAAATGTTCGTTAAAGAGAAATTACAGGATTACTTCTTGTTCATCTTTGATGGTTATTTAACACAAAGTCACGAATAGACTCCTACGAATAAATTTCGGGACGAAATTTCCTAAAGTAGGGGAGACTGTGACACCCGTGTCACTGCGACCATCAAACAAATGCCAAACCAATGAAATATTGTATTTCATACTTGGGATTTGTAAAAATATGTGTATCGATTGCACATATCAACTCTTGTTTCGATTTCAAGCTCTAAATCGCTTTCTGGAAGGTTATACACGCACTGATGCGTAAATATAACCAGTTTAATGCAACGAACACTCTGGAATAGTGAAATAGGCTTAACATACCTTAAATAACCTTTACATAACTTATATATAAGTTTTGGAAGGTTTGGTGTGGTGAAATCAAGTTTAATCGCTTACAGGGACTAAAGTTGACAAACTGCGAAAGTATGCCAATTTGAACTGTAACAGACATTCCGGAAGATGACCATAAGTTAAACACACCTTAAATATCCTCTACATAGCTTAGAAATAGGCTTTGATGGGTTCGGTGTGCTAAAATAAACTTTTGGGTCATTCAGGGACTAAAAGTGTCAAAAAGTGCACAAGTTTGCATTTTCGCGCATAACTTACGTTCTGAATACATCCGGACATCCAAAAATTTATGTAAGCATGACTATATTATATTTTAGTGTTCGCCATAAGAAAAATCCATTCGTTTCGTCATTTGGATCGTTTTTCGCGCTTGTGCGCATTCCGTCGTAATTAAGCGAACATCGCGTTCGTACGACCAAACGAACCATCATCCGAGATATTTTTGAGCATGTTTTGAGTTCCCTATACTTTAAATTCATTTTAGAGCCTTGAAATGAGGTTAACGGGGTTCAAACGCATCGAAAAAGGCCTTAAAACACCACAGGGACCAAAACTGTAAATTTTGAAACTTTTCTGAAGCTGGTACATGCTAGCGTAGCGCGAGCCCTATAGGCTTTACCAGTCGCGCTACGCGACTGCCTATGCTGGACAGAAAACATGCAGAAAACTCAGTTTTGCGTTTTCGGGACCAGATTCGATGTATTAGCCGTTGTTTAATTCACAACCACACATTCTAACTTGCTTAGTCAGCGGATAAGGATGGAATTTTGGCACCATAACTTTGCAACACATGTATGGATGGAATTTAAACACCTAAACACCATAACTTTGCAACACATGTATGGATGGAATTTAAACACCTAAACACCATAACTTTGCAACACATGTACGGATGGGATTAAGGCACGTTTTCCATGAAACGATCTTAACGGTTCGGGTATTCCTATAAATACCCCATACCCCCCATTGCTAAAATCACTAGAATTCTGATTTGAGAACCTCTAAGTTGAGACCATTGTTTCATACCTGAGATTCTTGAATCGGGATTAGCATTCGGGGACCCTTCGTAAGTATTCTTTCGTTCTTTTCCTTATTTTACTGCTTTTCGAGTCAGAAAGTCAAACTTTGTTTGACTTTCAGCGTTGACCAGTAATGGTCAACGCGAAGTTCGCTAGAACTTCGCAACGTGATTGTAATCACGATGGTCATAGTCCCTTGGGACTATGCCTACTGATTACCACGTTGTCTAGGGTCGTAGGGTAGGCGATCTAATAAATCGCCTATACCCTCGAACCCGACCCAGTTTGGTCGATCATTAGGATCCGACCAAACACATTAGGTGACCATAGTAGGTAGGGAATAACCTTCCGAGGTTATACCCTATGGTCACATGTTTGAGTAGTTGTATGATAGGTAGTTTATATGCCTTAGGTAAATTACCAGAATACCCTTTTCATGTATAATTGGTAATTAAGCATATGTAACCTAAACTTTTGTCACATAACTGATTATGTAACATGTTTAGGCATATAACACTTGTCATAGGACTAGTTAGACGGTCCGTACGCGTTCTACGCGCACGACGCGTTAAAGTAGCATAAGCTACCTAAACGGGTCGTAATGGGTCGAAAACACTCAGGTTAAGTTTCATTTAGTATGTAGGCTTTGTTAAACCAAATGACACGAGTCTCTACACGCGTTTGGTTTACAAACCCTAATGCTACCCAATCTTCCGATTTAGGTCCGGTTTATTAATGTAGTTACCTATATTAGGTGCCGTTTGATATCCGCGATCTCTAGCATTGTTTGGTTGTTACTCAAGGACTTCTGAGCAATCTCAAGTGAGTACATAGACCCCTCTTTTACTGTTTTCCAAACTGTTTTGGGGTGGAACACATGTGCCTACTTGTTACTTTCCTGCTTTCCTGTTTTCACATCATATACTGCTATGTTCATTAGTACATTATAGTACATGATTTCATTACATTTCATGCTATGTATTGCCATTGTGTGCATTACTTAGTACATCGTTTTACATGACATTTTGACATAGACATTTGACATAGACATTTCGGCATAGACATTTTAACATGATTGACATTTGATCATGCATTTCCCACAAAACATAACTTTGATTTAAACCAAGTTTTACTTCAATACTTTGTTTTTGTGCATATGGTTTAGTTGAGACGTTTCACTTGCCATACATGACATTTTGACATAGACATTTGACATGGATATTTGACATAGACATTTTGATATGATTTACATCTTGACATGAACACTTTGACATATTACCCAATACATTTGACAATTGATTTAAACATAGACTTCTTACATTGGTTGGTTTGGTTTGATTAAGTGATTAAGTAACGATGCGTGTGTAATATGATACAAGCATGGTGGATACGCCGCTGGTACTTCCTATATATAAGTGTTTGTATGGTATTATATATTGTAGCGTTATTTGAATCATTTCAGTTTGAGATATATAACATTTATTACAAATATCATACTTTTCACAAGACATTGATTTACAAACAACTTATCTTATACAAACTCATTTTTACATGGTTATTCATTTAACCTTACATTTATTTATACTTATCATCTGATCTTATCGATTTTCAAATGATTTACAAAACAAAGCAAATAACAAGGTTCATGACTAAACATTTTCTCAAACATAAGTCATGAAACCTATTTTCACAAAACCTATGTATCTCACAGGCATTTTTATGCTGACGTACCTATTTTAACATGTGTTTTTCAGGAGTTATTGCATAAGATGATCAAGATACACATAGGCAGACTTGGGCTTTAGTGACAATAAAAGATGCAAGACTAGTTAATTATGTTGTATTTATTTGTTTGTTAAGACATTGTAACACCTTTAATCAATAAAACGAAACTTCAATTGCCATGGATTTGAAACAATTAATTCTGTTACAACACTCCCCGACATTTCCGCCACGTTTTGTATGTTCCACGTGGTCGGGGTGTGACAGAAAAGATGGTATCAGAGCCAATGGTTATAGGGAATTAGGTTATTAGTAATGCTTTGACCTAGTCTATAACCTTCTTAGGACCCTAACGCGAGTTTTCTTGCGTTTAGTCATAAAACAATACCGTCACCTATCCTTAGGCGACGATCACAACAAGAACATAAATTTCAAAACCGCTTTGAAAACTAATCATCTGTTCTAGGATGATTGATTACTAGGTTTTGAACCCTCTATTGTAAGGTTTTGAACCCTCTGTTATATGGTTTTGAACCCCTTTGAATTTTCAAAATCTCGTCAAGGTTTTGGGTTTTAAATAATGTGAACACGTGCAAACTGGAAGGGTGAATGCCTGTATTCTGGGTTTTCTGTCTAGGCAAGCACTTCGTATACATCTCATCAGACGCGAGACCAGTTATGCTTACCTGGGAATTCTTGGGATGAGTGTTCACTTATAGGAGAGCATGTCTTCGCGATACATTATTTTTTACCCGCTTACTTTGATTAGTCACTGTCTCATTTGTTTGCCTTTGGTAACAAACAAATGGTCACAATCTACATGCCTTGTCATTTTCTTTTGACTATCTTTCGCTTGTTTCCTCCTATGCCTTTCGTTATCTTCAAGATGCTTCTTCATCGCAACAACACTGTCCGAACCAGGTGCTGCAATTACCCAGCGAATAGGCGTCGTACTCCAGAGGACCGTTGACTTAGCTATCACCATGACTCGCCTCAGGGATGAAGCTGTATAAGGGAACTGCTCCTTGGTGCAATCAATGTCATCGTCATTATTCAAATCAAATACCTTGTTTCAAATGTACCCACGGTGGACGATGGAGACATTTGGTTAACATATGCCGCTTTGCAATCCAAAGCAAAGCTGTTACAAATCCTGCTGCTGCTCAACCTTCAAACTCTGCTTCATATGTCGCTTGACATATCTGGCGCCTCAACCTCATGAACTTTCTACCTTGTGTATCGACGTAAGCACGCCTAGTGCAAGGTGTCGGAACACTCTCGTTACACAAACTCCAAAATCCATGTAGGATCTTTCTATCTTCATAATTAGATCCTTGTGGATGGATATCATTCATCGGAGTCCTTAATTGAATTCTTTGTATGATTCAATACGTACATCACAATACAATAGGGACAAAGCCGAATTTCTTTTAAGATTTTCCTATCTTCATAGATAGATTCTTGAAATGATTAAAAGTGCCAAATGAAATCCACGAATTGGATTTCCTGGTGTGCTTTAAGTATCCGCGTCTGAAGATAACAAATTAATAACCAAGTTAAACAACTATGTGATTATGTGCTTGTGTGTTTCCTTTTATGTTTTTGTGTGATCCAAATTCTTGTCATCCAAATCCTCGTAGAATCTTCCATATCTTTGGGTGCTATATTAAATCCTCAACGGGCTTGTACGTAATAGTAAAGACCCTTGGATTATATTGTACCATTCCATAATTAGACCTTGAGAGGTCTAGGTAAACAGATTGATCCAAAAATCTGGTTAGGAATATCATGTGATGATATAGCTGAAAGGACTCCTTGGTGGTCTAATTAAAAGGATCCTTTGTTGATCTAATTAAAAGGACCCTATGGTAGTCTAGTCACACTCATCACAGGTTTGATTATCCTCCCCACAAACATTTCAAAACAAGTTGTGCGGACTATGCAAGGAATTGCATAATTATGGATGCATACATAATTATGGAATTCAGTGCACAGAAACCACAGCGAATTTTGTCATGTGTCTAGAGACTATTCCGTTCATTTTTGTTTCTGAAGATGTAAAATGACTATTCCGTTCATTTTTGTTTCTGAAGATGTAAAATGACTATTCTGTTCATTTTTGTTTCTGAAGATGTAAAATGACTATTCCGTTCATTTTTGTTTCTGAAGATGTAAAATGACTATTCCGTTCATTTTTGTTTCTGAAGATGTAAAATGACTATTCCGTTCATTTTTGTTTCTGAAGATGTAAAATGACTATTCCGTTCATTTTTGTTTCTGAAGATGTAAAATGACTATTCCGTTCATTTTTGTTTCTGAAGATGTAAAATGACTATTCCGTTCATTTTTGTTTCTGAAGATGTAAAATGACTATTCCGTTCATTTTTGTTTCTGAAGATGTAAAATGACTATTCCGTTCATTTTTGTTTCTGAAGATGTAAAATGACTATTCCGTTCATTTTTGTTTCTAAAGATGTAAAATGACTATTCTGTTCATTTTTGTTTCTGAAGATGTAAAAATGACTATTCTGTTCATTTTTTGTTTCTGAAGATGTAAAATGACTATTCTGTTCATTTTTGTTTCTAAAGGATGCCTGTTGAAAATAACTCTGTTCATTTTTCATTTCTGAAAAATGTTCGTTAAAGAGAAATTACAGGATTACTTCTTGTTCATCTTTGATGGTTATTTAACACAAAGTCACGAATAGACTCCTACGAATAAATTTCGGGACGAAATTTCCTAAAGTAGGGGAGACTGTGACACCCGTGTCACTGCGACCATCAAACAAATGCCAAACCAATGAAATATTGTATTTCATACTTGGGATTTGTAAAAATATGTGTATCGATTGCACATATCAACTCTTGTTTCGATTTCAAGCTCTAAATCGCTTTCTGGAAGGTTATACACGCACTGATGCGTAAATATAACCAGTTTAATGCAACGAACACTCTGGAATAGTGAAATAGGCTTAACATACCTTAAATAACCTTTACATAACTTATATATAAGTTTTGGAAGGTTTGGTGTGGTGAAATCAAGTTTAATCGCTTACAGGGACTAAAGTTGACAAACTGCGAAAGTATGCCAATTTGAACTGTAACAGACATTCCGGAAGATGACCATAAGTTAAACACACCTTAAATATCCTCTACATAGCTTAGAAATAGGCTTTGATGGGTTCGGTGTGCTAAAATAAACTTTTGGGTCATTCAGGGACTAAAAGTGTCAAAAAGTGCACAAGTTTGCATTTTCGCGCATAACTTACGTTCTGAATACATCCGGACATCCAAAAATTTATGTAAGCATGACTATATTATATTTTAGTGTTCGCCATAAGAAAAATCCATTCGTTTCGTCATTTGGATCGTTTTTCGCGCTTGTGCGCATTCCGTCGTAATTAAGCGAACATCGCGTTCGTACGACCAAACGAACCATCATCCGAGATATTTTTGAGCATGTTTTGAGTTCCCTATACTTTAAATTCATTTTAGAGCCTTGAAATGAGGTTAACGGGGTTCAAACGCATCGAAAAAGGCCTTAAAACACCACAGGGACCAAAACTGTAAATTTTGAAACTTTTCTGAAGCTGGTACATGCTAGCGTAGCGCGAGCCCTATAGGCTTTACCAGTCGCGCTACGCGACTGCCTATGCTGGACAGAAAACATGCAGAAAACTCAGTTTTGCGTTTTCGGGACCAGATTCGATGTATTAGCCGTTGTTTAATTCACAACCACACATTCTAACTTGCTTAGTCAGCGGATAAGGATGGAATTTTGGCACCATAACTTTGCAACACATGTATGGATGGAATTTAAACACCTAAACACCATAACTTTGCAACACATGTATGGATGGAATTTAAACACCTAAACACCATAACTTTGCAACACATGTACGGATGGGATTAAGGCACGTTTTCCATGAAACGATCTTAACGGTTCGGGTATTCCTATAAATACCCCATACCCCCCATTGCTAAAATCACTAGAATTCTGATTTGAGAACCTCTAAGTTGAGACCATTGTTTCATACCTGAGATTCTTGAATCGGGATTAGCATTCGGGGACCCTTCGTAAGTATTCTTTCGTTCTTTTCCTTATTTTACTGCTTTTCGAGTCAGAAAGTCAAACTTTGTTTGACTTTCAGCGTTGACCAGTAATGGTCAACGCGAAGTTCGCTAGAACTTCGCAACGTGATTGTAATCACGATGGTCATAGTCCCTTGGGACTATGCCTACTGATTACCACGTTGTCTAGGGTCGTAGGGTAGGCGATCTAATAAATCGCCTATACCCTCGAACCCGACCCAGTTTGGTCGATCATTAGGATCCGACCAAACACATTAGGTGACCATAGTAGGTAGGGAATAACCTTCCGAGGTTATACCCTATGGTCACATGTTTGAGTAGTTGTATGATAGGTAGTTTATATGCCTTAGGTAAATTACCAGAATACCCTTTTCATGTATAATTGGTAATTAAGCATATGTAACCTAAACTTTTGTCACATAACTGATTATGTAACATGTTTAGGCATATAACACTTGTCATAGGACTAGTTAGACGGTCCGTACGCGTTCTACGCGCACGACGCGTTAAAGTAGCATAAGCTACCTAAACGGGTCGTAATGGGTCGAAAACACTCAGGTTAAGTTTCATTTAGTATGTAGGCTTTGTTAAACCAAATGACACGAGTCTCTACACGCGTTTGGTTTACAAACCCTAATGCTACCCAATCTTCCGATTTAGGTCCGGTTTATTAATGTAGTTACCTATATTAGGTGCCGTTTGATATCCGCGATCTCTAGCATTGTTTGGTTGTTACTCAAGGACTTCTGAGCAATCTCAAGTGAGTACATAGACCCCTCTTTTACTGTTTTCCAAACTGTTTTGGGGTGGAACACATGTGCCTACTTGTTACTTTCCTGCTTTCCTGTTTTCACATCATATACTGCTATGTTCATTAGTACATTATAGTACATGATTTCATTACATTTCATGCTATGTATTGCCATTGTGTGCATTACTTAGTACATCGTTTTACATGACATTTTGACATAGACATTTGACATAGACATTTCGGCATAGACATTTTAACATGATTGACATTTGATCATGCATTTCCCACAAAACATAACTTTGATTTAAACCAAGTTTTACTTCAATACTTTGTTTTTGTGCATATGGTTTAGTTGAGACGTTTCACTTGCCATACATGACATTTTGACATAGACATTTGACATGGATATTTGACATAGACATTTTGATATGATTTACATCTTGACATGAACACTTTGACATATTACCCAATACATTTGACAATTGATTTAAACATAGACTTCTTACATTGGTTGGTTTGGTTTGATTAAGTGATTAAGTAACGATGCGTGTGTAATATGATACAAGCATGGTGGATACGCCGCTGGTACTTCCTATATATAAGTGTTTGTATGGTATTATATATTGTAGCGTTATTTGAATCATTTCAGTTTGAGATATATAACATTTATTACAAATATCATACTTTTCACAAGACATTGATTTACAAACAACTTATCTTATACAAACTCATTTTTACATGGTTATTCATTTAACCTTACATTTATTTATACTTATCATCTGATCTTATCGATTTTCAAATGATTTACAAAACAAAGAAAATAACAAGGTTCATGACTAAACATTTTCTCAAACATAAGTCATGAAACCTATTTTCACAAAACCTATGTATCTCACATGCATTTTTATGCTGACGTACCTATTTTCACATGTGTTTTTCAGGAGTTATTGCATAAGATGATCAAGATACACATAGGCAGACTTGGGCTTTAGTGACAATAAAAGATGCAAGACTAGTTAATTATGTTGTATTTCTTTGTTTGTTAAGACATTGTAACACCTTTAATCAATAAAACGAAACTTCAATTGCCATGGATTTGAAACAATTAATTCTGTTACAACACTCCCCGACATTTCCGCCACGTTTTGTATGTTCCACGTGGTCGGGGTGTGACAGGTACAAATTCTCAATCTTCCTGAACAGCCCCATCAAACTGTCAAATGTTTCATCTTTCGTCTTCAAGAAAGAAACCCATGAAAATCTGGAATAATCATCAGTAACGACCAAACAATAGTAATCTCCTGTAATACTTTTGACATTCACAGGACCAAACAAATCCATGTGAAGTCTCTCCAGAGGTCTCGAAACTAAATTGACTTGCTTTGTAGGGTGTGACTTTTTCTTCTGCTTGCCTTTGATGCAGCTAATGCACTCCCCTTCCAGATGAAAACCTTTGATATTAACACCCAATACCAAATCATTGTGCACCAAGTGATTCATCTTCCTTAGGTGAATATGCCCCATCTTCCGGTGCCACAATCTTGATTCTTTCTCAGTTGCTCTAGACACGAAACAATGTGCTTGACCAGTAGTTGTAGTTGCTACAGACATATCTAACACATATAAATCATTTACTCTAGGTGCTCTCATAATAATCCATTCTTCAGGGATAACAAAACCAGGTTTCAGAATCAAACATTCTTTATCAGTGAAGTGAGTAGTATACTGATTGTCACAAATCTGCGAGATACTAAGCAGATTGTTCTCCAGCTCAGTGATGTAGTTAACTCTCTCAAACGTTACAATCCCATTGGATAACGTTCCTTCACCAACAATTCTTCCACCTTCATGACCAGCAAATCCCACATAACCACCATTAATGTTTCTCACATCATACAGCAATGCAGTTTTTCCTGTCATATGTCGAGATGCACCACTATCCATAATCCATCTGGATATCAGTTGTGGAAGATCCTGCACAAAATAAACTACAGTTTAACCAACTATAATAAAGATGCCGATTCATGCTTCGCGATCCAGGAAGCTCCGGCAATTCAAACTGCTTATTCGAACATGGTATCCACCCAGGCCTCATCAGCCTTAGGTGTAACCTTGACTCTAGCAATTTGAATTTTGAAATTTTTAGCCTTCAAAGGTGGAAAATTTGCATCATAATCAACCGAAATTGATTCTTCAGCCTTTTTCACTTCAGAAGTTAAAATTTTCATTTCAGTTTTTGGTTTCCAAACTTGTTGAGGTAATGCAACCTGTTTATAAAACTTGTCATTTTTAGTTACCACTTTCTTTACAGATTCATTTTTCACTTTGATGTTGTCATTTTTCACATTCTTTTTCTCAACAACGATTGGTGCTTTACCCTTCACATCAACTTTCTTCTGTTGAAACTTCACATTTTCAATCTTAGGCTTCACATTGGTACACTTTCGTGCAATGTGACCAACTTGATTACATCTGAAACATGTACGAGTATCAACAACTCGACTTGTGCCTTCAGACTGATAATGTGAAGCTCTTTTCTCAAAGAACTCTTTATTTGATTTTGAAAAAATTTCATTCTCTTCATCAGAACGTGAACTTGAACTGTTCACAAACACCTTCTTTTCAGCAAACCTTTTGTTTTGAAAACTCTTTTTCTGATAACTATTACCACCCCGATAACCACCCGACCAATTGTTTCTATTGTTATTATAAAAACGTGGTGGAACAACAGGCTTTTTGTAATAAGCTTTATCTTTCTCAAAATTCATTTGCCTTTTTGTTTGACACAAACTGTTCACTTCTGACAACTCAACTTCAACTAACTTGAAAACATTTGTCAACTTTTTCACATTAACATTCTCAATGGGAAATTCAGAATCCGAATACAACTTATCAGATCCAGCCATCCTGTACATCACAAGACCCGGTTCATCACTTAAGTTGTTTATGGACTTTGATTTCTGAATGTATTTGTCCAAGAAACACCCATCATCTTCAGCTGAATCACTATTCAAAACACTTTCAGCTGTGCTCTTAACAATCTCTGTCTGAACACTCTCATCAGATGATGTAGAAAAAGTAACATCAATGTTCTCCGGAAGTATAACTTCTTTTTCTTTCTCAATTTCAACCAACCCAGACTGCTTTTTAGTGTAATTATGAAGAACAGGTGGTGGTACTTGATGAAAACCCACCCCAGTTCCATCAGAATACACATCTTCGCCCGCTTTGTCTTTCCTGATGGGTTTGGGAATGATATGTTGCAAAACAAAGCTTGCAGAGCTATAACTGTTAAGCTTCAACTGGATTCGCTCGTTTTCGATTACTGCCTCTTGAACTTTAAGTTTCAATTTAGCGATTTCATCCAGTTGTTTGTTGATTGATTCTTCTTTAACTCTAAGCACTGCTTTTAAATGTTCATTTTCTTTAAAAGTTTTACCATTTCGATCATCACAATCTTTCATTGTGCTTTTGAGTTTCTCAAATTTTTCAGAAATCTGACGATTTTCAAGAATCAACTTTTCATTTTCTTGTTTAATTTTGTCATGATCAATTTTATCAGTTTCCATTTGTTTAGTTAATTCTTTTATCCGTTCAGTTGAAGCTCTAACTGTTTTGTCACGATCAAGAATCTGATTCTCAACATTTCTGACCTTAGCTGTCAGATCTTCAACTTTCTTAATGTTGAGATATGTGACTGTGCTACAAAATTTGCAATTTTTATTGCAATTTTTGCAATCAGCATTTCCTTCAATCTTTTTACCTGACGCATTTGTTGACACATCTGAACTGACCTGGCTTTTTGACTCAGACACGGAGTTAGAGTCTACCTCAAGCGCTTTGGCAGCTAGCACTTTGTCAACCATTTTTCCCAGATTCTCTGCATTCAACTCCTGCGTAGTATCGATAACTCCAGTATCAATCTTCTTGGATTCTTTTCCTTCTTTCTCTTCTTTCTCCTTTCTTTCTTTCTCTTCTTTCTCCTCTTCAATCATTTTCGAAGTTGGAGTTCCCCACCATTTGTGTTGCCAATACTCATCATTTTCTTTCATTTCCATGATTAAGACTTCTATATCGAGAGTTTTGTGATCAACTGCAATATTTCCATACTCATCAAGATAACACTCTCTGTCTGGATCCCATCTGTTGGCTCTTTTTGCATCCAAATAGATACGAGAAAGTCTAGTAATTTTGTTTTCTGAGATCATCTTTCTGTATTTATACTTCTGCTGTTCAGTTCTCTCATCTTTCCATGGAATAGGTTCATTTTTTGCCATGAATGCGTAACCAACCGCATCTTCTTATGGTAGAACCTCTTGACTCCAATCATATCCTTCATCATCATAAATCACTGCAAGAGCACTAGATTTCTCTCTGTTGTCTTCAACCTGCTTCAATCTAGGCGGCTCGGATTTATTCTGGTGATAAATCGCCTTCTTGTAGTAATCATCTCTGAAAGGATTCTCCGACTCATCAACATAAGCATTTCGGCATTCTCTCTTGAAATGACCCTTCTGCTTACACTTGAAGCAAGTCACCTTCGATTTATCGAACCCCAGCTTAGTAGAAGCACCACCAATTATTTTTCTGCCAGTAATTTCCATGAATCTTTGTGCACGACGAACAGCACTTGCCATAGCCCAACGAATATCGATCAGTTCCATTTCCTCCGGATCAATCTGATCGTAATCTTCTTTCGTCAGATTTGTATTGCCAATCTTCCCAGCTACCAATCCTTCATACGATTCCAACACCGATGCTAGAAAGATCATTTGCTGCTTTGCCGACTCTTCGTCAAAATTTTGAGCATTCTTCAAGTCTATTGCAATATTGCATTAAAAACGATTCTTTGCATCAGCATTTCCAGAAGATGAAGATCCACTGTGAAAACCACTGTGACTTCCACTGCTTTGACCACTTTGACTTTCTTTGCCGGCTGTCGACACATTTTCAGCAGAAAATGCAGTTCTTGGTGAAGTAGCTTTCGGCATCATGCTCTTTGGATAGTATAGATCCAAATTCTGCTGATAAAATGAATGATTAACTTTGTACATCTTCTTCAACTCTAGCTCATGACTCTCGAGTTTTTCAATCAGCAAATCTAATGTCAGCTTTTCTGGTTCTTTGATGGTATTCTTTAGCATCAGCGCATAATATCTCCAATCCATCTCGTCAGGCAACGAATCGAACAATTTGTCGATAAGATCTTCTTCAGAAATGTCTATTTCATGTCTTACTAATTCCAGCTTCAGATGACCGAACCTTTCTATCATTTTACACACTGACTCGTTCTTTAAACATCCAAACAGATCAAATTCTTTTCTAAGAAGTTTCTTTTTGTTTTTCTTAATTTCTTGACTACCGACACATTTCTTTTCTAACTTTGCCCAAAGATCTTTAGCATTTGAATATTGTATCAATGAGATGATATCCTCCCGAACAGACTGAAATAACAACGCCACACATTTTTGTTCGGCTACGAATGAATCAATCTCATCTGATCCTGTTAAAACTTCCCCATTCTTGTTTCCTTGGTCATAACCATTTTTCAGACTTTTCCAGCTTGGAAACGCGAATGCCATCATCCAATCTTCAAACTTTCTAGACCAACGACTGTACTCCTCAATAGCCATTAGCTTTGGAGGTCTATTGAACGTTCCGAATGCGCTTTCCGATTCCCAAGCTTCCTTTTTCTTCTCTTTTGGTGGATTCTCATTCACATTGCTTGATGAAGCATCATTGTTTCCGGAATCTCCAGCAAACGCGTACATGTCGCTAAATGGGTTTAAGAAAATATCATCCATTGTGAATGTACCTGTAAAATCAGAAAACACTTAGACAAATTTTTAATTGGAAATTATCAGATTCAAACGACACAAGTTCAAACGTAATGGTCTGTATCGTTTGAAAAATCAATGATTTCAAACGACAAATATTTCAAACAATAACTATTTTCAAACGACAACTAGTTTCAAACGACAACTAGTTTCAAACGACCAACTCAAACGATGCAGTTTCAAACGACAGACTTTAAACGATACAGTTTCAAACGATGGACTGTTTCAAACGACAGACTCAAACGATGAACTTGTTTCAAACGATAAACTTTCAAACGATCAGTTCAAACGATAGAACCCATTTTCAAACGATAGAGTCACTTTTCAAACGATAGAACAATTTCAAACGGTGACGTCAGCAGATCGCGAAACTTTTCAAACGGTACACATGATTTTAATATGTTTTAAGTCGAATTTTGATTCCAAACTTTCAAGGATTAGTTATTAGTAGATTTCGTTTGTTATGTGATCGTTTCAAGTCATTTTAACCGTGATAACAAGTTAAAATCAGAAAAGAAAGGTAGAAGTGAGATAATCCGATGATTTCAAGCTGTATTCGGTATGAACTCCTCGTCCTGAGCTATGATACCACTTGTTGGATCGTGTACGTGACCCTGAAAGTCAGTTAAGGTAGTTCAACATCAAATACTAAGGCGGAATCAAAGTAAACGATGTCCAAAACAGCTTATATTCTTTAATTCTTCTTTTCTGATCGATTAACGTGCTTTTACAACTTGTTCTGATGAAAATCCGACAGCACTTCGTGATACACACAATGATCTCCTACGGTTCCGTTTGAAATGTGACAACTACACACCTATTTATAGATACAAGACCCTTCCGTTTGAACTTGGTTCAAACGTAACCCTACGGTTTCAAACAATAGATTCAAACGGAACCCTATGTTTCAAACGGAACCCTCTATAATATGATTATTTTCAAACGGAACCCCTTGAAACACATTCTAAAGTCAAAACTAAAACCCTAATTTGACATATAAATTCCATTCTTGACTTTCTTGAACTAAGACTTGACGAAGATGCAGTCAACAGACATTCTTGTGCATCAACAGTACAAGCTCGAGTTACTTGCTGAGTTGGGTAACATTCATGATGTCTTCTATGTTTCGCAACTAAAGAAGTGTTTATCTGATGAAACACTTGTGGTACCACTTCAAGAGCTGAAAATCGATGACAAGTTGCAGTTTGTCGAAGAACCTATCGAAATTATGGACCGGGAAGTTAAGGTCCATAAGCATAGCCGAATTCCGATCGTGAGAGTCCGTTGGAACTCAAGACGTGGACCGGAGTTCACATGGGAATGCGAGGATCAGATGAAGCTCAAGTATCCTCACCTTTTCCCAACTGACCAATCTAATCGTGATGCAACTAATGAATTTTGGGATGAAATTCCCTTTCAAGTTGGGGATGATGTGGTACCCGAGGAAAATCCACGGTTATCCTGATCTAACACCTCGCCGCTTTTAGATTACTTATCAAATTTTGGGATAAAATTTCTTTCAAGTTGGGGATGATGTGACAACCTGAGATTTCAAGGTCTTTCCTCTACGCATTACTTGTTTCACAACTCTGTTTTCATAATTCGTTTTGCGTTGTAACTTGTGCATGTTTGATAAATGATTAATGTATTGTTATGTGTGGTTGTAGTGTGCATGTTTCATAACTAAGGTCCTTCGTCATAAACCCTCCTCGACGAAGATAGTTCTTCGTCAACATCAAACTTGACGAAGTTTAGATCCTTCGTTATCACTATACTCGACAAAGTTTAGATCCTTCGTCATTACTATGCTTGACGAAGTTTAGATCCTTCCTCATCACCCTGCTTGACGAAGTTAGGTCCTTCGTCATTACCATACTCGACGAAGTTTAGATCCTTCGTCATAGAGGATCCTTCGCCATGAGGGTTCTCGGTCCAAGCCCATTTCCTTGTGACACACACACACACACACACACACATATATATATATATATATATATCTTTAAAACACTCGCAAACCCTAATTCCTCTCAAGTGAACGACGGCAGAGGCTTCTTGAAACACTGATCCTCTCGACTAAGCTTTCAAAGAACGACCTCATCATCTCACGGTTTGTAAATTCATTCCTGTTTTGATCCTTGTCGACTATCATTGATTATATGCAACTTGCTTGATATGATTTGTGAGAAATTGAGTGGTTGTTAGAGAATTCTGTTGATCATATGAATGATGTTAATATTTAGGGTTGCATGATAACAAGGTTTTGATGAGTGTCTTGTGATAACCCACTGATTAGATCTGATCAGAAAGTAATTATGATGCTAACCAAGGTGGATCAATAAACTAGGGTTGCATATTATCTCGATAGTTTGGCGAAGTATGATGCCCTTGATACGGTTGCAATATGATTGTTCATTAAAACTAAAACAACCGTGTTATTTGATTTGAACAGTGAGCTATGATGATTAAACTAGTAAAGCATGATTAAGGTTTGTTTGATCATGAAAATAACTGTCATTAAATTCGACAAAACATGCCAAAATTTGGTTAACTGTTTATTACGAAATTTTTGGGAATCACTGGATGAAATCTTGAAATTGTTGAGGCAGCGACGAAGATTCCCCCCCCCCCCACGAAGTATTCATGTCGACGAAGAACTGATTCTTTGCCGACAAGTCTTTGACGAACATTTAAAGGGCTTCGTCACAATAACTCTTGACGAAGTCTGATTCTTCGTCGTTGTTCGCCATTATGAATCTTCGCCGTGAAGGCATCCCACGAAGAATTAATTCTTCGTGGAGATGCTGTTAGTGAACAAACAGAACAGTTTTGGTGATTTATACAGTTTATAGTGTGTATGAGATTTGAATGATTGCTATCTGTTATGCGATGATCTTTGCTATGAATGCACACTATGATTATACGTGAACAACGTGAATGTAAACTTATTATGTGTACATGAACACCATAGGCTTTGACTGATTAAGTGTGAATAAGTAACTAGTCATACCGAGCAAACCAAGGTGAGTTCACTTCTCTCAAAACAAGCATGCGTCCGGTGGGGACAATCAAACAGACAAACAATTAAACGGGTTTTCATAAACCCATATCCTTGTAGGGGATGTGAGGCAGTTTACACAAACCCATAACTTTGCAGGGGATATGAGGCAGTTTTCAGTAAATGTTGATGTTGGATAATACACCCACTTTCTATCACTTGAGTCCCATCATACTACCGGGTTAGTTGCTTGTAGGGCAACGGGGTTATTAGTTGATAGCGCTATTAGGTTTGGCACCCTCACGACGTACCTGGATAGGACGGGCGTGAACTAATAACTTTAAAATCATGACCAATGTTTGATAGAGCATTGGAGAAGTGCAAAAAGGAGCCGTCTGCGGTATCGAGTTATTATCAACATAACATAACATAAGTCAATACTTGGTAACAAACGGTTAAACAAACTGTGAACTCACCAGCGTTGTCTGATACACTTTTCTGCATGCTTGCAGGTCCTTAGGTACACTGTCATGGAACTTGCTGTCTGGGAAGCTGGAGTGGTCATGGGTTGTGACATTTGGAAACGCTTCTCGCTGTAGCATTGTTTTGAACATTTTCATTTAAACTTATTAAACAAATTATTATGCTTTCGCGGAACATGTTTGATTTTCTAAACTGGTGTTTGAGTTACACTATTTTATTTAATGGGAAAGTTCTATTTTCTTTATGGTTCAATGTGATTAGTGGCTAGATCCTGGTACGTCACACGCCTCGCGAGGGTTTCCGCTTGTGGTATTTTTGGAGGTGTGATAGTAATTGTGGAAGGCCGGTGGTGATGGGGAGGGAGGTTTATGTAGGTTATTTACAAACAAATAAATATTAAGGGGGGATTTAAAAAGATGAAAATACTCTCACATGTTTTCAATGTGAGTGGACTTAACAAGGAAACCAATCTGGGTTTGTGTTAAAGGTTGACTCTCACAACAAAAAAAATAAAGCAAAAGGTTGGTTTGGGTGCTTTTTAAACCTAAAGGTGAAACCTGCAATTTTAAGCATACATAAAGCCATAAAGGTTGGTTTTTCTAATTTAGTCTATAAATAATTGACAACAATGTAATACATATTTATAAAAAATTATGTTAAATAAACAAGGGAATATTTCACAGAATGGTAACCAAGTTTTAAAAGTGTTCTAATTAGGTCACTGGTGTTGTTTTTGTCCCAATTAGATAACTTAACATTCAAATCGAGCCATGTCCTTTTTTCCATGTGTCAAGAATAAATGGAGTATAAGATGCTGGGATCGAATTATTTTAATATATGAAATTATATTTATTAAAAATAAAAACCATTTAATTACATTAAAAATTAAAAAAACAAGTTACAATCCACGTCATCACTCGACGTTAGCATCAAATAAAAGAGAAAAAAGAAACAAAAATCCACATCACCACGGTTACCTATGAAATGTATGAAAAAAACCCTTAATTTCAATGAAGAATGAATTTTGAGTGACCTGATTGGAACATTTTTGAAACTTGAGTGACCTAATTGGAACACTTTTAAAACTTGGTTACCTTTCTACAAAGTTACCCCAATAAACAAATGAGATATGTTACTATATAATCAATAAGCATTTTAGAGGTCTTCAACCTCATTAAGGAGATGATTCAATTAAATGAGGTTGCAAAGCCTCATAAGGATTTGATTATAATATAATGATTGTTTGTGTAAACATAAACATATTATATGTGATTTAAGTATCATTATGTTAAATTTGTATAAATAATATTGACGTAAATCGATGTGACTGGTCAAGTAGGTTGCAAATTGTTAGGATCTGAGTTTGGTTTTGATTGTGTTTAACATTTGAATTAAGATGGAGATGAATGAGTTGTGCAGCGGAATTAAGATGGAAGCAAACTTTTCACTATCAAACAGGAGAATTGCTTTTAACATACAAGTTTAACATTGAACCGAATGATTGAATTTAATTTCAACAACGATTACAATTTTGCAAGTATGCAACAAACTCCCCCTCAGCCTGAGCTCACAGTATTTGTTTGTGCAGGAAGAAGATAGTAAAAGAGCTGATAGAACAGTACAGAGCACTGTTCTATTTATAGGTACGAGCAAACCACTGAGGCATCTAAGCTGACGTCACCATGAAAGTGACATCTAACCTCCTAAGAAACCCTAACCTCTGATCTATACAACCTCTGCTATGCTAACTACTGTTATTACATTTCATTACAAAAAGACATCTAAACTACTGCTGCATCCTTCCACTGATGTGAACCCAGCAGTACTTGTCATGATCAGCAAAGCTTGACTCAAGGCAGTAGATTGAACAGCAGAGCTTTAGTATTCCATCAGTCTTTTACTTGATCAGCAGTTTGTAGGTCAGCAGTTTGTACGATCAGTAGATAGGAGGTCTGATGTATTGCAAAATACATACTTATATCATGTATAGTTTGTACGTTTTATCGTTATTTATAGTTTAGTTTAGTTTAGAATTGCGTACTATTGATCTATATTGCGTTTTCCAGGTCTTTATACGATAATTGGTTGGAAAGTGAAGGAAAACGAGCTTGATGCTGAAAGTGTATGTCTTGGAATGAAGTGAAAAGAGTTAGAATAATTTTTGGGAATTTTTGGATGTTAGAGCTGAAAATCGGAACATACATTCTGTGAAAAAACAGCTGTAGCGTAGCGCTAAGGTGAAAGTATGATCAGTCGCGCTACGCGACTGAGGTAGATCTGACTTTGTTGACCTTTGAAGGCCTAGCGTAGCGCGAGCCTGAAGTAAAGACCCGTCGCGCTACGCGACGGGTAGGAGAATCGCGAATGTGTGGAAGGCAGCTAGGGTTTGATATAAAAAGCCAAGAAAATCATGACAACCGGAAGTTACGAACTAATTGAGATTAGAGGCGATTTTGGAGCCGTCTGGAAGCTGAATCGAAGATCTTGAAGGCGCGGAATCATTGGATCAAGTTCAGGACGAAGAATCGAAGATTTCTCGGGTTTTCCAATCCCTTGTTTTGTTGATTTCTTTCTTGAAACTTGTTACCATGAATTCTAGTTTGATTAACTTTGATTTGTTTTCGTTTATTGACATGCTTGGCTAAACCTTTAAACTACCTAGACGAGATGAATGTTTGATTTAAAGTTTGGATTTTTAATGGTTTTTATTGTTTGCGTATGGATTGATTTCTGAAAGTAAAGTGTTTTAGGATTTCTGATTTGGTGCACATGCATGCTTGATGATTGTTTTACTACTGTTTATTGCTTCGCTTGAATCTTGGTGACGGTCTTTATCACGGAATAGAATCAGGCTAGGGTTTTAGGTTTTGGTGAGTGTCTATATCACATAATAAACTTTTGATCCTTTAGGGTGAAAATTGCATAAGTAACCTTAGAAGTAATAATCGGTAATTTAATAAAATCAAGTGTTCTGCTTAACTTGTCGCTGAGAGGCTCGAGTTAGTTATTAGGTCGCAGTGTAATATATATCTAAGATAGGTTTTGAGAGAAGTCGATCTTATTTCCCTAATTGCATTTGTGTCTAGTAAACCAAGTTAGAACCTAGAATTGCCTTAGATTATCGCGCTGAGAGGTAGATAGTCATATTAGGGCACTTTTAGAATCGTTAGAGGACTGAGAGGAAGTCTAACAGTCGGTGTTCATAACAGCCTTGTAGGGTTTCCTAGGTTTCTTCCTGAGAAGGGTCGGGAAGTCTTAGCATTGAAATACCTTAAGGTTTAGTATCTTACGATCCCGGCTCCATACAACTTTAATACCATTAGAAGTCCATTCTTAGTCAAACTGGATTCGAGTCTAGGTAGTCTTTAATCTCATCTGAATACAAACCTCAGTTTCCGTTCGTGTCTTAGTCTAAGTCTAGTTAATTAATTTAGTTAATATAGATTTCCTAGATTTTCAGTAACCCCCCCCCCCCCCAAAACAATCAAACAAGTTTAAGTCGCGTCAGTCAGTGTTTATTAGAGTCTAGTTTACGTAATACTTAGAGTCTTTGGGTTCGATACTCGGACTTGCTAGGTTATACTACATTGATCGGTACACTTGCCGATTGTGTGGTTTAGGTTTAAAGAGTCTTAGTTATAAATTTAAAGCTTTTCGTGTCTAGTTTAGAGAGTCTAATTTAGTTCATATTTTATAGTCTGTTCAGCACACATCAAGTTTTTGGCGCCGTTGCCGGGGACTCTTGGCGATTGCGTTTATTAGCTTTGATAGACCTAATTGATATATACGTGCTACGTGTTTTCTTTGTTTTGTTGAGTCTTTGTCTTTTCTTGTGTCTGGGTAACTAGTGTTTGCTTTTCTTGTGTTCAGGTTTTTGCTAGCAGTGGATGCCACATCTGCGCTCGCACGGACCACCACCACCAGTCAAGCAGTCATCATCCCAATTGGGCGAAGGCCCACAGGTTACTTCTACATCCTCTTTTCGTTTCCCACATTTCGATTCCACCCCATTACCCACCCCACCTCCTACACCACCACCTTCACCAAACCATTCACCTAAGGATTCCCCACCCGTTAGCCCTACTTCTAGTACCTCTAGTAATCTAGAAACTTTAGAAAATATGGCAAACCCTAGGCAAACAGTCCATCAGCAGGCCACTCAGAATTTCACCGGCCTAGCTTCACCCATCACCGTCCCACCCATAGTTAATGAAAATTAATGGCAGATCCCATCTTATGCCATGCAGGCCATCACCAATAGTATCCAATTCCATGGCCGAGACGATGAGGATGCCCCGGCCCACATTAACCGTTTCTCTAGGATGTTAGCTACATTTAGCCTTAGCGGTGCACCCAACGATGCTACATACCTACAGCTTTTCCCATTTTCTTTAGCCGGCCGTGCGGCTACTTGGTTGGACTCACAACCGACCGGTACTTTTACCACCTGGGCGGGGCTTCGTCAAGCCTTTCTGAACAAATATTTCCCGCCCGCCAAGGCTTCACGGCTCAGAGACGAGATTCACTCCTTCCGCATGGGGCCCGACGAGCCTTACTACCTTGCTTGGGAAAGGTTTCAAACCCTTTGTGCTCGTTGCTCCCAGCACGGTCTTTCCGATTGGGCCTTATGTGAGAAATTTTATAATGGTCTTACTCAAGAGACTAGAGATAGGTTCGATACGAATGCGGGGGGGCATATGATGGGTATTCTTACAGTTCCTGAGTGTCTAGAGCGTTTTGAGGCGTTTGCTCAGTCTCAGTCCCAGTCACGATCTGATCAGAGGTATCAAAGTGGTAATTCAAATACCACTACTAGTGCACCCGCCCGAGGGGTGAACCATGTCACTATGGATGCTAGTTTGGCCTCTGTTTTGGAAAATATGGATAGGCAACTTAAGGAAATTCAGGCTAAGATAGATAAGTGCGAGTTGTGTCGAGGCGGTCACGGTACTAGTGCGTGTCCTTTGTTAGTCGGTGAGGAGCAAGTTGGTTTCGTAGGAGGAGGTTTTGGTAGAAATCAGTCTGGTGGGTCTGGTAATAATAATGTAGGTTCGGGTTGGCGGTCTAATAATAATAATAATTTTAATAATAATGGCAATTTTCGCTCAAGTGGACCTCCTAGTTTGCAAATAGCTCAAAATCCAAATAGGGGTCTAGGTTCACTTTTTAATGGAAGTTTGAATGGGCAGGTTCAGAATGGGGGGTCGAGTAGCCAAGGTCAAACAGGTCAGGGTTCGAGTTTTGATTTAGGGGGTAGCATGGAAAGAATGGAGGCTATGATGAGCCAGCTAGTTGCTAGAGATCAAAGCACCCAAAAGAAACTTAGTGAACATGATCTCATGCTTAGGAATCAACAAGCTGCGGTCCAGGACCTTTCTAGGGTTGTAGGTGATATTGCTAAGAAGTTAGAGGAGAGATTACCCGGTAAGTTTGCGGGTAACACCCAACAAAACCCTAATGCCCAAGTAAATGCCATTACTACTCGTAGTGGTAAGACCGTAGGAGACCCGAGAGTTGTAGAGGAGAGAGAGGTTGATGAGGATGGTGATATTATTGATGAGGTGATAGAGATGGAGGCCCCCGGCAAAGTGCAAAAGAGGCTAGGCCCAGCAAGTACCGCACAGCCAGGTGAGTCTCAAGTTGAGAAGAAAGTTGAGAAAGATCCCGTAGTTGTTAAGCCTTCACCTTATGTAAACCATGCGTATGCTCCGTTTCCTTCACGTCTGAAGAATCAGAAATATTCAAAGGAATACGGACAATTCTTAGATATCTTCAAGCAATTGAAGATTAATCTTCCGTTTGTAGAGGCACTCCAGTCCATGCCTAAGTATGCAAAATTCTTGAAGGACCTTCTTAGGAATAAGGAGAAATTAGGGGAGTTGTCGAATGTGCCATTGCATGGAGGGTGTTCGGCCGTTGTTTCAAATCAGCTTCCCGAAAAGCTTACTGATCCGGGTATTTTCACTATTCCGTGTCTATTCGGTAGTAATACCAACACTAGAGCCTTGGCCGACTTAGGAGCTAGTATCAATTTGATGCCCTTTTCTCTTTATGAGAAGCTAGACCTAGGAGAGCTTGCACCTACCCGAATGACACTATCTTTAGCCGATCGGTCTGTTAAGTACCCTAGGGGTATAGTTGAGAATTTGTTAGTTAAAGTAGACAAGTTTGTTTTTCCGGTAGACTTTGTCGTACTAGACATGGAAGCCGACGAGAAGGTACCGCTAATTTTAGGCCGCCCATTCTTAAACACTGCTAAAGCCCTAATAGATGTCTCTTTAGGCACTATCACACTTAGAGCGGGCGAGGAAGCGGTTGTGTTTAACGTCATGAATTCGAGAGGTTCGAGTGGTAAAGTGGAAGCAATTTCGTTAGTGGGGGAATGTGAGAAGGATGAGACAGGTAAGAAGAAGGTGATGAGTGATCCGGGTCTAGAGAATGTGCTAGGATTTAAGTGTGGGGATCCTCTGGATAGGAAGTTGGTAGAATTAGAAGAGAGGGTGGTGAGTTTAGAGTCTAGGTTTGAGACATTGAGCAAGGCTCAGTGTGGGGATAAGTATAGAGATGATACTTTTAGATTCAAACCACCAGATGATGAGTTGAGAGAGTATGAGAGAGTTGTGAGCGATGCGGGCAGTTTTAGGAATGATAGTGCTACAGCCCGTAAGGTGAGAGCGATGTTGGAGGGTGAGTTGCGCTTCCATGATCCTCCGTAAGTTTGTGAGAAGTTGATAATAGTTTGTAGAGTTTGTATTTTGAGAGTTTTTTATTTTGTACCATGAGTCTAAGTAGTAGTTTTTGAGTCTTTTCGTTTTTAGAGTCGGTACTGCGTTGGGTTTTGTTTTGTTTTGATTATGCAGGTTTGGATTGTACCACCCGTACCCAATTGCCATTCGGGTGATTTTGGACTTGCTATATTGATAAACCCAAGCAGACTAGTCAACGATCGCGAATGGAATGCTATACGATCGTTCGGGGGATTCAAGATTCGTACGGCTGGCACTGACTTTTGTCCTAACCAGCTAAGTCGTTTCCCTTTTTGTTGTTGTTGTATTTTTTATTTATTTTCGTTCGCAGTTTCTATTCGTAGGTAGTTGTTGAGTCGTATTTTCGTTCTTGCATTAGGGACAATGCAATCTCTAAGTGTGGGGATGGGATACTTGTAAATATTTGAGTCTTTTATTGAAAAAAAAACACAAAAAAATCAAAAAATTGAAAAAATTGAAAAAAAATTAAAAAAAATCAGAAAATGTCTTTCGAATAAAAAAGAAGTTTGCAATTAAACGGAAAATGATAGAAAAGGTGTTTTATTGCTTGGATTGAATAATAATAATATGAGATGATAATAAATCGAGCTTGCGTCTAGTTAGGGATATGTGGATAGGCCCGGGTTTGGTTTTAAGTCCCTTTGAGCTAATATACCTTAAATTGTCGGTCCGCTAGTGGGTTTTCGCCTGGGAAATATGGGAAATCAAAACTGCCGATAATAGTATAAGGGGCACCGTTATAAGTTAAAACTATTAGAGTTTGTGATCATGCGAGAAAAAAAATAGAAAAAAAATAGAATAAAGTGAGCTAGAAACTAAATGAAAGTAACACAGGCCTACGTATTCTGAGTTGGGGATAGCGACTCAACAGCCGGTTTGCCTCTGGGATGTGTGAAATCGATTTGCCGAATAAAAGTACCGAGACCTATGTAATCTGTGATTGGGGATAGCGACTCTACAGTCGGAATACCGCTGGGTTAAGGGAAAGCATCGTCTAGTCTCACGAATGCGGAAAAAAAAAAACAAGCAAAAGAAAAGAGAAAAAAAAATGGAAAAAGGAAAAAAGATAAAAATGATTGTTTACTCTCTTGGTTTTGATATAAAACGGTTAGGAATTGATCCAGTGATCGTTCTTTTAGTTCTATAAGCTTGAGGTGGGAGTAGATGGATCGTAGATTCTAGTGTGAGACCCTAGGTGGATTGACCGCACTTAAATTAAATTCACATGATAAGGGCTTAGGATTAGATTCGGGTTTAAGAGGATCAGTATATTCGCAATCGCAGCTAACGCAAGTCTTGGTTTTAATAAAATATAAATAATTTTTGATCCAAGTAATGAATTATCTCTGATTCCGTTGCACAATTCTTTTTCGGGGACGAAAAAAGTGTAAGTGTGGGGATGTTTGATGTATTGCAAAATACATACTTATATCATGTATAGTTTGTACGTTTTATCGTTATTTATAGTTTAGTTTAGTTTAGAATTGCGTACTATTGATCTATATTGCGTTTTCCAGGTCTTTATACGATAATTGGTTGGAAAGTAAAGGAAAACGAGCTTGATGCTGAAAGTGTATGTCTTGGAATGAAGTGAAAAGAGTTAGAATAATTTTTGGGAATTTTTGGATGTTAGAGCTGAAAATCGGAACATACATTCTGTGAAAAAACAGCTGTAGCGTAGCGCTAAGGTGAAAGTATGATCAGTCGCGCTACGCGACTGAGGTAGATCTGACTTTGTTGACCTTTGAAGGCCTAGCGTAGCGCGAGCCTGAAGTAAAGACCCGTCGCGCTACGCGACGGGTAGGAGAATCGCGAATGTGTGGAAGGCAGCTAGGGTTTGATATAAAAAGCCAAGAAAATCATGACAACCGGAAGTTACGAACTAATTGAGATTAGAGGCGATTTTGGAGCCGTCTGGAAGCTGAATCGAAGATCTTGAAGGCGCGGAATCATTGGATCAAGTTCAGGACGAAGAATCGAAGATTTCTCGGGTTTTCCAATCCCTTGTTTTGTTGATTTCTTTCTTGAAACTTGTTACCATGAATTCTAGTTTGATTAACTTTGATTTGTTTTCGTTTATTGACATGCTTGGCTAAACCTTTAAACTACCTAGACGAGATGAATGTTTGATTTAAAGTTTGGATTTTTAATGGTTTTTATTGTTTGCGTATGGATTGATTTCTGAAAGTAAAGTGTTTTAGGATTTCTGATTTGGTGCACATGCATGCTTGATGATTGTTTTACTACTGTTTATTGCTTCGCTTGAATCTTGGTGACGGTCTTTATCACGGAATAGAATCAGGCTAGGGTTTTAGGTTTTGGTGAGTGTCTATATCACATAATAAACTTTTGATCCTTTAGGGTGAAAATTGCATAAGTAACCTTAGAAGTAATAATCGGTAATTTAATAAAATCAAGTGTTCTGCTTAACTTGTCGCTGAGAGGCTCGAGTTAGTTATTAGGTCGCAGTGTAATATATATCTAAGATAGGTTTTGAGAGAAGTCGATCTTATTTCCCTAATTGCATTTGTGTCTAGTAAACCAAGTTAGAACCTAGAATTGCCTTAGATTATCGCGCTGAGAGGTAGATAGTCATATTAGGGCACTTTTAGAATCGTTAGAGGACTGAGAGGAAGTCTAACAGTCGGTGTTCATAACAGCCTTGTAGGGTTTCCTAGGTTTCTTCCTGAGAAGGGTCGGGAAGTCTTAGCATTGAAATACCTTAAGGTTTAGTATCTTACGATCCCGGCTCCATACAACTTTAATACCATTAGAAGTCCATTCTTAGTCAAACTGGATTCGAGTCTAGGTAGTCTTTAATCTCATCTGAATACAAACCTCAGTTTCCGTTCGTGTCTTAGTCTAAGTCTAGTTAATTAATTTAGTTAATATAGATTTCCTAGATTTTCAGTAACCCCCCCCCCCCCAAAACAATCAAACAAGTTTAAGTCGCGTCAGTCAGTGTTTATTAGAGTCTAGTTTACGTAATACTTAGAGTCTTTGGGTTCGATACTCGGACTTGCTAGGTTATACTACATTGATCGGTACACTTGCCGATTGTGTGGTTTAGGTTTAAAGAGTCTTAGTTATAAATTTAAAGCTTTTCGTGTCTAGTTTAGAGAGTCTAATTTAGTTCATATTTTATAGTCTGTTCAGCACACATCAAGGTCAGCAGATGTTGAAACCACTTTCAAGGGGAGAGACTTGTATACATAACATCTGCTTATTCTGGATCCACTGCTCTGATCCAGTTTTGGCTTTAATTATCTGTTCCTTTGGTAGGGTTCAATCCCAACAATCTCCCCCTGGAACAGATAATGCCAAAACCCTTCCTTATTGTGGAACTTTATTGCCTCATCAACAGTTCCCTTATCTGACCTTTAAGTTGTAACTCAAAGTCTAGGGCATCTGTGTCATCTTCATCCCTACTAAGTGGAAGATCAAGGAGATCCTGCATATCTTCAAGACTTAGGCCAAGTGTTTGTTCCCTTGTTATTTTCTTCACTTCTCCACTAGACCTGAACATAGTCAGTACATGGGTCTGTTTGTCAGTTTCCCACTTTAGTACTTTTGAGCCTGGTGGGTTTCTTGGGAGATTTTTATTGGAGGAGGTGTTTGGTGATGCAGGCCTATTCATGACTGTTTGAGCAGTGCTTTCAGGTTGATTTAGGCCAAGAGTTTCAGCTATCATTTCTTTAATACCTTCCTTTACAAGCTCATCTCCTGCCATTAATTCTGCCACGGTTTCAGTATCCAACTGTTTTTGTGGCCTTCTTTTAAAGATGGCTGCACCAGCTGGAGCAGTGGCTCTCCTGATTTGCAGTTTTGATGGTCTTTTTGAAACCTCTGCTTCAGGATAGTCAGGCTTTTGTGGAGCAGTAGGATCTGTCTTTCTTAATTTCTCCAAGCTTTTGTAGGTAGCCCTGACTTTATATTCTTTCCATCTCATCACTTGATTTTTAGACCCATAATCAGCAGCAACCAATTCCTCTTTCATTCTCTTCAGCTCTAGTGTTTTGTCAGGCATATTCTTTTTGTATTTTGACCAATCTGGAGGAGTGTGTTTAACCTTCTTATTTATCATTTCTTGAATCCTGGCTGCTTCTTTTTCAAGCTCAGGAATGGTCCACTCCTTGTACATATATTTTTCTCCCTTGTACTTCTTGGTTGCCATGATGCTTTCAATGTAGTCTTTTCTCAGAGTTTCATCTGCTCTCTACTGTTTTGGTGGAGGTATGATGTTGGGGGCTTTTGGATGATGGTTTTAGAGTATTCTTTGTGAGTCTGGATGGTATGGATTTGGGTTCCCTCACTTTTCTAGTGGGATTTCTTTTTGGCAAAGGATGTTTAACATCCTTTGGCTCAGAACAACCCTGCGCATTCAGCTCCATGTAAGCTCTTTTCTCCTCATTCCATCTTGACATATCCTTTTCCTCTATGTCCCATTTTACACTTGCTATAGCTTCATCAAGTGCACTTTGGGTAACATCAACCTTTTTGCTACCATCTGGCGAGGGAATCTTTCTAGTCATGGCATCCTTTTCAGGTTCAATGTAAAGACCATCATCTATTCCCTTCTTCTTCCACTCCTGAATTTTCTCCCCTTTTTTTGGCATTATCTGGGGGTAATTGATCAATAAAGAGAACAGTTGGAGGAGCAGTGCCAGTGGTTTGCAATATGTGGGCCTTGATAGCCTTGATGTCTGCTTATGTGTTCTTGAACCTAGACTCCATGGTGTTTCTCAGCTCTTGTACATGTATTGCATGTTGCTGATCAGCCATTTGTTTTTGTTGTTGGAGAAAAGGTTGAAATAGATTCCAGAGCTCATTTACAGCAGGTGCTTGTGGTGGAGCAGGTGCTTGAGGTGGAACAACAGTGGATTGCACCTTTTGTACTTTCAACAACTGTTGCAGCATTTCTTTGATTTCTGCAACAGAAGTATCCAGTTTGTCAACAGGTTCCGTCAATTCAAGATACTTTAAACCATCACCCAATTTAATGGGATCATCTGATTTCCCACTAGCAGTGGTTTTATCAGTGGTTGATGTAACAACTCTCATCAAAAGTCATAATTATTAAATTAATTAGTCAAAAAGGAAACCCTAATTGAGACACCCAAGTGATTCTGAACAAACCCTAAAATTTTCATAATTTTCAGAATCAGGATTAGGGCCCCTAAAACTCAGGGGGGGTTAAACCCTATTGACGATTATCCACTTAAAACGTAGGCAGAAAGGAATTTACGAAAACCGTCGACTCAGCTGAGCTAGTCCCACACGTGGCAACCCTATGCATAAAAATAGTTCTTACGCGGGCCGCCTCAAGTTAGCTTAAAACTCACGCGGGCCGCCTAAGGGACAAAATTCACCTATAAATACAGGAGCTTGGGACTTGATTCTGGGAGTTGAAACGACGTTAGAATTCCAATTCTACGCTGAGATATTGTCTGTTTATCACAATTAACACACACAGGCACTAAATCGACGCCGCAATCAGGGTATTAGCACGATCGCTGCTACGATTCATTTCCGACGATCAATATATCCAATGGATGTTTAAGTGCCGCCCACATTAGGGTTATACTTTATCGTTCGTCATTAATTTGACGGATCATCATTAATTCGATGGATTAAGTATTATACTTTGTCGTTCGTCATTAATTTGACGGATCATCGTTAATTCGATGGATGAAGTATTGCACTTTGTCGTTCGTTGTGAGAATTTGATCTCGTGAGTTATCGTAAATGCTGGATTGATTACTAACCCCGAATTGTGTAAATTTAGGTTGAAAAGGCTAAATCAGTAGGCTAAACTCTGCTCAAATTAAATCTGCAATGTGAGTCATTCTCCTTTTCTCACAGTTTGTGAGTCATTCTCTTTTTATCAACTATTTTACAATACCTCAAATTATTTTCAAGGTTATAATTACAGGGACTAAGTCGTGGATATCTTGAATTACTGGTTAGTGGGGTATTGTGCACATTACTAGTTTTCTCCCAGTTAGGTTCATTGACCTACTCGGGATAATCACTGTTGGGTTCATTGACCTACAGTGATAATCATCACTATTTAGGTTCATTGATCTAAATAGTGATATGACCATCGTCACCATTGTGACTTGTCACCATTGTGACAGAATGCCAGATAAAAATAAGATAGAAGCCATTGTAATTGCTCTTATGCTGTAATTAATAACTATGCATCATTATGCAAAATAGAATGATTCAGTCAGTATTTCCCGCTGACAAAACCTTTTTCAAACATGTTTCAGGTGACCTGTTATGAATCAGGAAAAGTGCCATATAGCACTACAAGCTCAAGGAAGTGGCTCAGTATAAAATAAAGAAACATGTTTTGTAAAAATAAAAGATTTCTTCGTGAAATCAAACTATTGTAAATTACCGGGTTTTATCCCGAATTGTGAAATAAAATAATCGGGAAATATTTTACATTTAAAAAGATCCTGATGATAAACTTCCGCTGTCAAACTCAATTAAATAAATACCGCAGGATTTCTGTCCCGCGGCTCCTGAAACGGGTCAAACCGGGTCGGGGGCCGTGACAGAAAAAGGTGGTATCAGAGCCACTTATCGAGCCACTGATTTAAGCCAATTAAGTATTTAGAAAATACTTAATTTTTATTAATTGCTATTTTGTGATTATATGTTTTAATTATCTGGCTAATTGTATACAATATGTGCAGATTTTTATATGCTAACCAATGTAGCAATTAATACAAATTTTTACATAATTTGACCAAAGTTTTGCACCTTTATTTTATACAGTCTAGAAACCTTATTCAGTAAATAAATTTACAAATAAAACCTAGTATGTTTTCATATTCGGTTGTTTCATAGTTACTCAATATGAAATAATATTTAAAAGTTTTCTATGAAATTTGATATAATTTTTAAACTTGGTAATTGTGTGTATCTTGCATAAACAGCATGAGTAATTTGTCGGAAGCCCTTCAGAATTTAAATCTCTATCCAGTAAGAATCGAAGTTTCCAGAGATTTCAATAGGTATATTCCAGACATAGAAGAACCTCTAGAATTCAACGCTTTACCTCTTGGGAAACCTAAACCTAAGAAAATGGAAATTGGGGAAAGTTCTAGGCAAATTGAGGGGTTACCATCTCAAGAAGAACTAGATTTTATAATGGCAACCGATGATACTATTAAGCCTGTTAATGAAAATAATTTTATAAACTTAGAACCAGCTATTCCAAACCCTTCGAACCCCTGGAATATAGACGAATGGTTGAATAATGAAATACTATTACAAAACCATCCTTATAGGCTTTTTCCTAAGTACAATCCAGAACCTTTATCAAATTCACCAATAAGTAACAAGAATATGACTGAACTTCGTCATTTTGACAAAATGGATGCTGGGAATAGGATTCAAGAGATTTTGGGGCAGATCTCCTGGAAATACGATGAGAAGGAACGCCGTTACTAGAACATCACCTGACAAAGGATAGGAGATTCTGAAACTGTGGTTGTGTAATAGTAATAGTAAAATCATTATGTGTAAAATAAATAATAAAACGGTTGTATATAAAAGCATGATATAAGGAAATTTTAGAAAGTTACAATTTTGTTTGTATATTCGTTTACGTGATTATGTGCAATTAATTGTAACATTGGATTATTTCTTTTATACTAATTATGTATCTATAAATTAGATATCAGATGGAAAACGCTAATAATGAACCAGTTAATGAGGTTAATCAATCTGAGCAACAACCGGGGGACCAATATGTGACTAGGCAAGATATAGAAAATATCATTGCTCAAGGGATAGCCAACGCTATTCCAGGAATAGTTGCTCAAGGGATAGCCAATGTTATTCCAGCAATCATTGCTGCTGTTAAAAATCCAATTGAACCTCAACAAATTATTCCAAGCAAACGCATTTCTGAAGATAACTTCAGTAATAGCGTAAATGGAGGCGGTAATCATGTTAATCATGATAATGAACCACGGCAAGCTTCGCTCCCTGAGAAAAGGAAAGTTGCAACGCCTGGTTGCACTTACAAAGAATTTCTTGCTTGTAAACCCACTGAGTTTGCAGGCAATGAAGGAGCGACTGCGGCACTGCGTTGGTTAGAGAAAACCGAGGCAGTAATTGCCATAAGTAAATGTGCTCAGGATGATCAGGTCATGTATGCGTCAAACCTTTTCAAAGAAGGGGCGCTAGAATGGTGGAACACAGTGTTACAAGCTAAAGGAAGAAATAGGACTTATGCCATGAAATGGGAAGAATTTAAGAGTCTTGTAGAAAGAAAATTCTGTCCTGAATATGAAAAAGATCAAATGGCAAATAAATTTCTAACCCATCGGATGGTGGATGTAGATTGTCGAGGGTATACTACGACATTCTTCGAATATGCTCGAGTGGTACCAACCCTGGCTTCGCCAGAGCCGGTACTTATTTCTCGTTATATTTGGGGATTGATTTCCGAAATCCGTAATATCGTCAAGGCTGCGAAACCTCATACGATTGATGATGCAGTAGAATTAGCCAATACTCTGACTGACGAGCTAGTACGGACAAGAGAAGAAAATAGAAGGAAGGAAGTAGCCCAAAAGATTACCCAAGAATTCCGTTCAGGTAACCATAACAATTTTAAGAAAAGAGAGAATGGGCAATCTACCACTAGTCCATTTTGCAATTCTTGCAAAAGGAAGCATTTTGGAAAATGCAAAGGATATTGCAATTTTTGCAAAATTCCAGGGCATCAAGAAGAAGACTGCAGGAGGAAGAAATTTTCAGTCAGCTACAACTGTGGAGAAGCTGGACATCTTAGGCCAGAGTGTCCAAAACTGAACAAACCATCTGACAATAAAGCCAAACCTGCAGAAGGAGCAAAAAGGAATGTAAGAGCCTTCCAACTGACTGCTAAAGAAGCAGAACTCATTCCAGATGTGATAGCCAGTACGTTCTTAGTTCACAACGGTTACATAAAAAGTATTATTTGACTCTGGTGCAAACCAAAGTTTTATAAATACTTCATTCTGCTAAACTCTTAACTTATCTTTTAACCCGCATTAGGCAAATTTCTACAGTAGAAACAGCAGATGGGAACTCAGTTAAAATAAATAAGGTTATGCAGAACATAGAAATAAGTTATAAATTTTCTGCAACCCTATTATCTATGAAATTAGTTGAATTCGATGTTCTGTTAAACAATCATGCTCGAATTATCTGTGACCAGAATTTCTTAAAAATTCAATCAACCACCGGAGAAGTAATTATGATTATAGGAAATAAATCATGTAAAACCATAAAGTTCATAATCAATAATGGAAGTTGTTAATTATGAACGAAAGCAAGGAATAGTATACATGATTTCAATAATCATTAATACTAAAGATAAAGAAATTAAGGAAATTTCTGTAATTTCAGAATACCCAGATGTATTCTCAGAAGAATTACCAAGATTACCACCAGATAGGGAGGTAAAATTTGGATTCATCTAATTCCAGGAATTTTACCGATAAGCCAGGAAACCTTATCTGTTAGCACCTACTGTTTGGGTGGAGGTATGATGTTGGGGGCTTTTGGATGATGGTTTTAGAGTATTCTTTGTGAGTCTGGATGGTATGGATTTGGGTTCCCTCACTTTTCTAGTGGGATTTCTTTTTGGCAAAGGATGTTTAACATCCTTTGGCTCAGAACAACCCTGCGCATTCAGCTCCATGTAAGCTCTTTTCTCCTCATTCCATCTTGACATATCCTTTTCCTCTATGTCCCATTTTACACTTGCTATAGCTTCATCAAGTGCACTTTGGGTAACATCAACCTTTTTGCTACCATCTGGCGAGGGAATCTTTCTGGTCATGGCATCCTTTTCAGGTTCAATGTAAAGACCATCATCTATTCCCTTCTTCTTCCACTCCTGAATTTTCTCCCCCTTTTTTGGCATTATCTGGGGGTAATTGATCAATAAAGAGAACAGTTGGAGGAGCAGTGCCAGTGGTTTGCAATATGTGGGCCTTGATAGCCTTGATGTCTGCTTATGTGTTCTTGAACCTAGACTCCATGGTGTTTCTCAGCTCTTGTACATGTATTGCATGTTGCTGATCAGCCATTTGTTTTTGTTGTTGGAGAAAAGGTTGAAATAGATTCCAGAGCTCATTTGCAGCAGGTGCTTGTGGTGGAGCAGGTGCTTGAGGTGGAACAACAGTGGATTGCACCTTTTGTACTTTCAACAACTGTTGCAACATTTCTTTGATTTCTGCAACAGAAGTATCCAGTTTGTCAACAGGTTCCGTCAATTCAAGATACTTTAAACCATCACCCAATTTAATGGGATCATCTGATTTCCCACTAGCAGTGGTTTTATCAGTGGTTGATGTAACAACTCTCATCAAAAGTCATAATTATTAAATTAATTAGTCAAAAAGGAAACCCTAATTGAGACACCCAAGTGATTCTGAACAAACCCTAAAATTTTCATAATTTTCAGAATCAGGATTAGGGCCCCTAAAACTCAGGGAGGGTTAAACCCTATTGACGATTATCCACTTAAAACGTAGGCAGAAAGGAATTTACGAAAACCGTCGACTCAGCTGAGCTAGTCCCACACGTGGCAACCCTATGCATAAAAATAGTTCTTACGCGGGCCGCCTCAAGTTAGCTTAAAACTCACGCGGGCCGCCTAAGGGACAAAATTCACCTATAAATACAGGAGCTTGGGACTTGATTCTGGGAGTTGAAACGACGTTAGAATTCCAATTCTACGCTGAGATATTGTCTGTATATCACAATTAACACACACAGGCACTAAATCGACGCCGCAATCAGGGTATTAGCACGATCGCTGCTACGATTCATTTCCGACGATCAATATATCCAATGGATGTTTAAGTGCCGCCCACATTAGGGTTATACTTTATCGTTCGTCATTAATTTGACGGATCATCGTTAATTCGATGGATTAAGTATTATACTTTGTCGTTCGTCATTAATTTGACGGATCATCGTTAATTCGATGGATGAAGTATTGCACTTTGTCGTTCGTTGTGAGAATTTGATCTCGTGAGTTATCGTAAATGCTGGATTGATTACTAACCCCGAATTGTGTAAATTTAGGTTGAAAAGGCTAAATCAGTAGGCTAAACTCTGCTCAAATTAAATCTGCAATGTGAGTCATTCTCCTTTCATTCTCTCTTTTTCAAATATTTTACAATACCTCAAATTATTTTCAAGGTTATGATTACAGGGACTAGGTCGTGGATATCTTGAATTACTGGTTAGTGGGGTATTGTGCACATTACTAATTTTCTCCCAGTTAGGTTCATTGACCTACTCGGGATAATCACTGTTGGGTTCATTGACCTACAGTGATAATCATCACTATTTAGGTTCATTGATCTAAATAGTGATATGACCATCGTCACCATTGTGACTTGTCACCATTGTGACAGAACGCCAGATAAAAATAAGATAGAAGCCATTGTAATCGCTCTTATGCTGTAATTAATAACTATGCATCATTATGCAAAATAGAATGATTCACTCAGTATTTCCCGCTGACAAAACCTTTTTCAAACATGTTTCAGGTGATCTGTTATGAATCAGGAAAAGTGCCATATAGCACTACAAGCTCAAGAAAGTGGCTCAGTATAAAAATAAAGAAACATGTTTTGTAAAATAAAGGATTTCTTCGTGAAATCTCAATATTGTAAATTACCGGGTTTGATCCCGAGTTGTGAAATAAAATAATCGGGAAATATTTTACTTTTAAAATGATCCTGATGATAAACTTCCGCTGTTAAACTCAATTAAATAAATACCACGGGATTTTACTTGATAATCGTCACCATTGGGGCAGCCAATGGGGGATATGACCATAGTCACAGATCCGGTCGAGTGACAAATACCGTGGGTAGTTGGTTTGATATCAGAAACATTGTAATCGCTCTTAATACTGTAAATTATAACAAATGTGTCGTTTTAGTAAAATGAATGAACTCACTCAGTATTTTCCGCTGACAAAACCTTTTTAAAACGCGTTTCAGGTAATTACAGTAGATTGGAATAAGAGATGGATACGGCACTGAAAGGCATCAAGAAGTGGCTTATTTTATTAATTAAATCAAAGTTATAATTACAGGGACTAAGTCGTGGATATCTTGAATTACTGGTTAGTGGGGTATTGTGCACATTACTAATTTTCTCCCAGTTAGGTTCATTGACCTACTCGGGATAATCACTGTTGGGTTCATTGACCTACAGTGATAATCATCACTATTTAGGTTCATTGATCTAAATAGTGATATGACCATCGTCACCATTGTGACTTGTCACCATTGTGACAGAATGCCAAATAAAAATAAGATAGAAGCCATTGTAATCGCTCTTATGCTGTAATTAATAACTATGCATCATTATGCAAAATAGAATGATTCACTCAGTATTTCCCGCTGACAAAACCTTTTTCAAACATGTTTCAGGTCACCTGTTATGAATCAGGAAAAGTGCCATATAGCACTACAAGCTCAAGGAAGTGGCTCAGTATAAAATAAAGAAACATGTTTTGTAAAAATAAAAGATTTCTTCGTGAAATCAAACTATTGTAAATTACCGGGTTTTATCCCGAATTGTGAAATAAAATAATCGGGGAAATATTTTACGTTTAAAAAGATCCTGATGATAAACTTCCGCTGTCAAACTCTATTAAATAAATACCGCAGGATTTCTGTCCCGCGGCTCCTGAAACGGGTCAAACCGGGTCGGGGGCCGTGACAGTTGAGGTAGGGAGTGTACTCCAAACATTAACCACTGATGCCCCTTTTTCTTGGTACTGGGGTCTTCTTCCTTCAACACTTGACAACCTTTTGATGTTGCCAGTGGTCAAAATAAATCCACTGGTGGATGTTAGAAGTGCTATGGAAGGAATTGCCTCCAAGGAAGTCTTATTGATGTAACCACTATCCAAGTGCAAACCAATGGGTTCAGCACTTGTAGTGGCTGCTTCACTTGGATTACCACCCAGAGTTACTTGTAACTCAAGGGGTGTAACCTCCTCAGGCATTGTTGGTGGGTTAACTATGATTGATACATCAGACCCAGTCATTGGTTGAAGTATATTCTCATTGACAGGTGATTGAGAAGGACTGGTTTGTGCTTGGTTCAAATCAATAGCATCCAACAAAAGTTTAGTTGGTGGGGGAATTGTGGAAGTGATGTTTGGTGTAGAAAGAGAATTTACCCCGGGCATTGGGCTGTGGATGACGGAAGCAAGTGATTCCAGAGCATCATATTGTGGTGTCCCTATATGTACAACCTGTTCTTTTTTAGAAGAAAAAGGAGGAGTTTCGGTTATGGGTTGAGATATTTGTACCAACTGCTGTGAGAAAGAAGCAATAGTGGTTTCTGGTGACTTTTGTGCTGTCACTGGCAGTTGCTCTGGTATCTCATCCTCCAGAGTTGCCTTTTTGATGGGTTTGGGGGGTTTTTGAGTTTTCTTTTTGTATGGATTTTTGGTGATTATAGGTGTGGGTTTCAAAGCAGTTGTTTTGCTACTTTGATCACCTTGAGCAGTGGGCTCAGCAGCAGATACCTGAGGAGCAGTGGTAGCTGCTAAATTCTGCTCAGGTACCTCTGCTTGTGTTTTGCAAGGTGTTGACATTCTTGTAAAAGTTTCAGCAGTTAAGCTGTTTATTTGAAAAGATTCACCTTGTTTTATTGCAGCAGCAGCATTCTTACCAAGTTTCTTTTCAAAATAGTAACTTAAAAATCTTGGAAAAGTAAGAATGGCTTTTTATCAACATTTTTAACCAGATCATTAAAGATTTCCTGGGAATAATTGAAATTTTCTTCTTGAAGAATAGCATACCCCAGATTTTGAATCTTTAATGGTATTTCATTAAAAGAGGTGGTTTTGTTTGAAACACACATAAGCAGAGTATGAAACAAAAATCTTGTTGCAGGTGGAAAATTACCTTTTTGTAAGGTATCCCTTTTTATTTGCTCTGCATAACCCCTTTCAAGGAAATCAATTTTTAACTCATTTTTAGGAAAAGAAGTTTTACCTTGCTGATCATTGAGTTCAAAGACTTCCGAGATGGATTGTGGTGTGATTTTGACAGCTTTACCCTTTAGAGAAGAGTTAATGGCTATTACAGTTTCACCTTGTTTGTCAAGGGTTACATTCTTCCAAAACTCCCTTTGGGTCGCCAAGTAAATTGGTGCATCTGCTGTAAGCAAAGTTTTGTACTTTGACGCAGACATGAGATCAATGAGGGAATCAAAAGTCTCGGTGGTGCCGGGTTTTATGAGAAGACCCAGAAGATTGTGAGAAGGTTTGTGTGGAATTTCAGTGGGTTTGGCCTTTTGAGATGCATCTTTTGAAGATGATTTGGAAGTGGGTTTTGCAGATGACTTCGATTTTATCATTTTGGAGATGATGATCGAAGAAGGTTGTGAAGGAATTTGAGAAAAACTGCTTTGAGAAGAGAATTTTTAAGAATTCAATTCGACATTAGAACCCTGTTTGGGGTTTTGAATGGGGGTTTTATGGAGAAAAAGTGAATGCTGATGTGGCAGCGGTTACAAAAGGTCTGACCGCTATGTGCTGTCCACGTGCCAACCCCTGATGAAATGAAGGACAGTACTTTTATGAAAACTACCGATGAAGGCAGTGGTTACAACGGTAACAAATGGAAGCAGTGGGTGATTTTCACTATCAGTAGATAGCACATCAGTGGATAAAACACTGATTTTGAGCATTAGTGCTTATCAAGAAAATGAGAGAACAGGGGATGGCTTTCAACAGTGGACAGACTTTGAAGTAGAGCAGACTTTTGAACAAATAGTGGTTATGGCAGACTTTTAAGGATTTTAATGAAAACTTCATTTTTAGCTATTTTTAAGGATGGATTTTTGATTTTCTGAAAACATTTTAATGCTTTTATTCATAGAAAAACAAGATGTTGCTTGTTATTCCATGTTTAGCATGCCAATCCTAGAGACCAAGCTTTCAAAGGTGGATGTATCTAATGCTTTTGTGAGCATATCTGCCAGCTGGTCTTTAGTTGGAACATGATGCAGAGAAATCAAACCTTTTTCATAGCAATCCCTCACAAAGTGATGTCTGATGTCGATGTGCTTGGTGGTTGAATGGGAAACTGGATTTTTGATGATATTTTCTGCTGCCTGGCTATCCAACATGAGTGGTGTCTTTAAGGCAGTGATACCAAAATCCAGCAACTGATTTTGAAGCCACAGGAGTTGGGCTGTACAGCTTGCAGCAGCAATGTATTCAGCTTCAGCAGTGGATGTTGAAACAGCTGCTTGCTTTTTGCTTTGCCATGAAACTAAGCAATCACCTAGAAACTGGCACCCTCCTGATGTGGACTTCCTTGTGGTGTTACATCCAGCAAAGTCACTGTCTGAAAATCCCGAAAGCTTGATATTCCCATTAGCTGGATACCAGATACCAAGTGTGGGAGCACTTTTTATGTATCTGAATATCCTTTTTACAGCAATAAGGTTGGATTTTCTAGGGGCTGATTGACTTCTTGCACAAACACATGTTGCAAACATGATGTCTGGCCTAGATGCAGTTAGGTACAACAAAGACCTAATCATGCTTCTATATAGAGTTTGGTCAATCAGCTCATCCTTTTCATCAGACATGACTAGCTTATTTGTTGCCATGGGTGTGCTGCATGGTTTACAATCATTCATATCAAATTTGTTTAAAAGTTCTTTAGCATATTTGCTTTGATGAATGAAGGTTCCATTTTGCATTTGCTAAACTTGGAGACCAAGAAAGCATTGCAGCTCACCCATTGCACTCATTTCAAACTCAGCTGTCATGAGTTGCCTGAACTCTTCACACATTTTATTACATGTGCTTCCAAAAATAATGTCATCCATATAAATTTGGACAATCATTAAGTCCTTTCCTCTCCATTTTAGAAACAGTGTTTTATCAATGGTACCTCTTTTGAAACCATTTGAGAGTACAAAGGTGGAAAGAGTTTCATACCAGGCCCTAGGTGCTTGTTTCAAGCCATACAAGGATTTGTTTAACCTGTAGACATGATCTGGATAAAATGGATCCTCAAAGCCTGGAGGTTGACAAACATGCACCTCTTCTTGAATTGTACCATAGAGGAAAGCACTTTTGATATCCATTTGAAACACCTTCATGTTGTGGTTGACAGCAAAGGCCAGGAACAGTCTTATAGCTTCCAATCTTGCTACAGGGGCAAAAGTTTCATCATAGTCTATCCCCTCTTCTTGTCTGTAACCTTGAACCACAAGCCTAGCTTTATTCTTGACAACAATGCCCCTTTCATCAGTTTTGTTTTTGAAGACCCACTTTGTGCCGATGGGGCTTATCTTTTGGCAGTGGTACAAGCTCTCATACTTGTTGTCTTTTAAACTGTTGGAGCTCCTCTTGCATAGCTTCTACCCAGCTGTTGTCTTTCAGTGCCTCTTGGTACTTGACTGGCTGATGGAGTGATAGAAAACCAGCAAAAAGACAAATGTTTTGGGTTTGGCTTCTTGTGAGCACCCCTTCATTGATGTTGCCAATGATTTGGTCAGGTGGATGAGATCTCAAGAAAATTAAATCTTCTTGGTATGGTATGATGGCATTTGTTGGTGAAGGTTGCAGATGTGTATCATCTGAGCTAACCACTGCTGGTGACTTTGATGATCCAGCAGTGGCTTCAAAAGGTGGTGGAATAGGAGGCAAAGGTGTGGACACATGCTGACTTTGATCCACTGTTTGAGGACTTTTATCAACAGTGCTTGAAGATGTGGAAGCAGTGGTTAAGGGGCTACTTTGGTCAACAACTGTTGAGGTAGCAGTGGTGGAGTTTTGACAGCTGTTTTGTACATCTGCTGCTCTTCCCATTCTGACAGACTTTTGTGGAATGATGATTTCATATACATAGTCTGGGGTTGAATCCTCTGATAGACCTGCACTGTTAGTCTTGACAGCAGTGTTTTCAAAAGTGAATTTATCAAGATCAAACAAATCTACAGGATTTGCTGGGATTTTCATTGATGAAAGTTCATTGAACTTAACATTCAAGGTCTCTTCCACTGCTTTGGTCCGTGTATTAAACACTTTGTAGGCCTTGGCAATGGTTGAGTATCCCAGGTGATAACCACAATCTACTTTGGCTGCAAATTTTGAGATAGACTCTTTTAAATTTAAAAAAAAGCATGGGCAGCCAAATACTTTAAAATATGAGATCAGTGGTTTGATTTTGTACAGATTCATAAGCAGTCTTTTTGTGCCTGGGGTTTATTAAAACTCTGTTTTGGACATAGCAAGCAGTGTTTACTGCCTCTGCCCAAAAAGTTAATGGCAAACCTGAATCAGCGAGCATGGTTCTGGCGGCCTCAATCAAAGTTCTGTTCTTTCTTTCAACTACCCCATTTTGCTCTGGTGTTCTAGGGATGTTGTACTGCCTTACAATCCCTTTCTTCACACAGAAGGCATCCAACTCCTTATTTTTGAATTTTGTGCCATTGTCACTCCTGAAGACTTTTACTGGAAGGTCAAATTGCTTTTCAACCTGTGTCACAAAGTCTTGCAAAATGCCTGCAGTCTCATCTTTTGAGTGTAAAAAGAAAGTCCATGTAAACCTAGAGAAGTCATCAATAATTACCAAACAATATCTCTTCTTCTTGAGACTCATGACTTGAACTGGGCCAAACAAATCCATGTGCAGCATTTGCAAACACTGGGTTGTTTTGGACTCTTCAATGGACTTAAAAGAGCTTTTATGCTGTTTTCCTTTTAAACAGGAAACACAATGCTCAGGACATGAAAACAATTTTTGTGGTAAACCTCTTATAAGGCCATTTTTTGAAATTTCAGTGATTGTCTTGAGATTTGTGTGCCCCAGTCTTCTGTGCCAAAGTTCTGTCTCTTTGTTAGAGGCAGCTGAGAACAGACATGCATCAGTTCTGGGACTCTCTTTTGACATATCAACAACATAAACATTGCCACTTCTTTGAGCAACAAGTTTTGTTTTTCCAGTTTTTATTATTGCTTCAATCTTTTCAACCATTTCTGGTCCAACAATCCTACAACACTCCTTTGTGAAGAATGATCCATACCCCTTATCACTCATTTGTGAAACACTTAAGAGGTTGAATTTTAGATTGTCTATCAGATTGACATTTTCAAATTTTACATTTCCAGACTGTACTGTACCAGACCCCAGAACTTTCCCTTTACTATTATTCCCAAAGGATATATCACCCCCTCCATGGATTTTGAAATCTTTGAGTAGGGCTTTACATCCTGTCATGTGCCTGGAGCCTCCACTATCTACATACCAAAGGCTATCTAAGCATGCAGAAGCTCCCTGCACATGAAGTAAAAGGATTAGTTCATTAGGGTTTCCAAAGCCAATAAGGCTTTGGATGGGGTCTCAACAGTGTCTGGGATGGATGCAGATTGATGGACAGTGGTTAGGTCGGGGGTTTGGACAGTTTTATGACTGTTTCTTTCTAACCACTATTGTGGGTTTTGACCAATCACCTGTTGATACCCAAAAGGATGCCTGTTCACTCTTGGTTTAGTGGGCCTTTTGTAGGTCTCATAAACGTGTGGAATCCTTTGGTAAGATGATTGTCCCTTGCCTTTTCTGAATTGGTTGGCAGGGGGTGCATCAGTCACTTGAACATCTCTTTGGACAGATGTTTGATTCAGCTGTTTTGTAACAGCTGTTTGGACTGGCACAAACAGTGGTTGATTCTTGGTGAATTTGACAGATGATGTTGATGGACTCAAGGATGTTTTAGCAGTGTACTCATTCTTTTTCACATCAAAGTTTTTGAGATACACACATGCTTGAGTTTTGTGGTTTGTTTTACCACAGATGGTGCAGCTTTCAGCAGGGACAATGACACTTGTTTTGTTTAAATCATATGCTTTTAAATGGAAACAATCTTTTGTTAGATGATTCCTTTTCTCACAAAATTCACAAAACAGGTTTTTGATCTTTTCTCTCTTCTTTCTCTTTCCAGACTCCTTTGCAACAGAATTTTTAACCTCTGCTAGGATGTCCTTGAGAGGGATGACTTTTGCTTTTGGAGCTGTGACACCATCAGTGGTTGTAAATTCCATGGGCTTGAAATTTTCAAGAATGTCACACTCATCAGACCATGTGGGTTTAAATTGGTATTTCTCAATTTCCTCAAAAGTTGAGGATCCCACAGATCTTTCCAAAGTGATTTTGTTACCAAGTTTGTCAGTGATTTTCACTTCTTGGCCATTCTTGTTTGTGGGAATAAATTCAGTTGTTACATCATTGGTTTGAACAGATTTTTCAAAAGCAGTGTTTTCATCATCATATTTTCTATAACCAACACCAAATTTCACATTGCTTTTAATCTGTTTCTCAAGCATAACCTCATACCCTTTACAAGATTCCACCCATCTTTCACAGGTGATCTGGGTGGATTCCAACTCCTTTTTGCAAACTTGGTATTTTTCTACCATAGTTTGGAGTTGAGTTTTGGTTATGCTCTGCTCTTCTTTGAGACTGTTGATCTCTTTATCTTTTCCAGCCAATTTGTTTCTAAGTTCTTTTAATGACTTTTCAAATTTGACTTCATCAGTTAAGACTTTATCCCTAAGGTTTTCATTTACCTCTTTGATGTTAGCAAATGCAATAATGCATTTGTCTGAACATAGTTTTTCAAGAACTTGAGGTGATACCTTGGCAGCAGCCATCATGGCACAATCACATTGATGATCCTCTTCATTATCAGCTCTTACTTCTTTCACACCTGCTTTCTTTTCTTCCTTGTCTTCTTTGTCTTCTTCGGAGGACAGTGGTTCAATCAGGGTTTCTGAATTTTCTCCCAGCAGTAGTTCACCAGCAACTACAGTAACCACTGCTTCAGCCACATTGTCCACTGTTTCATCACTTAGCTGTTCACCTTCAGTTTCTACCCCTTCTGGTATTGAATCTAATGCCATCAAACAAAATTCATCATTAGAAGGATCATTAAAAGCATTGAGTGCAAAATTTTCATCACCAAGCTCATCAGGCATGCTACTCCAGTCAACAAAACCTTGGGTGAAAAAGCTTTGTTGATCCGGTTGTACCACTGTTGGAGCAGTTTGTTGAGGTGCAACAGGTTGCACTTGTGCCTGAGGGACAGGGGTTTGAACATACTGAATTTGTGGAACAGTTGTTTGAACATAATGCACAGGCACAGGGGTTGCAGCATAGTGAGCAGTGTTAACATGGGTAGCAGGGGTATATTGGGTATAGTGCACAGTGCTTTGGTGTTGTGGTCTAGGATTTGAGCTGGGATGAGTGACTATTGGACCAGTGGTTTGACTCCTGCATTCCCTAGCAAAATGACCTAGCCTATTGCACTTATAGCACTTAATTTTTGACTTATCCAACCCCACTTTTAAATTCCCATGTAACCCTGGGAATTTTCTCCCAGTTCTTTTATAGAATTTGCTTGTTCTTGCACTAAGCAAAGCCAATTGATGCAAAATCTCCATTTCTTCTAAGTCAGTGGGATCAAAGTGTTGTAAATCATTGAGTTCAAAACACAAGTTATCTGACATCTGGTTTTCACAATTTGCAGTAAAAGCATAATTGGCAGAGTGAGAATCAGGGTTGTTGAAATTTCCACCAGCAGTTATATCAATAAAGTGATCATAACCCTGATCCTTACTACTGCTACCAGATTCTTCCTGACCAAACAGAGTTGTGCTGCCAAATGAATAATCATCAGCAACTTTGCCAGACTCTTGCAACTTCTTTTTCTGGTTTAACTCCCTTTCATAGGTCAGGAGTCTACCATGAAGTTGGGCCAGGGTCAGATCTTTGAACTCAACAGAGTTTCTAGTCACAAATGCAATTGTGTCCCATTTATCAGGTAGTGATCTAAGAAACCTACTATTTTGTGTTGATTTTGGAATTTCAACTTTAACAAGTCTTAGCTCACTGATGAGACAACTGAAACGTTCAAACTGTTGGGTCAATGATTCACCCTTAATGTGACAAAATGTTTCATACTGCTGATTCAGAATTTCCCTATTGTTTTCAATAACTTCTTCAGTTCCCCCGAATTGTTCCTTAAGTGCATCCCATAATTCTTTGGCGCTGTTACAATGTAACAGTCCAGCATAGATCTCATTGGGTAATGCAGATGCTATGATGCTAAATGCTGTGGCATCAAGTTCGAACTTTTGAAAATCAGTTTCAGTATAGTTTTCAGTTGGTTTAGGAATGAACTTCTTTGCATCCTCAGCACTTGGCACCATAGGAACATGGGGACCAAAAACAACAGACCTCCAACATCCAGTGTTCTGTTGAGCAAGGATGTGACCCATCCTTCTCTCCCAGATGTTGTATTCATTACGTTTAAGCATGGGTGGTTTGAAAAGAGAGCCAATGTTATTCTTATCATCTTGTGATTGTGACGTCATCCTGGTTGTTTTACAGGCACTGATTAATCAACTTTGATGGTGATTAAACCTTGCTCTGTTTTTCAACAAAACGAACAAACTATCGATATCAACGATTATGAGCTGAACTATTTATGTCAAAATGATTGTTAAATCAAATTTGACTGTCCAAGCTCTGATACCAATTGTTAGGATCTGGGTTTGGTTTTGATTGTGTTTAACGTTTGAATTAAGATGGAGATGAATGAGTTGTGCAGCGGAATTAAGATGGAAGCAAACTTTTCACAATCAAACAAGAGAATTGCTTTTAACATACAAGTTTAACATTGAACCGAATGATTGAATTTAATTTCAACAACGATTACAATTTTGCAAGTATGCAACAAACTCCCCCTCAGCCTGAGCTCACAGTATTTGTTCGTGTAGGAAGAAGATAGTAAAAGAGCTGATAGAACAGTACAGAGCACTGTTCTATTTATAGGCACGAGCAAACCACTGAGGCATCTAAGCTGACGTCACCATGAAAGTGACATCTAACCTCCTAATAAACTCTAACCTCTGATCTATACAACCTCTGCTATGCTAACTACTGTTATTACATTTCATTACAAAAAGACATCTAAACTACTGCTGCATCCTTCCACTGATGTGAACCCAGCAGTACTTGTCATGATCAGCAGAGCTTAACTCAAGGCAGTAGATTGAACAGCAGAGCTTTAGTCTTCCATCAGTCTTTTACTTGATCAGCAGTTTGTAGGTCAGTAGTTTGTACGATCAGTAGATAGGAGGTCAGCAGATGTTGAAACCACTTTCAAGGGGAGAGACTTATATACATAACATCTGCTTATTCTGGATCCACTGCTCTGATCCAGTTTTGGCTTTAATTATCTGTTCCTTTGGTAGGGTTCAATCCCAACACAAATCAAGTTTTTGTTTAGAAACACACAGGGTAGACTGGTCAAGTAGGTTGCAAATCGATGTTGAGGGTCTGGATGCCCCTTTCGGGAATGAAACCTGTAAGGAGGGTAGACTTGTAACACCCCAAAACTTATCAAGGATGGGTTATGAAATACTAATAACATATTTGATTTTTCAAAATGTAACTATGACCTAAAAGCCCAAAACTGGAATGTTATGGAAAGCCCACGAGGGCATGATGGTAATTAATCATGCATGAAACCCTAATATGATAAGCCAAGATTTGGCCTCTTTCATTCTTCATCTTTCACTAGAAGCTAGAGAGAGAAAGTGAGGAAAATATGATTTTGGAGCTGGAACTTGAAAGGGATTGAAGGAAAATTAAACATTGTGGCACATGGGATTGATCTTGCAACTTCATCTATGGAGAAGTTAATTACATACGAGTGTTCATTGGGCTTTTGACTCAGACCTAGGGTTTCGCAAATGCGTCATTATTCATGTAAAAGTTTGTATATGTTTTTTTTATTTGACGCATGTTATGATGATGTAAGATGATTTTGATGCATTTCACACATTGAAGCTGGAATATTGACATAAAACCAAGCTCACGACGAAGACAACCACCATGGATGAATGATGGTTTGGTAAAAGTCAAAGTGTTTATCGATTTAATAATACTGAATTTGTAACACCCTTAATACTGGACGGAATTTAAGTAACAATTATATAAACTTCATACTAATCAGAGTTTACAAAAACTTTTCGTGATTAAAACCATACACATTTGTGATAGTACCAAAAACAATTTCAAGATGATGTATAACAAGTTTAGAGTTAACCCTTGCTAGTCAACTAACAACTAGTTTAAGGGATTCAAAACACTACTGATAAAACATTTACAACATGATTAAAGACTAGACAAAGTTAAGTTTGGAGCGGAAGCTTCAAAATGCGTGTTCGGTTCTTGACAACGTACTTGATCATCATCCGGGAGGACCCCATCCATACCTAGAGTCAAACAACTAAAAACATTAGTTTTGACATTAATATAGAACGTATAAACGAATTCCGACATCGAAAAGTGAATAAAATTCTTAGTTTCCTGAGCTCAACCGTAACTTACGGTGTCTACCGTAAGTTACGGTAGACCCTGAGTGATTCTGGTTCTGCCGTAACTCAGTGCTAACCCACCGTAACATTTTTTATTTCCACCGTAAATTACGGTGGAGACCGTAATTTACGGTGGACGCTGGAATTTTGCCATTTGTCTATTTTGTGAATTTCTCTCCAATTCGCATACCGTTTTAGGCTATTTCCTTCTTGTATGTCTGTAAATTCATTACGGACATGTTCGTTTTGTTTATCATACCAATATTTGTCTCGCCGATCATTCGGCTAAAAGTTACTATACTTGCATTTATTCGATCCTTCTAACTATAAGTGTATATTCAAATTTCTTATTCTAAACCTTTTAGATGCCATTACCCAAGTTCCTGGGCTTATACATCTTGGTGTGTTTACGTTACTCATGGCTTCATGTTTCCTTGGAACTAAAAGCTCGTTTCCTCGGAATTTAACATTCCGTTTCAAACGACACAATCTTATTGACCTCTAGTGTTTGACCCGTTATCACGGGTTTGTAGACTTAAATTAACATAACCAATTTATTGGTGTGGTACAATCCATCACCTAGCGAGGTATGAAACTTTCAAGTCTCTACCCACATGAGTCCTTTACAGGCCTCATTTCGATCCGTTTGGCTATCTAGTGAAGACCATCACTTTATTGACAAGCCAAACCCAATTCCAAATCTTTATTTTGACCCGTTTGATGGTCTAGCAAACTTCGCCACTTTAACGACACATCAAACGCATCCATAACACTACGACATCATTTATACACTAAAACCAAACATTTTTACATAATGTAACGAGACGAAAGTCACGCACCTTTAAAGCACACCTTTTCCGCGAGTATCACCTCCGGCGTGTCCATTTGACGTTCCAGATTCCTTGCCTAAAGAGTTCAATTCATAACAAGATTAGAACTCTTTCATAAGCTTTAACGCATTAATTCATAACATATGCAAATCTGCGTTTTTTACCAACCTTTAACATTTTAACCCTCGTTTAGGTGTTTTATCAAACACCTAGCGGGTCGGATTTCTACATGATCTAAACCAATTTCATGACTAATAATTATCATCCAAACTACTTTAATTAGTCAATTCTACACAAGTCTTAACATCAATATTTCTGAATTTATTCTTAAATTCAGATTTATGTTAGAACAAGATCATATTTTAGGACTTATCAAGTTCTCTTCAAGTTCATTAGCCACCTACAATAGTGATTATGAACTCTATGATTACCATGAAATCTTTTAACAAGATTTCACCTAGGGTTCATCCTTATACACCATATCTCTTCTAATTACATACATGCAAAACACAATCAAGCTGAATTCTGATTTTTCACAATTAACCAAGAACTTGAGATGAATCAAAACACTAGAATTTCACATACCTTGTGATCCCTTCAGTGAGGTGATCACCAATTCGAGCTTAGAAATCAATTTGGACTTGATTTATGCCTTGAATTTGTGATTTTTGTGAAGATTAGGGTTGGGTGAGAACCTCTTGTCGCCCCCCTTGCTTCTTGATCGACCAGACATCCCAAGTGGGTGTTTGGTGTAAGTTTATTTTATTTCTAGTTTAATTAAGTTTCAAGTTCTACACATAAGCCCCTCTACTTTCATTTAGTTTATATTTTAGGCTTTTAGTTCATTCATGTGTTTCTACAGATTCTTAGCTAACTGGGTTACTTAACCTAGTTAGCTTACTCTTGTTTATTTTATACTTTATTATTATAAAGTTTTATATTTTCGGGATGTTACAAGTCCACCCCTCTTAAAAAGGGTTTCGTCCCCGAAACCGTATTGCGTACCAAATAGTATAGGGTAGAGCCGTTGCATTTCTTCTTCGGATTCCCAGGTGGTATCCGCGCCCTTCCTGTGTTCCCATTTAACCTTCACTTGGTTAATCACTTTGTTCCTCAAACTCTTCTCTTTACGATCTAAAATCGCAATTGGTTTTACTGCGTAGTTGAGGCTGTTATCCACCTCGATATCATCGTAGTGGATACGAGCAGTTTCGTCTGCTAAACATTTTCGGAGATGTGACACGTGGAAAGTGCTATGAATCCCACTCAACTCCTCGGGTAGTTCGAGACGATATGCTACTTTGCTAACCCGTTCGGTGATCCTGAAGGGTCCGATAAATCTTGGGCTCAACTTCCCTCTTTTTCTGAACCGTATTATTCCTTTCCACGGCGATACTTTCAGCATTACCTTATCGCCCACTTGAAACTCAATCTCCCTCTTTCGTTTATCCGCGTATGACGTTTGTCGATCCTGAGCCGCTTTTAGGTGAGTTCGGACCATATCGATCTTCTCATTTGTAGTTCGGATTATATCAGTAGGTGCTAATCCTCGTGGACCCACTTCTCCCCAACACACCGGGGTTCGACACTTTCTACCATATAACATCTCATACGGGGCCATTTTAATGCTCGATTGATAGCTATTGTTATATGGAAATTCGACCAAGGGTAGATAGACATCCCAACTACCCCCGAAGTCAATAATGCAAGCCCGCAGCATATCCTCCAACGTTTGTATTGTTCTTTCACTCTGCCCATCCGTTTGTGGATGGTAAGCGGTGCTAATGAACAGTTTAGTCCCCATTTGTTCTTGGAAGTCGCGCCAAAAATTCGAAGTGAACCTAGTATCTTGGTCTGACACAATAGATATCAGTACCCCATGACGTGCTATGATTTCATTGGTGTACACCTCCGACATCTTCTCGGATGTATAAGTCTCACGAATCGGAATGAAGTGAGCACTTTTCGTCAATCTATCCACGACTACCCATATAGCATCAAACCCACGGTTGGTTTTGGGTAATTTGGTTAACAAATCCATTGTGATTTGTTCCCATTTCCAAACTGGGATGTCCAATGGTTGCAACTTACCATATGGCTTTTGGTGCTCTGCTTTGACTTGCAAGCAGGTCAAACACTTCTCCACATATTTCACGATGTCTCTTTTCATTCCTGGCCATCAATAATTTTGTTTTAAATCATTATACATCTTGGTCGCCCCCAGATGTATCGAATAACGAGATTTATGGGCCTCGTCAAGTAGAAGTGCCTTGGCCCCACATGAGTTCCGAACCCAAATTCTCCCAAATCGAGTTTTCAATCCTTGGTTATTATCCGCCAGGTCTTTTAACTGCCCAACTATTCTTTCCCTTTTCACATTTTCTTCCTTTATCGCTTCAATTTGAGATTTCCGAATTTGCTCAAGCAAACCCGATGTCACAATTAGTTGCATCGATCATACTTGAATATGCGTATAATCTGCCTTTCGGCTCAACGCGTCTGCCACTACATTAGCCTTCCCGGGGTGGTAATGTATTTCACAATCAAAGTCTTTGACGGTTTCTAACCACCGCCTCTGCCTCATATTTAATTCCTTCTGATCGAAGAAATACTTCAAGCTTTTATGGTCGGTAAAGAGAGTGCATTTTACCCCATACAAGTAATGCCTCCATATTTTTAAGGCAAACACCACTACTGCCAACTCGAGGTCGTGTGTAGGGTATTTCTTTTCATGAGTCTTTAGCTGCCTCGAGGCATAGGCTATAACCTTGCCTCGTTGCATCAAAACGCAGCCAAGTCCCGAATGCGACTCATCCGAGTAAACAACCATATCTTCCGTTCCATCCGGTAATGACAATACCGGTGCATGGGTCAGTTTCTCTTTGAGCGTTTGAAATGCCCTTTCCTGATCTTCACCCCAAATAAACTTTTCGTCCTTACGGGTTAATTTGGTTAATGGCATAGCGATTTTGGAGAAATCTTGCATGAACCTCCGATAATAACCCGCAAGCCCCAAGAAGCTTCTGATTTCTGAAGGATTTTTCGGTGGATTCCATCTTGCCACAGCTTCTATTTTCGATGGGTCTACTAACACCCCATTTGCACTAATGATGTGCCCAAGAAATTGCACCTCCCGTAACCAGAAGGCACACTTCGAGAATTTCGCATACAATTTCTCTCTCCTGAGCGTCTCCAACACTTCACGCAAATGACTTGCATGTTCTACTTCACTCTTTGAATATATCAAGATGTCATCAACGAACACTATCACTGACTTGTCTAACATGGGTTTGCAAACCCGGTTCATAAGGTCCATGAAAGCCGTGGGTGCATTAGTTAACCCGAAGGACATCACGAGGAACTCGTAATGTCCGTACCGTGTGCGGAAGGCTGTTTTCGGTACATCCTCCTCTTTGACTTTCAACTGATGATACCCCGACCTAAGGTCGATTTTGGAGAACCAACTTGCACCTTGTAGTTGGTCAAATAGATCATCAATTCTTGGAAGCGGATATCGATTCTTTACTGTGAGTTTGTTCAACTCCCAATAATCAATGCACATACGCATGCTCCCATCCTTCTTCTTCACAAATAATACTGGTGCGCCCCATGGAGACACACTTGGCCGAATAAATCCTTTATCAAGCAAATCTTGGATTTGGGACATCAATTCTTGCAATTCTGATGGCGCGAGCCGATACGGCGCCTTAGCCACAGGTTTTGCGCCCGGAATCAATTCAATTTCGAACTCTACCTCCCGTTCTGGTGGTACTCCCGGTAAATCGTTCGGAAATACATCAGCGTATTCACGTACCACTGGTACGTCTTCAATCGTTGGTGTCTCTTTATCAGGTTCGTTTGCGTATATTATGAATGCTTTACATCCGCGCCTCATAAGTTTGTGAGCTTTTAGTATTGAGCACGTAACGGGACTACCCCCTTTTTCGCCATAGATAGTAACATGCTTCCCACTTGGAGATGTCATTTTTTCCTCCTTGCGGAAACATATCACTTTTGCATGATGTCGGGATAACCAATCCATCCCAACCACTACTTGAAATTCTCCCATTGACATAGGGATCAAGTCTATTAAATATTCTTCATCATCAATGCTTATTTTGCAATCTCGACATACATCGCATACAAGGAAACTTTTGTTATCACCTATTTCTACCTCTAATGGCATAGGCAATTTTGTTAGTACAAAAGAAGGATGTCGAATAAATCCATGTGAAACAAAGGATTTATTCGCACCCGTATCAAATAACACATGTGCAGGAATTGAATTTATGGCAAATATACCTGAGACCACATCGGGTTCTGTTTTTGCCTCCACTGCTGTTAACTGGAAAGATCTTGCCTTTGCTCTTGGTGTCTTTTAGTGTGTATTCTTGTCATCTTTCTTTCCGATCAACTCTGGGCACTCAGATTTCTTGTGACCCGGTTGGTAGCATTTGTAACACACCGACACCTTCCCCGGGCACAATGCAGCCGTGTGCCCCGTTTTCCCACATATAGGACACGGTTTGTCCTTGAACCGGCACTCACCTTTGTGCCCCTTCCCGCATATCTTGCAGTTTGATGACCCGCTTTTCCCTTCTTGTTTCTTTGAGGATTCTGTTGTGCGCGCCTTTTTCGTTGGGCTTGGATTGACTATCTGCGCCCTTCTTTCCCCTCTTTCAATCTGTTTCTTCAACTCTATCTCCCGTTCCCGAGCAACGTTTATAATTTCTGTGAGAGTCTCATACTTTGAAGGAGTCATAAACTCCCTATACTCGGCGCTCAACATATTATAATAATAATAATATATTTTCTGCTCCTCATTCGTTATGAACTCATAACAAAACTTCATCTTATCCATGAACATTCCCGTGATTTTATCAATAGATTCACCCTTGTGTCGAAGCTGCATGAATTCTTCCTTGAGCTTGTTAATGACTGCCTTGGGACTGTGATGTTTAAGAAACAGCGTCTTAAACTCGTCCCATCTCATAGCTTTAGCCGCTTCGTTTCCAATTTCTTTCTTCTTGTTATCCCACCAGTCTTTCGCTTGACCCCTTAACTGACCCGTGCCATAAGCTACGTAGTCGTCTGGATCACAATGAGTCCTTTCGAATACTCCATCCATATCGCTTAGCCACCTCTGGCATATTATCGGGTCAACCTCCCCATTATAAATTGGCGGTTTGCACGCCATGAACTCTTTATAAGAACAAGATTTTCGTCCTCCCGACTTCTCCTTTGCTAAATTGGTATTATCCTCCAATTTCTTGATTCTTTCTTCCACCACTGATAATACCGTGTTTTGGATTTTGTCTATGAAACCCGACAAACTGTTTTCGATTGCTTTTCCTACCTCCTCAGCAATCACTTCTCTCGTTTGCTCGGTGACTCTTGGCACCGCATCATCATTACCTTTATCCGTCATCTTTAACTGAAATGTTTACATTAAGCGTTAAACATTTCATTCATGACATATGGTTTATTTACTTCGGTTTATTCAAGTTCATAACTTGTTTTCACCGTTCTTATTTAATGCACTTTCCGGGTTTGAGTGTGTTAACACGCTCTTCCCATGCATTTCCATTCATTATTTCCCTTTTTATACTTAGTAACTCTACTTTAGAACAATTAACTCTTACCGGATGTTTGATCAAGCTTGAACCGAGCACACTTGTTAACAACCTTGGGCTCTGATTACCAACTTGTAACACCCTTAATACTGGACGGAATTTAAGTAACAATTATATAAACTTCATACTAATCAGAGTTTACAAAAACTTTTCGTGATTAAAACCATATACATTTGTGATAGTACCAAAAACAATTTCAAGATGATGTATAACAAGTTTAGAGTTAACCCTTGCTAGTCAACTAACAACTAGTTTAAGGGATTCAAAACACTACTGACAAAACATTTACAACACGATTAAAGACTAGACAAAGTTAAGTTTGGAGCGGAAGCTTCAAAATGCGTGTTCGGTTCTTGACAACGTACTTGATCATCATCCGGGAGGACCCCATCCATACCTAGAGTCAAACAACTAAAAACATTAGTTTTGACATTAATATAGAACGTATAAACGAATTCCGACATCGAAAAGTGAATAAAATTCTTAGTTTCCTGAGCTCTACCGTAACTTACGGTGTCTACCGTAAGTTACGGTAGACCCTGAGTGATTCTGGTTCTGCCGTAACTCAGTGCTAACCCACCGTAACATTTTTGATTTCCACCGTAAATTACGGTGGAGACCGTAATTTACGGTGGACGCTGGAATTTTGCCATTTGTCTATTTTGTGAATTTCTCTCCAATTCGCATACCGTTTTAGGCTATTTCCTTCCTGTATGTCTGTAAATTCATTACGGACATGTTCGTTTTGTTTATCATACCAATATTTGTCTCGCCGATCATTCGGCTAAAAGTTACTATACTTGCATTTATTCGATCCTTCTAACTATAAGTGTATATTCAAATTTCTTATTCTAAACCTTTTAGATGCCATTACCCAAGTTCCCGGGCTTATACATCTTGGTGTGTTTACGTTACTCATGGCTTCATGTTTCCTTGGAACTAAAAGTTCGTTTCCTCGGAATTCAACATTCCGTTTCAAACGACACAATCTTATTGACCTCTAGTGTTTGACCCGTTATCACGGGTTTGTAGACTTAAATCAACATAACCAATTTATTGGTGTGGTACAATCCATCACCTAGCGAGGTATGAAACTTTCAAGTCTCTACCCACGTGAGTCCTTTACAGGCCTTATTTCGACCCGTTTGGCTATCTAGTGAAGACCATCACTTTATTGACAAGCCAAACCCAATTCCAAATCTTTATTTTGACCCGTTTGATGGTCTAGCGAACTTCGCCACTTTAACGACACATCAAACGCATCCATAACACTACGACATCATTTATACACTAAAACCAAACATTTTTACATAATGTAACGAGACGAAAGTCACGCACCTTTAAAGCACACCTTTTCCGCGAGTATCACCTCCGGCGTGTCCACTTGACGTTCCGGATTCCTTGCCTAAAGAGTTCAATTCATAACAAGATTAGAACTCTTTCATAAGCTTTAACGCATTAATTCATAACATATGCAAATCTGCGTTTTTTACCAACCTTTAACATTTTAACCCTCGTTTAGGCGTTTTATCAAACACCTAGCGGGTCGGATTTCTACATGATCTAAACCAATTTCATGACTAATAATTATCATCCAAACTACTTTAATTAGTCAATTCTACACAAGTCTTAACATCAATATTTCTGAATTTATTCTTAAATTCAGATTTATGTTAGAACAAGATCATATTTTTAGGACTTATCAAGTTCTCTTCAAGTTCTCTTCAAGTTCATTAGCCACCTACAATAGTGATTATGAACTCTATGATTACCATGAAATCTTTTAACAAGATTTCACCTAGTGTTCATCCTTAAACACCATATCTCTTCTAATTACATACATGCAAAACACAATCAAGCTGAATTCTGATTTTTCACAATTAACCTAGAACTTAAGATGAATCAAAACACTAGAATTTCACATACCTTGTGATCCCTTCAGTGAGGTGATCACCAATTCGAGCTTAGAAATCGATTTGGACTTGATTTATGCCTTGAATTTGTGATTTTTGTGAAGATTAGGGTTGGGTGAGAACCTCTTGTCGCCCCCCCCCCCCCCCTTGCTTCTTGATCGACCAGACATCCCAAGTGGGTGTTTGGTGTAAGTTTAGTTTATTTCTAGTTTAATAAAGTTTCAAGTTCTACACATAAGCCCCTCTACTTTCATTTAGTTTATATTTTAGGCTTTTAGTTCATTCATGTGTTTCTACATATTCTTAGCTAACTGGGTTACTTAACCTAGTTAGCTTACTCTTGCTTATTTTATACTTTATTATTATAAAGTTTTATATTTTCGGGATGTTACAGAATTGTGTGAAATGCACTCGTGAATAACACTACTTTGATATGGTTTGTGTTTGTAGGACTTGACCGATTTGGGAGGATTTTGGAGCATTAGGACGAAGACAGACCAACCAGGATCGAAATGAAGCAAAACGGGCGAGCAAAGCAAGAGAGGCGTTGTCGATGCCTCCCTAAGGGTCGCCGACACCTCGTATTTCTATGATTCGTGATTTTGTGTTGATTTGTGCATTAACTCCGATTTTAATGTGGGGGTTGCATATTTTTAAACATGTTTTGACCCATTTGACTTTTCCTAATCATTTCGCATCATTCTAATCCACCTCTAATCATTCCTTAACACCCAAGAAACAACATTGAAAATTGAAGATTCAAGCATGATTTCATCTGTATTGCTAGGCTAATTTCCCCAAATCATCCCCGGGTGAAAATTGTAAGTAGGCTAGGGTTTTATTCTCACATGTGGTTTGATAGAAACACTTGTGTAGTCTTTTGATTGTTAAATCGATGCAAATCACTTGTTAGTTTGGTTACGAATTCATGATTGTTAATGGTTTCTTACATTATAAACATTGTGAAAAAAATAATAGCTTATTGATTTTGGTTTGTATTAGGGTATCTTGTGCTATTGAATCTTGATTCATGAAATATACTTTTGTCCATTTGTTTGATAACTGTTGACGTTTATGATTATTTATTAATCTTTTTCACAAACCTGAAAAACCATTAAAATTCCCAACTTGATTATACCATTTGTGTGAACTAACCCTACTTGCTTGCTAATCCGAACCCGAATGTGATTGTTTTTACCATATTGTTTTAAAAGAAAAATAACAACCTTCATAAAAATAACATTCTTATAAGTGACCTGTTAATCAACTGGGCCTAAACATCGACCACAAACTCTTCGTGGTTCAAAACCCTTCTTACCACTAGCTATCAAGCTAAAGGTAGTAAGGAACTCTCTTTAACTCTATCTTTGACTGGACCTCGACATCCGATCAACGAACCTTAGGGTTCTGCTCGAAGTTTAGCCTAACTATTCCAGTGAAACTTGGATTGTTTCAGGGAAACATACCTTTGAGAAAAACCTTCCTTTTGGCGAAACCATGTTTCCAACCAAGCTACGTTTATTGAAATATGCATGTCTTTAGGCACAACCTATTTTCCCTATATAGGAAAGGTGAAACCTACAATGTTCAGACGAAACTAATGTTTCACCACACTATTCATGCGAAGGTAATGACTCACCATTTTTCATATGTGAACTTTTAACTAAGTAGACTAGGTGTTCCTAAGGTACGGGAAAGTTTAGTAAGCGGTAACGTAAAGCATTTTACCAGGTGAGTTTCTAATATACACTTTTACATGTTTTGTGTGGTGTGCCTTCTTAAGAATGATTTTTATGAAACAATTATGTATTGGCATGATAAAGTTAGTTTTAGAACCTTTGAAGGATCGTGCCTACATATTTTTATGGTTTTGGATTCAAAGCAAATGCAAGATTTCAAGGAATGATAGGGTATTCTCAATTAAAGTGTTCAAAGCGAATGGAAATGGAAATGGTTTTGAAACAAAAAAGGTTTATGAAACATTTTGGCTTCTTGCCACATTGTTGTTAGAAAATTCTTCAATGGTTAAATTAAAGATAAATGGTTATGAAATGTTATATTAGGAAATAATTTTTAATGGACTAAATGTCATGAAGTTTGCATTGTCTAATCTGCTAAGTCCCTCGGGGATGAATGTTATAGGAGTCTTGGAACAATTTGTTGGTTTAAATAGCTAAGGTTGTTACAAGCCTTATGACAGGGTTATGGACAAAGAGGCATGGATATTATATGAACAATAAGGGTTGTGCCTTTGTGCACTGTTAATGGATAGTTGGACAACTAATGGTTAAAGTAGCCAAAACTAACAAAATGAAGTGATGACGATTGCATACAAGGTGAACATGACCTCAATATTACGTTATGTTTTGGTAATGTTATGGACCAAGAGCTATAGATGTCGATATGCTTTGGTAGCGTTATGGACCAAGAGCCTTAGTTGTCTATGTTTATGTTGCAGATCCTAGACATTTAGAATGCATGACTATAATGGTATGATGTTTTCTTTGTAATAAAAGCTCCATGCCCTTATAAGGTTCTCAAATGCATTTCATGTAAAAAAATTATGTTTTGCTAGTTTACGAAGTTTTCTAAATGTCAATGTAAAACAAAACTTACTTAGCAAAGGTGACTATTTAGCATGTATGCCATGTTAAACATGTAGTAATGATTGATTGGAGATCACCTTGGCATGGATTGAAAGCTAGCCTACACCTGAAGTTTGGCATCATGTCAACCATGGATTATTTGTTTTTTACCTTGATTGTTATGTTTTAATCTTTGATCACTTGATGTATTGGAAATTGATGTTTTTCGCTGCGATTGTGTGACATTTACCATTTTAAGAACTATGTTTTTATTTTTGATCCCAAGTGTGAGGTCTCTCTGATTTGGGGAGATATCGAAGAAGAAACCATGTTGTTATTGAATCATTCTCCTTATATAGAGATGGTCTCACATCTCCATGTTTTGCCGACTGTAACCTCTTATTACCATGACAAGTAATCACCATGTTTACTCATCTAACATAAATGAAACTACCATTGTCAATAATCACCCAACACCAAAACCATTAAACCAAATTCATTTCTCCCATCAAAACCTAAATGATTGGAAAATTATCAAATTGATTTCTGTAACAAAATCTTTCATCACTTTGTAAAAATCATTACCCTTAAATCAAAATAGTTGAATCATAAGTCCAACATCTAACACCAAAAAACCTCAAATTTGCTATTACATTTTCAATAGTAAGCTACCCCGCGAATGTATTATCATTGCAATCCATCACAACCCTACATCTACGTACAACCAAAGGATCGAACAAGAGAGATCAGAGCAGAAACCCCATTGTTATTAAATCGTTTTCCTTATATGGAAACCGCCAACGAGGATCGATTGGAGAGACAAAGAGAATGTTAATGACAATGGTGAGAGATTCAAGAGACTAAAGACTAAGGTTGATTGAGAATGGTGAGGTTATATAACTCTTTTTAGGCCATCAATTGAATTTTTGGAACGACAAATTACACCCTCATTAATCCTAGTCTTAAAGCCACACTTTTGTTCATTATGGGACTCGAAACCCTCACTACTTGGAGAAGAAACACCACTATGTACATTACTTGATACCACCAAGCTAGAAGTCTTTTGGTTCAATCGGAAATTTAAATGACTATTTTGACATGATGCGCATTACATATGATAAAGCTTAATGTTTATCTTCAACTAGGGGTGTGCATAAAATCGAATTAAACGAATCAAAATTGAGTTAACCGAATTAAACAGACTAAAAAAGTTGAACTAAAGAATAGCAGACGTTTTTTTGAAAAACCGATTTTATCTGTTCGGTTTCCGTTACCATATATCTAAAATCGAAAATTATTGAGACGGACCGAAAACGAATAACTTCTATCCATGGGCTCATTACAATATAAACATAGTCATGACTTGTTCCACAAATCCATCTGAGGGTCGTCCCTTTTCTCCAACTTCCAGATTAGTATCAAGTATCGACAAATCGTACAATCATCCATTTCTTGTAGGTTTTAAATCATAACCAGGTTAGGGTTTTTTTTTTTTTTTTTTTTTTTGAGTTAAAATCATAGTCAGTTTATGCGATGAAGAAGATGGAGGTTTTAAACTGAAAATAACCGATACCAAAAAAAAAAAAACTAAGTAATCGAAACCAAATAACTAAAAACCGATTTGTTAAGAAACTAGATTAACTGTTCACTTCGCTTTAAGTGAAGGCTGATAACCGAACTGAACTATACACACCTATATCACTTCAACTGCAATCCAATCAAAGAATTCAACTACAATCCAACGACACATATGCAACCTTTTGCAGTGGCGGATCTAAGAAAATTTTTCACTGGGTTTCTTTTTGTATAATCTCACTAATTCTCACTATTTTTTTTCCCAAATCATATGAGGTTCTAACTAATTTTCTCATTTTTTCTAAACCGAATGGGTTTCTGGAAACCCACAAAAGTGGCCTAGATCCGCCTCTGACCTTTTGAAGTATCCATAATTTTCAGAAAACCAGAAGAATCATTTATATAATTTTATCTCTTCAACTTGCTTTCTCTGAATAGTTAAAAAAACTCATAAATTTATGCTGTAAATCCTCGTATATAACGGGAACATGACAAAAGATTGAATCATATTCGTAATTTTCTTTATAGGCGTATGCAAATTCAACAAGTGCTCACTAGAAAAAAAAAATTGTAGAATAACATTATTTTTATCCTCAAATATTGCAAAGTATATAAATTGATATACACAATCTTATAAAATGGGAATTCAAATATTTAGTTTGGTTGGTTTTCACTCTAATTTAAAACTTAGCTTGATTCCTGCCGGCCATATTTACATATATACTGTTTTTTCTTGACTCTTTTTTCTCTTGGTTGTTGACTTGACATCCTTTTCTCTTTTTTCTTAAACGATATGACTTTGAATTATATATTTTTTTTAAAGGTACTAATTAAACTTCAACATTATATAGTTTCCTTTTTAACAAAAAAAGTTATTGTATTCATTTAATTTCATAAAACCCAACATATTTTATTTGTATATTGTATTCATTTAAAAGTTATTTGATTATAAAAAATATATAAAGAATGGTATTTTAATTGGTTCAGCTATTAGTTCAATTATAAAAAATAAAAAAAAAATAAAAAAATAAAAAATTGTCAAAGTCACTTAATTCATGAGAATCACATTGCTTTGGTGATAGCTTATTTGAATCAGTTTAATGAACGCGTTTTTGTACACAAAAGACGATATATAACATATATATTTCCACTATAATATAATATGATACATAGCTTCTTTACGTGATTCTATGTAAAAATAAAATAGCATTTTTTTTCAATAAATTATGATAAAGAAACAAAATAATAGGAAACCCAAAATTGATTTTTTGGTCACTTATCTTTCGAGATAACTATGGAAAATAAATTTCGAATTTCATTGAAAGTTTGACTACAAAACTATACAAATCTTGACCGGAACAAGGAAACCATTTGAAGATAATCTTGCGTCAATTACAAGAAGAGAAACTTCAGCGTACTATCAACTATATTTCTCCATTAATATCATTTTATTATTTAATTTATAAAAAGTAGAAAACCCCATTTTTTAAACAACGTTACAGATTATCATTTACACCCAATTCATATAACTGTTTAAGTTTATAATTTTTTCTATTTTATTTAAAGAACAATTTTGCTTGTGTTTTATAACTTTAATATATAATATTAAATATAAATTCAAATATATTGTTACGATATGTTTGTTTTATCTATATTTCAATATAATTTCTATGACAAATTGGGTTGTAGATTGTAGTTGATAACGAAAGTAGATAAAAGTACACTTCACAACATCATAATTAAGTTTTTATAAAATATTATAAAGAAAACAAAGTTATGCTCTAAATAAGTATCGGAAAATTTAAAGACTTACTTATCGAGTTCAAAGGGTCATACACAGTAGTGTTATGAGCCCAAGATCTATGGATATAGTTTTTAAAAGGGTTATTGGATTTTATCATCCCTAACTATTGGTTATTGGTCACTGTCACCCCAACTATCACTTTGACGTCCGCCACCCTCAACTTAACACTTAGTGTGTTCTGTCACCACGTCGTTAACTGATAACTAACTTTTGATCGTGCTACTATACATTCGAGGTGTCCTAAGATCCCTAAAACCTTTCTAAGATTCATATGACACCCACAAAAGTATAGTAACAGGATCTAAAGTTAGTGATCAGTTAACGATGTGGTGGCAGAACACACTAAGTGTTAAGTTGGGGGTGACGGACGTCAAATTGATAGTTGGGGGTGGCAGCGGCCAATAGCCAATAGTTTAGGGTGATAAAATCCAATAACGCTTTTTAAAAGACTTAGAGTAGTGTTATGAGTCTCAGATCTATAGATATAGTTTTTTTTTAAACTTAGTTTTGTTGTTTAGAAAGAAGCAGCGGCACAGCTTGTTGCTCGTTTATCTTCTATGTCGATGTAGTTTTTTAAAAATAACTTGTTACATTTTCACTAGAAACATTCTTAAGCATTTTTTTATACGGAAAAAAAAGTTTACATTCAATACAAGAAAATAAAATTTAACTAGAGCCCTTGTTCTAATGACTAATAGGTACACCCATAAATTTAACTTCTATACACACTTTATATGATCTTTAAAATTATTACTTTTTTTAACAGGAAGTTTTTACTCCTTGTGAGTGACTTGAATCTACGACCTCCCAGTTTAGATGTTCCTAGAGTTTTCTCTAGAACTTTTAATGTGAAGTCACTTACGTAGGTGCTTATTTTTGTATAAAATTTTTACAGACTAATATATGTTAACAAAATATATTATATTGGATAGAAGTATGCTCTTAATAAAACTTATAACAAAATGTAGATTAATAAATAAACACATGTACTTAATTTATTATAAAATACTTTTTGTTAAAGATTATAAAAATATATTAATATTTAAATAACAAAAGTAACAACATCAAAGAGTTTAGACTATTACAAAAAGGAAATTCCTTATATTACTCATTATACAAAACTAGTAAATTGAATAAGAATAATACAAGTCACTAATAACTTTCATTAAAATTTATAACTTTGTTTGTTTCCACTTTTTTTTTGAACGGCAAATTTGGATCACTGACGGACCACTGGAGTATCATCGTGCCACCAGCAGAACCACCCGATCATATCTATCTCCACTAGGCAATAGTGCCTATACACCAATTCAGGAGGAAACCCAATAAATCTGAGAAAAACCCCTTTTGTGGGAATCGAACCCATGACCTACTGGTCATAAGCCTTATCCCACCCCCAAGATACCACTAGGCTATAATGCCATGGGTTTGTTTGTTTCCACTTAATGTGAAATCAATATCATATATTTCATTAGCTATTGATATTCTCATTGATTACAATTAGTCAAACGGTGCATTTACTTTGTAAGAAAACTCAATCACTCATTTTTCTTATAGAAAAAAACACACACGTATATAGACCAGTTAACGTACAAAATGGCTTAACGTATATAGCGTACACGATTGTTTTCCAACGTGCGATTTTATGTTTCAAAGATGCGATTTGTGATTTAAACACCCCCATGCGATTTGTATATACACCCATGCGATTTCACCCATATACACTACATGCGATTTTCCAGATTTTACGCATACGTCTATTTTATATAACATGCGATTTCAAGTCGCGTATGATTGTACGATAAGTTCTATTGTACGTTACACCATATCTATATATATTTATATAAAAAATTAGAAACATAAATGTCCAATACAAATGTGAAAATTGAGATTAAAACTTGAAACTTGAAAGTAAAAGCCTAATCACCACAGGGACTGAAACGGTTGACATAGCAAACTTCAAGGGGGCTAAAGTTAAACTAATATTATTATATTTTTAATTTATGTTATATGGTCTTTTGGGTTTGGAGGTCAAGTCACTATATCTCTATACACATTGAATATTATTATATTTCATAAGTATGTATATATTCTCCAAGAGTTAGAGAGAGAAAAGGAGTGTTGTGTTTGTGTGTGTGTAAGTGCGTGTATGTGTGAGAGAGAGAGAGAGAGAAAGAGAGAACAAGAAACGCTGATAAACCGGAATAAGAGGCAAACGGAGGACGAACGTGATGGTCAATTTCCCTCAACTCACCTGCAAAACAGTTAAACATAACCTCAAAACCTTCACTTTCTTCCGTTTTCTTAATCTTTTCTCAAACCCCAATTCCCTTAGCTGATTATTCGAGCTGGGTTTTTCACTTCATCTTCTTTAGGGTTTGTTCACTGTTTGTTCTTGATTAATCGATCAATCTGTTAACCGATCGATGGAGAAGATGATTACAGATGAGTGGGATGATGAAGACGATCGGAACATGATGATCGGATCGTCGTCCAGTGATGGGAAGATGGTGATAAAACTCAAGATTCCGAAGCTTTCAGATGAAGCTGTAACGGAAGATGAAGAATCTCCGGTGATCGGAAAAAGGGTTTGTGTGGAATGTAAAAAGGAGTTTAGCTCAGGTAAAGCATTGGGTGGTCACATGAGGATTCACGCTGTTCAATCTGGTAACAAAAACCCTAGTTTTCTCAAACTTTCAAAACCAACAAAGTTGTTTAAGAAAACTGGATATCAAAACCAAAACCAAAATCAAAAACCCTATTATATGAACAGTGTGAACGAAGAAGGTGAACCCACTTGTTCTTTATGTGGGAAAACTTTCCCTTCAATGAAATCTTTATTTGGTCACATGAGATGTCACCCGGAGCGTCTTTGGAGGGGCATTTTACCACCGCAAAACACCACCACAACTACCACCGCCGTACACCGTCGTGGTGGTGAGGTGGTGGATTTGATGAAGTGTTTACCCGGCTGGACAGTGAGGGAGCGGAGAGGGAGAAAGGTGGTTAAACCGGTTGTTCATGATCATGATCATGATGATGTTGATGGTGATGATGATGAGGTTTTGTTGGGAGCAGTTGAGGATCTTTTGAGTTTAGCTAATGGCGGTGGTTCGATGGCGGAATCGACGAATAAAATCGATGAGAATTCGCCTTCGGTTGGGAAAGGTAAAGCGGTTGTGATGGAAGAAGATGAAGCTGATAATGAATCAGATGTTAACAAGTACACTAATGAGCAGTTATTGGTTAAGTATAAGAAGATCAAGAAGAGAAAGAAGATGAAGCTGATGATGGAACTACAACAACAACAACAACAAGTGCAAGAAGAAGAACAAGAAGAAGGTGTTAGTCTTAGTGTTATTGAGTGTAAGTACAAATGTACTACATGTAACAAATGTTTTGCAACTCATCAAGCATTGGGTGGGCATAGGTCAAGCCACAACAAGTCAAAGCTAACATCAACTGATCATGATGATGAGAGTTTTGTGATGATGGTTGAGTCTGGTGAGAATTTGGAAAAAGGGTTGCACCATTGCAAGATTTGCAACAAGGGTTTTGCAACAGGTCAAGCTTTAGGTGGTCACAAAAGGTGTCACTGGACTGGAACCAATGAACCAGAAGTTCAAGTTCAAGCTCAGGCTCTATCTAGCCAGATTACATCAGCTGGAGAAGCAGCTAGTCAGACTGGAAGTGGCAAGAAAGTTCTTGATTTTGATCTGAATGAAGTTCCTCAAGAAGAAGAATCTGCAAATGGATATGGGTATGGGTATGCTTCTTCATCATACAACTCAAACATGGGTTAGTGAATTTAGTGACTAAAATTAGTTGTTTTTTTTTGTTGGTAAACTTTGAAGTTTTTGGGTGGTATTTTGTGTTGAATTTTTGTTCATGATGATGAAATGCATGGGTGATTGGAAAGTTCTAAAATGCCCTTTTTTTGTTGGTTTCTTTGGATGGATGATGATAATATGATGTAAGCAAGACTCCTAATTGCAGATGTACTAGGAATATGATTTTTTTTTTAAAACAAATCAATCAATCAGTCACTGGTCTCTGTGCTTTGAATCTTTGATTACAGCTTTCTGCAAAGATTTTGTGGTGCTCCATCTAATGATTCTGGTTTTTGGTATTTTTTTTGTAAAAGATTGTGAGTTTAAGAAGATGAAGGTGGTTAAATAATATTTGTTAAAAGGTAGATAATAAATAAGTAGGAAATCTAGTTGGAAGTTGTAAGGTAACAAGCCCAAAAGGTGGAGGTGGGGATAGTGGAACAAGTCTTGATTGGGAAAAAGTCAAAACAAAAAACTTATTCTTGTGGGTAGAGCAAATTACCAAAATGCCCTCATCATGTTTTTCCTACATGAAATGAAAAGTATCAATGTTTCAAGTCGTAAGTCATAAGTTTGAGCTTTTTAAGAACTTGACCGATGGTGATGTATATTTCTTTGGAAAATTCATTGTGAGACTCCAAAATTGGTTATTTCATCTTTGAAAAAACTCATTAATAAGTAACTTACTGAATAATCCTAAACACCTTCTTTTTATTATTAATTAATACAAGAAGACGTGTAGAAAATGATGTGTAAATAAAAAGGTTGATTGGGTGTGTTGTGAACAATAAGCTTTGGTTACCTTTTTGGATTTTTAATAGTATGATGACATGGGGATTACAAAACTCTCCACTATCCGTAACTTCTATAAAAATAAAAAAGCATACGCATTATATGAAGAGATTTTCGGGATAGTCCAATTCCACAATCCACAAAGTGAACCACATATTAAAGTCATGTACGTGAAAAATACGTCTAACATATCTATATCCATAAGTCATAGAGGTCATCAATAATTTTGTTTTCCCACATAATACACATTAATTAAAATTAAATAAACATGATTTGATGGATAACACTGATCCGGATTATGTCAGCGCCTTGGAACGCTTGCATGAATCTCTACCTGACTTTGATCTCGGCGGTTTCTCTAACAAGGACACCGCCCCCAAAAAGCCACAGAAAACTTTAGCGAATGCCCTTTGTTGTCGAATCGCACAAAGTCTGGGAGAAGATTTCCATTTGTCCCCCCGCCAGAAAGCCGTCATTGAATGCCTACAGAGACCTCACGCTCAGGATTTCTTAACTGTTATTCCTATTGAAGATTTGGGTCAACGTATGTCAGCGGTGGAGTACCGGTCAATCCTTAAGTACCGTTTGATGATCCCCATGTTCCCGAATGATGAAACTTGCCCAGTCTGCCGTAAAGCATGGCTGGATAAATACGGGGAGCATGCGTTACACTGTAGAGAGTTGCCGGGGTTTAAGTATCGCCATGACTTTGTTCAAGACGCGTTAATGGATATTCTCAAACGAGCAGGGATCTCGACAAAGAAAGAGGCACCGGTTAATTTTCTTACAGATCCGTCGGAGGGGAGATCCACCCTATGCCCGGCTGACGTGCTAGTTTTTGGTTGGGAGGGCGGGAAACATGCTTGTGTCGATCTCACAGGTGTATCCCCCCTAGCTGGGTTCCGGGAAAATGGGTTTGTGGCGGGGCAAGCGGTACTGAAAGCAGAGTCAAAGAAGGTGGAAAAGCACGCAAAAGCTTGTGAGGATAATCAGCATGCCTTTGTCCCCCTGGCGTTTGACACGTTCGGCTCCTTGGCGCCAGAGGCAGTTCGGTTCTTGTCTAGAGTTCAGCGTGTGGTCCACAGCAACTTTTCGACCCCTCAGGGGCGAGGCTTTGTTTTTAGTAGATTAGGGTTTTCTATTCAGAAAGGGATGGCGGCGCAGTTTGTTGCTCGTCTACCTGCTATCCTTATGTAATTTGCCCAAATTATTGGAATGAAATTGGTTCAGTTAAAACACATATATAGTCTATAGACAAACTAGTTTTGGAAAATAACTAAGAAACAATTTAAATATCCTAATATATAATTTACAAATTTAACTTTGATTTATGGATAAAGGGTTAGGATCAAATACAAAGGATAAAATAAATAAAAAGGGTAAGAAGGATTCTAGTCTATTGATCTTAGATTTGGAGGGTTGAGATTAGTTGTAGGGAAAAGAAGATAATAGAAGGGCATAAAGGAATCCTAAATTTATGGATTTTCTCTCTCCACATGCAAGGCACATGGCAAATCCCCCCATCGATTTAAAACGTCCATAACTTTTTCATACGACATTTAAAAAAAATTTCACCATAATAATGAGCGTTTTTTTTATCTTTAATATGAGTATCATATTATCATATAAAAATAAAATAAAAATTTCCATTTTTACTGGGTGTTTTTGCATTGTGTTAAAGATTCAGATCATTGTGTCTTTTAACTAGGTTTTGGTCAGTAGAGTTTCTATACATTGTGTTATTATCAAAACCTATAACACAATGTTAATTTGGGTTCTATCCATTGCGTTTTTATAAGAACCTATAACACAATGAAGATGGTGTTATATCTGGGTTTTCTATAAATTGTGTTATTAGTTCCGGTCATTGTGTTTAATATGTTATTCATTGTGTTTTAATATGTTGTCCATTGTGTTTTAATAATTTGTTCAATTTTTTTATTATCTTTGTTCATTGTGTTTTAGTTTGTTGTGTATTGTGTTTTTAGTTTGTTTTCCATTGTGTCTTCATCTGCTCTCTATTGTGTCTTTTATCTGTTGTCATTAATTGTGTATTTTATCTGTTGTCATCAATTGTGTTTTTATTTAGTCTGATACTATTGTGTTATATGTTATCGCCATTGTGTTATACGTTATAGTCATTGTGTTTTAGTATGTTGTCCATCGTGTCTTTATCTGTTGTCATTGATTGTGTTTTTTATCTACTTTACATTGTGTTTTACATCATGTCCATTGTGTTATTATCAAAACCTATAACACAATATTAATTTGGGTTCTATCCATTGCATTTTTATAAGAACCTATAACACAATAAATGACACAATGAAGATGGTGTTATATCTGGGTTTTCTATAATTTGTGTTATTATTTCAGGTCATTGTGTTTAATATGTTATTCATTGTGTTTTAATATGTTATCCATTGTGTTTTAATAATTTGTTCAATTTTTTTAATCATCTTTGTTCATTATGTTTTAGTTTGTTGTGTATTGTGTTTTTAGTTTGTTTTCCATTGTGTCTTCATCTGCTCTCCATTGTGTCTTTTATCTACCGTCAATAATTGTGTCTTTTATCCGTTGTCATCAATTGTGTTTTTATTTAGTCTGATACTTATTGTGTTATATGTTATCGCCATTGTGTTATACGTTATGGTTATTGTGTTTTAGTATGTTGTCCATTGTGTCTTTATCTGTTGTCATTGATTGTGTTTTTGATCTACTTTACATTGTGTTTTACATCATGTCCATTGTGTAATATGCAACTGAGTTTTTGTTTTTTTTTTTTGAAAAATATAACAATATGGTACTCATATTAAAGATAAAAAAACGCTCGATTTTATGGTATATTTTTTTTTAAAAACAAATGATGTATAAAAAAGTTACAGACGTTTAAAAATTGGGGGGAAATAACATGTGACTTGCATGTGCATGTTCTCTTTACTCTTGTAGACAAAATTACCCCTTCTATTTAATTCCTTCTAGGACACTTGTCACTATCTGGTGGCTTCTTACCCTTCTTATTTTTAAATACTTTGTATTATAACTCAACCCGATGAATAAATATTATCTTGGAATTTTGTCTTGTAAATCGAAAGTCATTTTAAATTACGTAAGTTTTACTTTTTGTTTTGGTATCAAATTATATTTTTGTGATAATTAAAGTTTTGTGAAGAATATCACAAATCACTATTTAATATTCAATATTTAGAATTCATCTTCACTTCATTCTACATATTAGGTATGATATTTTGCTCTTCATATGTTATGTATATTATCTATACATATTACATAGAAAACATCTATGTTTTTTAGACAAATTTACCATGTCAAATAAGTAATAATTTATTCCCCTCATTCTACATACTAGGTAGCAGGTATGATATTTTGCTCTTCATGTGCTATGCGTGTTATCTATACATATTACATAGAAAACATCATTTCTTTTTAGACAAGTTTACCATGTCAAATAAGTAATAATTTATTCTCCTTTAATCAAATGAGAAAACTCTTAACATAATTATTATTACTCTATATTACATATACATAGACCATATTATGAACATATTTTTTTTCGTATTTCACATTGTGATTGTGATTCAGCTCAGGGACGGACCTATGTGGACACAAGGGGGAGCGCCCGCTACCGCTTGGCGGGGAAAATCTTGACGTTTTTAGTGTAAATTTTGAAAAAAATTGACGTTTTTTTAATTTCGTTACCGCTTTTCTTATAAAACGTTCTTGCTTGGCGTGAATCCTAGATCCGCCACTGATTCAGCTCGTGTATTACACGGGGCAATAACCTAGTACAAATATATAATGAGACTTAGAAAGAAATTAGAGTAGTCAGTCACAAATGATTGATTTATGTACTAAAACAAAGATGCATGCATGTAGGGGATTTTTAACGTTTCACCATTTTTTCAATATTTACAGAGAATAGAAAACCCTATGATTATCAATAGTTAGGGTTTGACAAAAATGCTCTCACGCTTGGGCACGTGAAGGGCAACACCGTAAATTTTTAACGCCGGTTAGGCTTAATACTCGACATTGTGACAAAAATAAACAATAAGGGGCTGTTTGGCAACATCTGAACCAATAAGTGCTGAATGAATAAGAGGTCTGAATGGGTAAGAGGCTCTGAACCAATAAGTGCTGAACCAGTAAAGTGCTGTTTGGTTATACATCTGAATGACTGTGTAAAATTACATTTTTATCCCTATGAAAAAAACTAAATACTAAATGATTATTATTATATTAAATATATGAGAACATGTTCAGTGGACAACTCGATTATTAGCCACAACTCGATTATATGAATCCACTTTATCAACCCTTCAAACACTAGAACAAAAAGAAAAGAAACATAGAGATTTCATCATCTCCATTCAAGATCAAACAAACACACACATGAATCCACTCTCAGCTCTCTTCCTCGCTCTCTCACCGGCCGACAATAACACCCTCTGTCTCCTCTCGTTTTTAAATCCGGTGCACACACACAAGACCGGCAGCCCGACGACCGGCGATACCGGCGTCGATGTCGATGATCTTACCGGCGAAGCACCCCCCCCCTCTTGTCCGGTGAAGCTTTTCCGGTGAGACACCTCCATTGAACTCGATTTAGCGGCTGCCACCACCAGATGGTGGTGGCGTGCGGCGGCTACAAAACAGAAGAGAGAGAGAGAAAGTGATGAAGGAGGAGAGGAATTGAGAAGAGATCGGAGAAGCGGAGACGGAGGAGCAGCGCCGGAGATGGAGGGTGTCGCTTGGTCGACGCTGTTGTTGATGATGGTGGAGGGCTGCGGAACGTGGGAGGAGGTGGAGGAGGGCTGTGGAATGTGCGGGTCTGGAGTGGAGGGAGATGAAGGCGGCACTGTATGTCACAAGGGGTAATCAAGTCACAATTTTCATTCAGCTACTTTTCAAATCTGAACCATTCAGATCTGAATGGTTCCATTCAGATGTGAAGTTTTTGTGAACCAAACAATCAAGCCTCTGACCGATTCAGAGGGTGGCTCTGAATGAATCCATTCAGATGTAAACAAACAGCCCCTAAAGCTTTAACATGTTATTTGAGACCCTTAATATCCAACATTGTTATTTTTAAGAAATTACACCAACTAAATGTGTAATTAACTCCATATGTAGCTAGATAAAATAAATCAAGGATATTAGTTATCTTTTAATAAATCATTCCTAAATTATCTCCTAATATTTCTCATTACGGTTCCTTCCAAGCCACTCAACAAAGTATGAACACCGCCATCGATGGACCAAAATCATTCTTCCGGTTCATATAATTTTTTTTCCCTTGCAACAATATTTAACTTAACTGTCCCTAATCCTTATAAGATGGACTTCAAGTGTCTTTTCATTTGCCCTAACTTCTTTCGTTGCTCACAATAATTCTTAAATCAAAAGGTTAAGTTTTGAGAATTCAATAGCCACCAAGACTAAATATATAAGGGTCGTATTATTGGCACACCTTGGGGGATTAAATCGGCACCCTCAATACGCATAGTATAATCCTATACGATGCGTATTGAGGTGGGTTCAAACTTCTATGTCTGCCAAAGGCTGCCATTGTCCCCTACCAAAAAGTAATACGCATCGTATAGGCCTATACGATGCGTATTGAGGGTGTCGATTTCATTTTTTAATTTTTGCAAGGTAGCTTCCTGTCACGCGGTAGCTTTCCGTCACGCGAACAAAAAAACAGCACTTTGGACATTTGTTGGTCTTCAAACATCTAGGAAACATTATTTGAGAATACCCCTGAATTTTCCGAAGCAGTAGAATGAGATCCTTCACTGTTGGGTTATCATCTTTCAACCACATTTTCCCTAAATTTATCGATTATGTTTTTCAACAGGGATGTAATGCAATGATTCCTCTCAATTGAATAGACAGACACATATTTGCTTCAAGATTTACGTCTGATGTCCAAGTTTGATCACATTTGACTTCATCTGCGGCAGTCCAGTGACTTTCTTCCCACATGTCTGCACCGTGATCTTCATATTCTTTAGTAGTGTTTGTTTGAGAACCTAATTCAGATACACAACGGTTCTGTAACACCTCAAAAATTCATGTCTAATAATATAAAGACACGTGTCAGGTAAGATAAACGTGTCATGAACCCAGATCAAGTTGAAGGATGTATGGTAGGATTTAAAGGTGTCGACATGTTAATAAATACCTCTGAGCGACCTATTCACAAATCCCAAACCTTAATATATTCCAAAAACATTCAACACATTCAAATCTGGTTAAATTGATAATCTAAATTGGACTTAGAATATAGTTTTATGGTTCTTACGACAAGTTCCTTTAAAAAAACATCCAACACAAGAATCCAAGATGGAAATTGTGCATGGCAACATTCAGAGACATGCAAAGTCTGACTTCATGGTCCCTACACTGAAAAGAAAGCATGAGATTCGGAATTAGAAAAGTTGCATGGTCAAGACCTCAAAGTTAACAAGTTTTTGTCTTCTGATGAAGGCTTACGGACCGCAAAGGTGAACCCTTACGGTCCGTAAGATAGCGGAGCTGGGCGACTTTAATTTAAAAGTGGATGCGGACCGCATGGCCAAGGGCTTACGGTCCGTAAGGCTGGTAACTGGGAATTTCAGATGAAGGTCGGTTACGGACCGAAAAGCCAAGAGCTTACGGTCTGTAAGAGGGGCTTACGATCCGCAAGGCTTCCTGCTTACGGTCCGTAAGACCGTCGCTGGCAGCAGCAAATGGACAGATGCCTGTTCAGCCTGTTGCACCGCCTTAAGAGAGTGGTTTTCGAAATCAGGGACTTGGCAACTGGTTTTGGCATTATAGGGACACATGGGACCATCATAAAACATCAGTAGACTTGGTTAGCATCATCTCATGCAATCTAAGTTTGTATATATAGAGCATTGTTGCAACTCTTGAAACTTGCTCACTTCAAGTTCACTCAAGACTCATTTCTGGAGCTCCTCTGATCAGCAACAAGATTCCTTAGGCTTCCTAATCATACTTAGGACTCTTGTAAGCGTCCTTAACCTTCTTTAATTCAGTTTAGCTTAGTTAATTAGCTTAAAGTCAAACCGTCGTAATTAAGGTTTGACTTCGAGATTAATCAATAATTGTTCAGTCAAATCTCGAATTGAAAGTACCTATAAGATGGTAATTATGTGGGTAATAAACCCTTAAAAGGGCACTCTCTGATTCCCACTCTAACTAGGTTAATTGTCGGGTCAAAGTTAATCTTAAAAAGTCAACAGAAAGCTTATTTTCAAATTAACACATAATTAACAATGTAGAAGCTATGCAACTTGTTTTATCATTAATATAACTTGGTAATTAATGTAAGAACATGTCTAAACATGTTCAACCCGACAATTTTCAGTTTAGGCTCGGTTCGAAACCGAAAGTCGCATATTTTGACTTTTGCCTTGACTTTCGATTCTGACCCATTGTAGCATGTTTTAGAAATGCCTTAGGGCCTTATTGGGACCAGGTTTCATGTTAGTATAACCCTCTGTGATTATACAACTTGGTTCAATAGTTATCCGATTCATATGCATGTTTCCGTTTATTGCTTATATGTTGGCTATTATGCCCATATGACCTTAAAACGTGATTTTTGAAAATGTAAAAGAGTAGAAACCTTAGTTACTGATTTATAAACTTGCACCTAAAATTTGACATCAATTTGAGGTCTAGATTAGGAGTTATGCTCATTAGCGTAAATGAAAAGCTTTTTATTAATTAAACGGCGTAATTAGCATATAGCCTATTTAAACCCAAATTTTGATATCAAACTTTTTACCTACTGATATAAAATAATATTTTGGGATTTTTGAATATTTTTATTTATTTTTAGGCTGAGCATAACATAGAGTTCTAAGCTCGATTCGGTAATTGCCGCTTTTGCCCTTTTGGCCTATAAAATGAGTTTTACAAATCCTTTTAGTACCAAACCTTTTTCTACTGATATAATATGATAAATAAAATATTTTAAGCCTTCTGGAATAATAAAAATATCAGTTTTTCTTTAAAAACCCGGAAATAGCTCAAAATCGCCTTTTTAAGCGTTTTTAACGCATAGTGTGTATTAAAACTATTTTAAACATATAAGGTTTGATACCTACTGATATTTTCAGTAAATCTTTATATATTAACAGTAAGCAAAAGTTTTAAACTTAGATTTCCAGTTTTGACCTTTTAAGCCTAAGTGAAATTACAAAAATGCCCCTAAGGTGCATAGTTTGGTTTTAAATGATAAATTTCACATATATATAATAACCTACTGTTGTAACTTATTAAATTAAGTATCTTTACTGATTATATCAGACCTGTAACTCAGATTAATATTTAAACTTTTTTATAACCTTTAAAATAACCAAAATGCCCTTACGGAGCATAATTTGAGTTTAAATTCATTTGGGGCATAATAGAAGATATCTTACTGATTTCACAACATATTTAAGGCATATTAACTTAGGAAACCTGTATATGACTCTTTTGGTTACCCGTTACGAACTTTTCGCGTTCGGAGCGGCTTATGTAACTAGTATACATATAATTGCCGAAACGGGTCAAATCACATCATTTTTGTCTCAAAATCCAAAATGTGTTTAAGTTACCCATATTAAACAAGAATACGAGCTTGTCGGGTCAAAACCACATTCTAAACCGGTCTTCGCTTAATCATGCGTTTTTGGACCGCATCCTTTTTAAAACCACATTCTAAACCGGTCTAGGCTTACTTAAAGACCCGTTAGGATTCTAATAGGTTATTAAAAACCTTCATTACAGATTAGGAGCCCAGTAAAAGCTATGTGCACTTGCTGTATTTGATTTATACTTTGCTCAGGTAAATAGTCTTAACTTATTTTCCCTATACGGGCTTGGGATACGGTACTATAAAAGTACCGCTTGGTCGGGTGTGTAGTCATTTAAATCGGATTGTGATTAAGGTATTTACATGACCCGTTTGATATGTATTATTTGGTGTATGGCCTTTGGGGGTTAAATGCCCATGTCCCGGATATCCTTGGCATCATTCAAAGAAATGGCCACGACCTAAGCACGGGGTGTAGGCGTACACCTGACAGATGCATTATGTAAAAACTGGTAATCCACTTAAAGGAAATAATCCTTGTGGGCATTATACCTGTGGCGTGTCAGTTAATCTAGACCGGCCCTACAAACCGGCCCTGATGGACAACAAATAAGTAAAACTGTATACAAGATTATATTTGAATAATTGTCCCAAGTTATAAAAGATATTTTTGCCGAAGTGCATTCAAACCAATTTTCAAACTCTTTTCAGAATGAGTCAGTTAAGTTGTATTTACCAGTGTAAACTGACGTATTTTCCAAAAAGGCTAAGTGCAGGTACTATACGAAATAGGTTGGCTACTTCAGGCATCAATAATCAAGTCTCGCAAGCTCTAGATGTCAAAGTCTGTTGAACAGTTTTCCTTTTTATTTTGATCCGCCTGTGGATCTGTTTCAACTATTTTGTGATACTTAATATTACAATTTATTCAGTTGAAATAAATCTATCTTTTGCCTCCGCTGTGCATTTAAATTTGTGTTGTTTGACTATGATGATATCAACTACGTCACGATACTCACCACCGGGCCCACCGGTAATACGTGGAAATATCGGGGTGTGATAGGTTCTCCAATTCCAGATCTGCAAGCAAATACACAACGGTTCTCCAATCCTAGATCAGTAATGTAAGGAGAAGCGTTGAGATAACGGACATCCATCAAGCTCAAAAAACTTGTGTTTCACATAGTCACAAACGATTGCGCTTTGTATTTCGCATAGCCACCGTTTTCGTAGTAAAAAACGGTTGCGGTTTGCACATTCAATCTTCAATACTTCATTAAAATACCACTAGTAGAAGAACCCGACACGTCTTCATGTTACGGAGAATGTTCTCGAAATTGAAGATTCAATCTCCATTGCTTCATTAAAATTAACAAGACGGTCTCTTTGCTTCGTCCACTAGAACTATTTGTGTATGCATTCTTTTGGTAGTTAAAGCGCTAATGAGGCGCAATTAGAAGAAGTACCCAAACACTCTCTCTCTCTCTCTCCTCAGCTATACAACTGATTCCTCTGGGTTTCTTAAATCGGATTTTCACTTAGGGTTTTTATTATTTGATCAATGGAAGTTGAAATCGACATAAAGGACATCGATGATTCATCGTAAACAAAACCAAACACGATCAGGTATCGGAGAACGTGTACTTCAAAAATTCGGTTACGTTTTTCAACAGGGATGTAACGCAATTGGAATTGATCTTGGAACAACATACTTTTGTTACCATATTGTTCGTCCACTAGAACTATTTGTGTATGCATTCTTTTGGTAGTTAACAACGCTATAACATGATGGATGTGACACACACAGATAGATAATATCTGATTATTTTAGTTTTTTTCCGACTGTTTCCGTTATGTTTAAATCTGAATCAGTTGTTAGGGTTTCGTTTCTTCATGCTCCAACTAAACCCTTGAATCCCAATGCTTTTCACTGCACATTCAATATTCACAATTGCATTTGCGTACTGATTATTGAAAAGATTTGTTGAAATCGAAGGAAAGAGCAAAAAAGATGAATTGAGGCGTACATTAGGAACAAGAAGTCCAACAATCCGTTCATTATACGTTAAAATACGCTAAAATACGCTAAAATACGCCAAAAATACGCTAAATTACGTTAAATTACGTTACAATACGTTAACATACGCTAAAATACGCTAAAATAGGTTAAAATAAGCTAAAATACGTTAGAATACGCTCAAATACGTCAAAAATACTATTAAATACGCAACAATATGTTAGAATACGTCAAACATAAAAATACGTCAAAGTACGCAACTAAGGATATTTACACACACGTATACATATAACACGACACTATGGAGTCTAAGTGGATTTCAAACAAAACTGTACGTAACCATGGAATACGATATTCGCACGCAACGGAACGGAACTGAAACGACTTATGTTGAAGGTATACGTCATAAAACGACAAAATATGCGAAAGTTCAGAAAAAAACGAGACGTATACGCATCGAACCGAGGGAAGCACGATAAAACTAAATTTGAAATAATGCCCAATACGATCGTATAGGCCTATGCCGTATCGTATATCATCTTAATACGAATCGTATAGGCCTATACGATGCGTATTAAGCTTTGAATTTTCTCACAAATACCCCTGAATTTATCAGAAAAACAGGGGTATTTCAGTAAATTCATCGCTCAATATGCACCGTATAGGTTGAACTATAAATTTCTCAAAAATGTTTTTCAAATCAAGGGTTCCATCATTACAACCACTTGTTTTCAACAGGGATGTAATGCAATGATTCCTCTCAATTGAATAGACAGACACTTGCTTCATAGGACTCACTTGAATCGGAGGATGAGATATCGACAGTTAGCTCGAAGAAATGGTGGTGTTGATCAACTCAGTAGATATGAAATGTTTGTTTTTGTCCCATATCATTTTATCTTCGTTATCCTTTTGTCCCATACGAGATTCTTCGCGAATTAGACATGACACATGATAAAAGCGTTTCTTTAGACAATGTTTTTCTGTCCCATACGAGAATCTTCAAGAATTAGACATGACATATGATAAAAGTGCTTCTTTAGACAATCTGGGATTATGTTCCGCAAATTGGGAACCACATATTCGTGTGTAAAAGCTTGGAAAGATGACCGAATAGAGAACTGAATATCCCCTTGGTAGTTGTTACCATATGACACATGATAAAAGCATAGTCAAAAGAACCCTTACCTGCCACTTAGGGTTTTTCATCACCTATAACAATGTCGATATACGTTGATTGGAACATGCCACTTAAATGGTTTTAATATATTTCATCTTGGACTATCTAGTCTAACACATGAAAATGGATATGATCGTGTCAAGATCTTTATCTATCATGTCATCGACTAACTGCTCGAAATCCCTTTTGTTTCGCGGGTTCGCATTCGACACAACACATCAAAAAATAAAACTCAAAAAAACAGTGCCTTGATACGCATCGTATAGGCCTATACGATGCGTATAAAGCCCGCCGCTAGACATAACCTGCACCTGTCAGTCTGCCATGTCTTTTACTTTATTTCAATACGCATCGTATAGGCCTATACAATGCGTATTGAATTGAAAAAGCATGCGGATAGACAGGGGGTGTGCCATTAGAAAATCCCATATAAAATAGTTGCACTGTAGTTTACCTCGTACAACTTAATTATTGTTTCCTGTTCATCATAGAAAGTAGGGATTGTTTATTTTGTTTTTAAGGTTTCAACTATCTAGTTTGCTCTATTAGGCATTGATTTAGGGCATATTTGGGGTTTGCTTATTCAAACTTTTTATTGACTTATTAATTTTTATAAGTTAAGAATGTGTTTGACAAAATGACTTTTGTCCCTCCTTATGACCTTTTGAAGGTGGTAAAAAGAAGTTTTTGAGAAGTTAGGAGATTGTGACTTTTGCAAACTCTTTAATTCTTATTCAACAATTGAACATTCAATTCGATTATTAATGGAAGATTCAAGATTGAAGAATATTATTTGGTTCATATTTGCTAAGCAACTATAATATTTACTCTTTCCTTTAATACTCTCTTAGGCTTTTTGTTCCCGATTAATGGGGTGTCACATCAACCTGGTAATGAGGTGGCACACCGCCCTGCTTAGTTATCGGAGGTCGCAAATGGTGGATCTGTTATTGGGTTAGCGGCCGTGAATGTGGAAGAGGGTGTTTCTTGTGGGGCCACTACTAATCACATGTCTTTTTAAAAAAATGTTTTAGTTATTTATATTGGGTGTTTAGTTATTCCATATGTTTGGCATGGAGCTTTCAGGAGCTTTTAGCTTTAAACTTTTAAGAAAAAGCTCATACTCAATAAAAAGCCTTGTTTGGTTGAAGGAGCTTTAAGCTTTTAGCTTAGGAGCTTGAAGCTTTTGGTTGAATGCTCACACTAGTAGCGTTTAGAATTAACTACAAGCTTTTAGGGAAAAATGACTACTTTAACCTTTAAAGATAATGAACTTTTTAGTTATGTTTTTTTTAGTTATATGAATTTTAGTCATTTTATTAAAAGCTCCAGCTATTTGCCAAACACCTAAATATATCTAAAAAGCTACAACTACAGCTACCAGCTTCAAGCCTCCAGCTATTTTTACCAAACATACCCTACACCTAGTTAATAGATGTTTAGTTATTGCTCAAATTCCTATATGGTTGTGACATGACAGTTATGAGACAACAATTTAGTTATTCTACAAACATAGGTGCAGTTTGTTTTTAAAGAAGTAAAATGTTTGCAGTCTGCGGACCACATCTGTAGAAGAAGAGGTGGACCAAACCTCTGCAGTCCGTAAGAAGAAGTCTGTCTGTTTTTCTTAACATATGTAGACTTCTAAAATAAACTGGTGGTGTACGGAAGGTGGTGGTGGAGGACAGTGGTGGTGGACGGTGGGTGGTGGACGATGGTGGTGGTGTTTAACCCTCTGTAGACCTTAGAAGATTTGAAAAGTGGTAGGGCCAAGCCTGCACCAAGAAAAGCTTGCGGATATCGTTTTTAGAAAAACAAAAACCACCATAGTCTTAGACCCTCCTTAGTGGGCTGTGGAGGATGAGGAAATCGCCTCAAAATGCCGACCCCCTCCATAAATCCACACTAGTCTACCACCATTCCTAACATCTCCACTACCCTGATTCCTCATAATATTATCCTGAGATCCAAATCCTCCATCATCAAAACCACTATTTCTTCAATCATTGTCCCCTAGCATTCATATTATGCTTCGTAACAATATTTGTCTCTTTGGGACACCTCGAAATTTTTTCACAAATAATATGACGACACGTATCTGGTAACTCTCAAATAATCCCGGTAAGCTGGACGAGAGGGGCTAAATACATAAATATGTGGAAGTATGGGAGTTGACAAAATGCCAAAGGTTTGGCCTCAGACGGTCCGTAAGGCAATTCAAAACCAGGGGCGCACCCAAGACTCCTTCTGAAATCCGCAGCTTTTTGGGATTGGCTGGTTATTATAGAAGATTCATTGAGAACTTCTCGAGAATAGCCACTCCCCTAACTGTGTTGACACGTAAGTGTAACACCCCGAAAACGGGTTTGGTAATCAAACCACGTTAATACTAAAAGACGGGTAAAGTACCGTTAGTGGTAAAATTTACCCGGTGAATATTAAGGTTTCTAAATAAATAGATCTAATGTTAAATAAAAAGGGGTGAAGGAATGTTTATGAGAAAATAAAGTTATGAAAGGTCCGAGTTAACGGGACTTAGAATGAAACGGGTTATAACCCGGAACCTACTAAGTTAACTAGGAATAATTAACCTAGTTATTTATGTGTAATCAAGTGAATGAATAAAGATCAAGATTTTTAACCGTCTTTATAAAACTTCTAAATATGAGGGACTAAAAGTGGGCAACTTAGGAAATGTTTTAATTAAAACAATAATAAAAATCAAAACACACACATGTGTGTGTGTGTTCGATCGGCCAGAAGCAAGAACAAGGGGCTCAAACCCTAACTCCAGCAAAATCAACAAATTGAAGGTCAAATCCAGCCCAAATCAGATGCATGAACACAAATTCGTGATTACCTAGTCATGGGGATTACAAGGTATGTTGAATTTTGCTATTTAGTGATACTTTGAAACTATGATGAGAAATCATAGTCGAAATTTTGGAATGAATAATGAATCTATGAGCGTTGTTGTGATGAAATTCATGTTTAGAATCAAACCCTAGTTGAAAACTTGATGAATTAGTGTCAAAGCTAGGGATTTGATAATTACCCTATTATGTGCTAGGTGGGTTTTATGATAATATGATGAACACTCGGATTAGAGTGTTAAATTGATGAATATTGATGTTATGATATAAGTTCTAGTTGTAGCTCATGAACGCTAGACATAGAGGGTTGATTTTGATGTAAAAATTGGTAAAAATAACTAGTTATGAACTAGTTAGTAAATATGTCAAATTATGCAAATTAGGTATTTGTTAAAATGCCTAAATGAGAACTAAAATGTTGAAATTTAGAGTGAAAAGCATATTTGAATGATATGACAATTATGCGTAATATGAAGTGAAAAGGGTTCTAAACATCATGTTGATTTAGACTTAATGTTGTAAACTATGTGATTGAAAATAGTTAACTTTGATAAACTAAGTTAACTAATCATGAAGTCGAATAGTAGCTTCGACATAGAAAATAAGTGAGGTGGAATAGTCGTGATTGTTAATAACTAATATAACCGCCTTGTAAATGATTGACATTAGTTTGACGCTTAAACGAGTTAGGTGGAGGCTTGGGAAAGAAGCGGTCAAATAAATCAAGTACGAGAGGAGAAGCTTAAACCGGATGAGAAGTAAGTGAAACTTACACCCCCTTGTAGAATATTTGCTTATTTTATGAGTATAAATGCGATAAATATAATACGGGAAACATCGATTTCCGACTCAATTGATGCGGGTCGGACTAATATAGACAATAAAAACCATGGGTTATGGTAAAAAGGACGAAATGGTAACTTGGTCATGAAAGGACTAAGAAATTATGAGTTTTCGATAAGATTACCTTGTAATGTAATCTAACATTAAGAAAAAGGGTAAAAATGGAATTTGGTCAAGTGTTGACTAATGTAAATCGAAGTTAAAAAGGGTACTCATGGCGTAAGCCGAAATGGGCTAAATAAGTACGGAAAGGGATCAATGAAAGGAAAAATCCGAAATGGATCGGATGGGCAAATTGGTGATTAAAAACCATGTTTTTGCTATACATGTAAAGGTTTGGCCGTTTGGGCCAAACGGGTCAAATGGTGGTGGTATCATCATTTGACAATTTCGACTAATGTGGTTGTCGAGCCTTATTCTAACAGGAACCATTAGCAATTCGGATGATTTCGTCGCCATAGAAATTGTGAAAATAAAAGCAATGTATAAATCTGGTCTAATTGTTGACCCGGGCCGGGTACGGGTTTTAACGCTTAATTAATACTAGTTTTGACATGCCGATGTTAGATATAAATTTGTATTTTAGAACTTGAGATTTGGTTTGGTTTGCACAAAGCAAGGATTTAATGGAAGCGAACCAAACGGGTCAAACGAGGATTTATGTGCAAACCGGGTTGACGGGAGCACTAATCCGTAGAGAATATACCCGGGGTTACGGGTAATGAATTATCAAACACGCAAGCCGGTAATGGAAGCATGAGTGTCGTAAGTAATGAACCCGGGTAAATGGGTTGTAGATGAAAAAAAAATAAATTCCATGAAAGGAATGTGAAGGGTTCAAGTTTATGAACTCGAACATCAAACGGGTCGAATATGTGTTCTCGCAAACCGAGCATTAGGAGCGTGGAACACAAAGTTATTAAGCCCGGGTAATAGATATAAACGTGGAAAATAATCCCACTAAAAAGTTATGGATGATTTGAGCTTAGGTGCTTAAATATCAAAAAGGGTCAAAATAAAGAAAAACGTAAACCGGGTAACGAGAGCGTAAGCTATATGAATCATGGATCCGGGTAATGGATCATAGCTTAGATATGTTAAGAAACGAACTCCAGGCGATTAAACTGAGTTTGGATAGGTTTGGATGTAAATTGGGTGAAAAATAAACGTGCACAGTTGACACGGCCGTGTGAAAATTTGACACGGCCGGGTGAAGCGGCTGTGAAAAATACATGTTTAGCTGACACGGCCGGGTGAACATTTGACACGGCCGGGTGAAGGGGCTGAAAAAAATAAAATTTCTTGTGTTTAATTATTTTGTTCAAATGCTTTGATTTTTAATCGTTTGAATGAAATGTAGGTTTAATAAGCGATGACGGTGGACGATCAAGCTCGATAAAGAACCGAAGACAATCACGATTCAAGCTTCCGCGAAATGTTTCGTCATCACGTTTTTAAACGGTGAATGTTTTATGAAATGTTGAATTGTGTTATTTCTTAAAGTTTTTAAGAAATGCATATTTTGTAATGTATGTGTAAACATAATTAAATAATTATAATCGAAATTTATATGAAAATCGTATAAATGGACTAAGGGTCTTACAAGTTGGTAATCAGAGCTCAAGGTTAAAGAGTAAAGTGTTCGGTTCGAAGCTTGATCGCAAATCCGGTAAGTACATGTATGTTAATGGTTTAGTATGCTAAAGTGTTGTAAACAACACATAGGGTTATCGTGTAATACATGTTACCCCAATTAAAATGATTGATATAGTTGACGAAATTACGCGCGTTGACGCGTATAGTAGAAAAAGCCTTGTATTATAATACGGGCAATTATTGAAGTTGATATCATTAACTCTTGTAAATGTTTTAGTTGAAGGACACTCACATCTAAAGATAGCGGGAGTCTAACAAATTGCGGATTTGACGGAGGAACGGTCCAAAGTACGACAAGTAGAACATGCTCACCAAGGACCTAAATCGCGTGGCGATCGTGAACAAGTCTAATGGAAAGAGAAGTCCGTTAGGGCAAGCATTACCAGGTGCACATTTTAAATTTAATTGCACAAATAGTAATATGCAACAAATACGTAGAGATTGAAAGTTGCATATGCAGATTGAAAACTTGGAAAAACCCGAATAGAAAACCTATCCGGGATATTGTTTCCAAGAGAAACAAATAAAGGTATTACTTACATGGGGTGTAATGTGAAAATTATAAAAGAGTCATGTATACCAGGTGTTGCTCGCTTACTCTGGCCAAGTAAGTGGTGAGCACGTGGTACCATAAACTTTTTATGATGGACATACTTACATCTGATGTAGTAAGGACAAGGTAAATGGGACAAATTAAAAGTACCCAAATGAATCAAATGAGTAAAATACTTGAAAATAATGTAAACGCAAGCCGGGTGTCGGAAGCGTATTACATTAGAATAATGAGCCCGAGAGAAGGGACGAAAGAGCCATGGTTGACAAAATGGGCAAGTAAAACCAAAGTATAGATGATCTGTCGGATCATAAAAATGAAGGTATTGCCCACACGAAAAAGACAATCAAAGTAGTTAACTTTGGTCATAGTAAAGAAAGGATGACGATGATAATCGTCACTCATAATCATTAAGGCCGTCAAGGATGGTCACATAAAGAATAAAAGACATGGTTGAATAAAAGTGATGGATTTCGCTAAGATGACCAAATAAATTGAAGCGAAGTCTTAATGCATACCGGAAGGGTTGCTATAACAATGACTTCAGTAAATCGCCCGGTTAATGGGTAGGAAATTAAACGCATGCGTAAACCGAGAGACGAGAACGCGGATTGAAGGTCAAAGGACTCGGATTATGAGTCATGACTAAAAGACTATAAAATTTCGCAAGCAGAAATTTTAATAATTGTGTTCAACTATTGTGAGGTTGAACGGGGTGAATAAAGAATAAAGTTTGACTGTTCACAAGTGATGGATTTCACGTGAATAAGTCAAACGGGTTGAATATAATATAATGTCGGATGGCATAAGTAAGCGCATGCTGGATAACGTAGCGTTGAATGCAAAAGAATAATGAGCCCGGTAATGGGACATAATCAAATACGAATATATGTAAACTGGATAATAGTGCGCATAAGATGAAGCAACGCATAAATGACGTGAGAAGTCATAAAGTCAGAAAATTTGTCCGAAAGAAAACAAATATAGCCTTAGACTACAATCAAGGTCAAAGGAAATACCGAAGCGAAAATAAATGATTTTGAACATAAAAAGGGTGCCTTAACGCCATATACATATATAAATATATATACCGTTGAATAAAGACTTGAATAAAAGATGATCTATGGGATTATCATAACCTATGAGATTATAAATGATGCTGAGGTCTACGGGACCGAAAAGACCTTCGGGTCACAAATAGAAAGAAACGAATTGTTGGAGTCTCACCTTAATAAGGTAAAAAAGTGAAAATCTAAAGTAATAGCCTACGAGGCTAAGTGAAAGAACCTACGGGCCAATAGTATAAAACAAGGATACTGGTTGTAACATCCCGTGTAAAATAATAACGGGAGATAAAGTTAGTATAAAAGCGATAGGTTTCGCTAAGTTAATTAAATGGGTTAAAGGCAAAGAGATTGTGAAAGGTATGGTTGACAAAAGTGAAGAATTTCACTAAAATATTTAAACAGGTAAAAAAAATGACAAAAGGATTCACAATTATTTAAATTGTGTTACGTCATAAAAATGGGTGAAGTCATTACCGAAATGACAACGGAGGGGGATAAACCCTTGGACGTAAATTCCTTGGAATTGACATGAGTTAAAGAGAAAACATGAAACTAAAATACAGTTTTAGTGAGAAATGATGTTTTAACAAATATGAATATTATGAATCAAATTCGGAAAATGATTAATATCAAGGAATATAGATCCTAACACCGATAGGTGCAAGGCGATACATTCGAAGGAAAGATTTCGATGATGAAAAGTTGAAATAGACTTAAGCATGACGTGATGTGATCACGGTTACAAAAGTGATATAGAATATACTCACGTCGTAACATGAGTTATGAGATATGAAATTAGAAAAACACACAAAAGGCCAGGTTGGCAAATAGATATACCCGCATGACAGGGTGTAAAGTGACGGCGACTAATCAGTCTAGCCGGTAAAACCTTTCAAAGTCGGAATAGTGTTACGACTTATACAAAACGCCTGTTGAAATAAGATTTGCTTGAAGTAAACATGTTGAAAATAAATACAACCGAGTGATTAGATGACAACTCGGTCAAATAAGTGACTAAAATAAGAAATACAAGCTGAAGGTAATGGCCTACGAGGCCTTACACGTGGAAGGCGTATATGTCATACGTTTTAAAACCAAAACACATTAACATGCTTCCCTGGTAAGAGTATTATGTGCGTGCAATGCTCAAGTGATCACCGAAACTAAGGTTTGGATGATCTAAACTAATAATGAATGTGAGAAAGGTTTCGGGGATGAAATCTCTTTAAGGGGGGTAGACTTATAACACCCCGAAAACGGGTTTGGTAATCAAACCACGTTAATACTAAAAGATGGGTAAAGTACCGTTAGTGGTAAAATTTACCCGGTGAATATTAAGGTTTCTAAATAAATAGATCTAATGTTAAATAAAAAGGGGGTGAAGGAATGTTTATGAGAAAATAAAGTTATGAAAGGCCCGAGTTAACGGGACTTAGAATGAAACGGGTTATAACCCGGAACCTACTAAGTTAACTAGGAATAATTAACCTAGTTATTTATGTGTAATCAAGTGAATGAATAAAGATCAAGATTTTTAACCCTCTTTAAAAAACTTCTAAATATGAGGGACTAAAAGGGGCCAACTTAGGAAATGTTTTAATTAAAACAATAATAAAAATCAAAACACACACACACACACATGTGTGTGTGTGTGTTCGATCGACCAGAAGCAAGAACAAGGGGCTCAAACCCTAACTCCAGCAAAAACAACAAATTGAAGGTCAAATCCAGCCCAAATCAGATGCATGAACACAAATTCGTGATTACCTAGTCATGGGGATTACAAGGTATGTTGAATTTTGCTATTTAGTGATACTTTGAAACTATGATGAGAAATCATAGTCGAAATTTTGGAATGAATAATGAATCTATGAGCGTTGTTGTGATGAAATTCATGTTTAGAATCAAACCCTAGTTGAAAACTTGATGAATTAGTGTCAAAGCTAGGGATTTGATAATTACCCTATTATGTGCTAGGTGGGTTTTATGATAATATGATGAACACTCGGATTAGAGTGTTAAATTGATGAATATTGATGTTATGATATAAGTTTTAGTTGTAGCTCATGAACGCTAGACATAGAGGGTTGATTTTGATGTAAATCTTGGTAAAAATAACTAGTTATGAACTAGTTAGTAAATATGTAAAATTATGCACATTAGGTATTTGTTAAAATGCCTAAATGAGAACTAAAATGTTGAAATTTAGAGTGAAAAATCGTATTTGAATGATATGGCAATTATGCGTAATATGAAGTGATAAGGGTTCTAAACATCATGTTGATTTAGACTTAATGTTGTAAACCATGTGATTGAAAATAGTTAACTTTGATAAACTAAGTTAACTAATCATGAAGTCGAATAGTAGCTTCGACATAGAAAATAAGTGAGGTGGAATAGTCGTGATTGTTAATGACTAATATAACCGCCTTGTAAATGATTGACAATAGTTTGACGCTTAAACGAGTTAGGTGGAGGCTTGGGAAAGAAGCGGTCAAATAAATCAAGTACGAGAGGAGAAGCTTAAACCGGAAGAGAAGTAAGTGAAACTTACACCCCCTTGTAGAATATTTGCTTATTTTATGAGTATAAATGCGATAAATATAATACGGGAAACATTGATTTCCGACTCAGTTGATGCGGGTCGGAATAATATAGACAATAAAAACCATGGGTTATGGTAAAAAGGGCGAAATGGTAACTTGGTCATGAAAGGACTAAGAAATTATGAGTTTTCGATAAGATTACCTTGTAATGTAATCTAACATTAAGAAAAAGGGTAAAAATGGAATTTGGTCAAGTGTTGACTAATGTAAATCGAAGTTAAAAAGGGTACTCATGGCGTAAGCCGAAATGGGCTAAATAAGTACGGAAAGGGATCAATGAAAGGAAAAATCCGAAATGGATCGGATGGGCAAATTGGTGATTAAAAACCATGTTTTTGCTATACATGTAAAGGTTTGGCCGTTTGGGCCAAACGGGTCAAATGGTGGTGGTAACACCATTTGACAATATCGACTAATGTGGTTGTCGAGCCTTATGCTAACAGGAACCATTAGCAATTCGGATGATTTCGTCGCCATAGAAATTGTGAAAATAAAAGTAAGGTATAAATCTGGTCTAATTGTTGACCCGGGCCGGGTACACGTTTTAACGCTTAATTAATACTAGTTTTGACATGCCGATGTTAGATATAAATTTGTATTTTAGAACTTGAGATTTGGTTTGGTTTGCACAAAGCAAGGATTTAATGGAAGTGAACCAAACGGGTCAAACGAGGATTTATGTGCAAACCAGGTTGACGGGAGCACTAATCCGTAGAGAATAAACCCGGGGTTACGGGTAACGAATTATCAAACACGCAAGCCGGTAATGGAAGCGTGAGTGTCGTAAGTAATGAACCCGGGTAAATGGGTTGTAGATGAAAAACAAATAATTCCATGAAAGGAATGTGAAGGGTTCAAGTTTATGAACTTGAACATCAAACGGGTCGAATATGTGTTCTCGCAAACCGAGCTTTAGGAGCGTGGAACACAAAGTTATTAAGCCCGGGTAATAGATATAATCGTGGAAAATAATCCCACTAAAAGTTATGGATGATTTGAGCCTAGGTGCTTAAATATAAAAAAGGGTCAAAATAAAGAAAAACGTAAACCGGGTAACGGGAGCGTAAGCTATATGAATCATGGATCCGGGTAATGGATCATAGCTTAGATATGTTTAGAAATGAACCCCAAGCGATTAAAATGAGTTTGGATAGGTTTGGATGTAAATTGGGTGAAAAATAAACATGTAGAGTTGACACGGCCGTGTGAACATTTGACACGGCCGAGTGAAGGGGCTGTGAAAAATACTTGTTTAGCTGACACGGCCGGGTGAACATTTGACACGGCCGGGTGAAGGGGCTGAAAAAAAATATAATTTCTTGTGTTTAATTATTTTGTTCAAATGCTTTGATTTCTAATCGTTTGAATTAAATGTAGGTTTAATGAAATGTTGAATTGTGTTATTTCTTAAAGTTTTTAATAAATGCATATTTTGTAATGTATGTGTAAACATAATTAAATAATTATAATCGAAATTTATATGAGAATCGTATAAATGGACTAAGGGTCTTACAGTAAGAATGCTAAATTTGATTGGGGGACGAAACTTTAAGAATCCTTTGAGATTCTTAAACAAAGATTGAGTAATGCCCAGTATTATCTTTATCCGAGGGAATTGAAGACTTCTTAGTCTACTGTGGGATATAAATTATATATTACAAAGTACAATAGTGTCCGAAAGTTTAAAAATAACTATACAGACTGAATTGTACTAAAAGATCGATAGGCGGATAGGAAATAACAGAAGTGACTAATAGGTCTTGCGTAGAGTCACAAATTCCAATATTCTTAGACCGAGCAGCTCCAGCCTATTCCGTGTTTGCTATATAACATGCGCTTAGTCTTTTGAAAATACGTCAGTTTTCATTGGTAAATATAATTAACCAACACGTTTTGAAAATCTTTTCAAAATCGTTTTTATACCTTTTGGTATATCATTTTATAAACAACCTGGGACAAGGTAATGTTTCTTGTTACCAGTTTTACATGCTTGTCAATACATATGGGGCCCAGAAATACACTCTGATACATGATTAAACAACACGCCACATTTTCAATAAATATATAACACTGTCAGGTGTATGCCTACACCCCAGGCTTAGGTCGTGGCCACTTGCAATTAAGTGAGCCGAGGATATCCAGGATACGGTCGCATTAACCTTCAATGTTTAAGTTATCAAGCAAAGCGGATTAAAATGGGTTATTTAAATTTTAAGCATCATTCGACCATGATTTAATACCCAACCAAGCGGCTAGTGTTGTATCTTTACAAAACAAAGATGTTTAAGCACAACCGTAATCAAAACAACCTAAGTACAAGTGCAATTTACTAGAGGCTCCTAGTCTGAATGAATGGAACTATGATCCGTTAGAATGTTAATGGGTCTTATTTCAAGTCATTTCACTTAGACCGGTTAACTTTAAAAAATAGTACGGTTCACTAGATTAAGCGGACACCAGATAGAATGTGGTTTATACCCTTACGAGTACAAGGAATCATATAATATGGGTCAAATAATGATACATTCTTATTAGAACTGATTTGGAAAGGTTTTGGCTCGATTCGGCTGACTTACATATAAATTACGTTATATAAGTCAACCGTACACGCATATGCGGCATTGGGTGGTCGAATGGGTCTATGATAAGTCCAATATGCCAATATATGTTTCATTATGTTAATACATCAGTTTGAAACTCAGATTATAAGTTCATTATGCTTTAAAACCATTCTTTGTGCCAAAAGGGCATTTTAGGCATTTTTAGGCATATTAGGAGGACTTTGCATAAAACCCGACAAACAATATGATCAAAAGGTATAACCTCTAATGGTTATTCCCTACATTAGCATGATTATATTACAACCCTTAATCAATATCTAAACTATCTTAAACGGGTTAGAATCAAAAGTTAAAGTAGAAGTCAAACTGTTTGACTTTCGGTTGCGAACCGTGCTCTAAGCAGGAAATGACGAGTTAGGCATGATCTAACATGTTATAATATGTTATATAAACTGTTACAATGTCAAAAATTAAGGTTTCGATACTTATAAGTTCATTTAACGTAATTTACGAAAATCTGCGTTTTTTACTTTTATTTAATAATACTTTGACCTGTCATTTCACTAACTTAACGTGATCTTCAGAAGGTGCCCTCTTAGGGAACTAACCCCTACATTATTACGATCACATATCCATGTTCAATTCGAACTTTGGCTTGACCAAAATGGTCATAACTGAAAGTCAAAGCAAAAGTCAATTTGCTTGACTTTCGGCTAATAACTAGCCAATGAATGAAAAAAACTAAAGGAGAACACTTACAAGTGTTCAAGCGAAGACTAAGCTTCAAGTAGGAGGCTTCTTTAGATCAAAAACACTCTAGGAGATAGAGAGAAAGATTTAGAAAGGTGCAAGTTCAAGTGAAGCAAGAACATGGCAATTTATACTTAAGTTTGATCCCCCAAATCAAGACAAGTGGCTACTGAGGTGTTATGGAGGAGATTAGTGGCACCCCAGGTTTCTAATGGAGGAAGAAAAGTGGCCATTCATGGCACAAGTGGCAGGAATAGATGCCATTAAACTGTCAGCGAAGGCCTTACGGACTGTAAGGCATATGCCTTGCAGTCCGTAAGGTGCTAACTGATACCTAATCAGTGCTGGTACCGACAATACCAGTCACGGTATCGTATATGAAGGTAAAAACTGGTAGCGAATCGGTACCAGGAATGCCAAAAGTCGGTACCGAATTGGTACTTAAGATCTTTCGGTTCGGGAAATTTGGTATCGGTACCCAGTACCATTTGCTCATCTCTAATCATGGGTTTCATACGAACAACATCATTACCATACAACTTTTTGGTTTATTTTCTTTCGGTTATCTTTTAGGGTTTTTTTTCTATATTTTCTTTTTATTCTTGTTAGTTGTCATAACCCCCGGCCCCTATCCTTGGGAACTGGCAGCTGCGAACCTGTATCAGTGGTATCGGTGTTTATCAATTTGGCAATGGAATTTACATCAGAACCGTAGTTAGGAAATAGTTTATCAGAGTAAAACACCACATTTTTATAATAATAAATACATGGGAAAAACCCAAGTTTCCATTACAAACATGTTTATAGGGATAAACGCTAATTTATTGAAATAAAACTTCTACTTTATTTAGGTAACTTTTATAGCCACTTTTCCAAGCCTTCACTGCTCTCCAGCTGGCTTCTAATTGGCTTTTACATTTTGTTACCTGAAACGCGTTTAAAAACATTTTATCAGCAAGAAATATTGGCGAGTGAATCCCAGTTTAATCAAGATAGGTTTTATCATTTTACAGTATTGAGGGCAATCCAGCAATTACATTTGTTCACATCTACTTTAATTACCACCCACGGTACTATCAATCCTGACTGGTGAAAAGGTTACTACTCACAGTGTAGTAGCAAATTTTGTATACAAATCCCCAACATACCGACGATAATTGTATAATCACAAATACTCAATCACTGTTAATTATAGTTTAAAACAATTGAGGTTCTGTAAAAACAGATTGTGAAAAGAGGAATTACTCACAAAAAGTTTACACAAAAAGGAGATTACTCACATTGCTAGTTTAGGTATTTCCTTGTGACTTCCTGGTTATAATCTATTAATTAAACAATGCACACACGTTAGTATAATAACCCAATTTACATTAGTTATACCCTCCCCGAGACAGAACTCCAACGATTGAGTCAGGCAGAGCCTTGACATGCGTTACGGAGCACTAGATCAATCGGGCAGCATATCTAATATGTAACCGGGGGTTATGATACTTACATCGAGGCATAGCTTCGCTATTTTAGTGGGTATAATACCCGAGTATCACTTTTACTATTCAGAATTGAGAGAGAGAGAGAGAGATCAAATTTTGAACGATTGACAACTGAAGCCGATCGATCCTATTTATAGTGCTGATCCAACACTTTCTCGTGCCCCGTGACCCACTAAGGGTCCTCTTTCACGACCCGCTAGCTAGGTAAAGTAGGGTTTAGGTTTGCCGAGCTTGCGGACTAGCTTCGACATGGACCTGCCACGTGGCAGCTCAGGGGCTCGCCTGATGGCCAAGGGGTCGCAGCCCGCGACTAAGTTAACCAAGGGGGTCGCGCCCCCTTAGTTTTGTTTTTCTTATTTTTGTTAAATTAAATGTATTTATGGCCGTTTTTCGTATACGGGTTGTATTTTAGAGCATATAGGGGTGTTTATAAGTATTTTAGGAGAGTTGTTATATCCTCCCCACCTTGTTTTAGAACTCGTCCTCGAGGTCTACTGGAACAGGTGTGGGTATTTCCTTTGCATCTCGGATTCAAGCTCCCAAGTGTATTCTGGTCCACTCTTGGAAACCCATTTCACTTTGACTAGAACTAATCTCTTGTGTTTGAGATTCTTAATCTTTCTGTTTTCAACCTGTAGAGGTCTCTCTACAAACTTAAGTTTCTCATTTACCTCTATCTCCTTAAGAGGTATTACTAATGATTCATCTGCTAAGCACTTTTTGAGATTTCATACATGAAATACATCATGTATCCCTGCTATTTCCTCTGGCAGTTGTAGCTAATAAGCTACAGGTCCTATTCTTCTAATAATCTCAAAAGGTCCGACATACATGGGGATTAGCTTTCCTCTCTTGATGAATCTAACTATCCCTTTCCACGGAGAAACTTTTAATAATACCTTGTTTCCTACTTGAAATTCCAATGGTTTTCGCCTGTTATCAGCATAACTCTTTTGTAGATCGCGTGCTGCTTTTAATCTTTCCTTGATTTGAAAATATTGTCTGTTGTTTCTTGTACTATCTCTGGTCCAGACAATTGCTTTTCTCCGATTTCTGCCAAATAGACTGGAGTTCGGCACTTTCGTCAATAAAGTGCTTAAAATGGTGCAGCATTGATGCTGGTATGATAGCTGTTATTATAGGAAAATTCTATTAATGGTAAATGATCATCCCAATTTCCTCCAAAATCAATTACACAAGCTCTAAGCATATCCTCCATCGTCTGAATTGTCCTTTCGCTTTGTCCATCCATTTGAGGATGATAAGCGGTGCTTAGATTTAACTTGGTTCCCATTGCTTTTTGGAAACTTGTCCAAAAATGAGAAGTAAAACGGTTATCTCTGTCAGACACAATAGATAAAGGAAGTCCATGTAATGAAACTATTTCATTTACATATAACTTAGCTAACTGTTCCATACTGAAAGTTTCCTTCATCGGCAAGAAATGAGCAGACTTAGTTAATCTATCTACAATCACCCAGATAGTATCATTACCTTTTCGTGTCTTGGGTAATTTGGTAACAAAGTCCACTGTTATCAATTCCCATTTCCATATTGGCATTTCTAATTGCTGCAATAATCCTGAGGGTTTCTGATGTTCAGCTTTGACCTGTGAACAGGTTAGACACTTGGCAACATAAGCTGCTATATCCTTTTTAATTCCTATCCACTAGAAATTCTTTCTTAAGTCTTGATACATTTTATCATTTCCAGGATGTATCGTATATTTAGATTTATGGGCTTCTTCTAATATTCGGTGGCGTAGGTTTCCTTGTTTAGGTATCTAAATTCTTTTCTGATGGAATCTCCAAATTCCATTTGTTTCTTGTTCTAATTTCTTAATCATTCCTTTCAATTTTTCAGTATCCGCCCTTGATTACTGATTGTGGTACGGCTCTAATTTGTTCATTTAAATCTATCTGCAGATTTAGTTTAAGAGAACACACTTTTCGAGGTTTCTCATGATACTTTTGACTTAAAGCATCGGCTACTACATTAGCCCTTCATGCATGATACTGGATACTACAATCATAATCACTAAGGATCTACATCCAACGTCTCTGTCTCATATTTAACTTCTTTTGCCCAAAAACATACTTAGACTCTTATGATCGGTGAAAATGGTAAACTTACTATCGTAAAGGTAATGTCTCCAAATTATAAGGGCAAAAATTATGGCTCCTAATTCTAGATCATGGGTTGAATAATTCTCTTCATGATTCTTAAGTTGTCTAGAGGCATAGGCTATAACCTTTTGACGTTGCATCAACACACATCCATAACCTAATTTAGAAGCGTCACAATAGACTATAAAGTCTTCAGTTCCTTCTGGTAATGCTAGTATGGGTGCGTTGGTTAATCTTTGCTTAAGGATTCTAAAGGCTTCTTCTTGTTTTGGTCCCCATTCAAACTTAACGGATTTACAAGTTAGTTTTGTCAAGGGAATGGCTATTCTAGAAAAATCTTGGATAAACCGTCTATAATAACCTGCCAGTCCTATAAAACTTCTCACCTCCGTAGGTGATTCAGGGACTTTCCATTTAGTAATTGCCTCGACTTTCCAAGGAATTGTACTTCTTCTAACAAAAATTCACATTTTGAAAATTTAGCGTAAAGCTTTTCTTTTCTTAGTAAATTTAGGAGTGCATGCAGATGCGCTGCTTGTTCCTCTTTACTCTTAGAGTAAATGAGAATATCATCTATAAAGACAATTATGAATTTGTCCAGATATGGTTTACATATTTTGTTCATCATGTCCATAAATGCGGCTGGGGCATTGGTTAAACCAAATGGCATAACTGTAAATTCATAATGGCTATACCTTGTTCTGAAGGCAATATTAGGAATGTCCTCTTCCTGTACCTTTAATTGATGATACCCTGAGCGTAAATCGATCTTAGAGAAGAATCAAGCTCCTTGCAATTGATCGAACAGATCATCGATTCTCGGTAATGGGTACCGATTTTTAATTGTGACCTTGTTCAATTCTCGGTAATCAATGCACATACGCATTGATCCGTCCTTCTTGACAAACAAGATTGGTGCTCCCTATGGCGATGAACTGGGCTGTATGAATCCTTTCTCCAGAAGTTCATCCAGTTGTTTCTTTAGTTCTTGCATCTCTGCTGGTGCCAAACGGTAAGGTGCCTTGGCAATTGGTGCTGTTCCTCGTAGTAGGTGAATTCTGAATTCAACTTCCCTGTATAGTGGTAGTCCCGGTAATTCTTCTGGAAATACATTTGAGAATTGAGATACTACGGGAATATCTTTCAATTCTTTTCCTTTAGTGTTAATGATTATGGAAATCATATAAACTAGGGATCCTTTTCTTGCATAACTGCTGTTTTTGTCACAGAGATGAATTTCGTGGATCTAGATGGCATATTTCCTTTAATTGTGATCTTTTCACCCTTTGGTGAATTTACTTGTATGGCTTTATTGGCTACTAACCAATCCATTCCTAATACAATATCAAATCCAGCCAGATTCATTGGATAAAGATTAACCATAAAATTATGGTTTGAAATTTCTATTCTTGCTCCCTGCAAGATTTCAGTGATCTTAATGGATTCTCCATTTGTCGTCTCTACTAGACATTCTTGTTAAAGTTTAGTTAATGGTTGATTGAGAAGTTTGCAAAATGAAATATTAATGAAACTTTGGTTCGCACCAGAGTCAAATAATACTTTAGCAAAAACATCATTAACTAAAAACGTACCGGGAATCACGTCCGGAATCATCTTTGCTTCTTTGGCTGTCAGAACAAATGCTAGGGCATTCTTAGTAGTCTTGTTGTTCATGGCTTGAGCTAGTTTCGGACAATTCGGCATGATATGTCCATTTTCTCCACAATTGAATGTCCTGGTATCTTGCAGAAATTGCAGTATGTGGAGCATCTTCCTGAATGCTTCTTCTTGCAGGCCTTACAATAAGGTGTAGAGGTAGAACCTATGTTTTTCCCGCGGTTGGAATTACCGTAGCGAAATTCTTGGGTAAGCTTTTGGACTAGGTTCTTCCTCTGGTTTGCTTCTTGTGTACGTACTAGTTCATCAGTCAAGGTATTTGCTAGTTCTACAGCTTCTTCTAAGGTTAGTGGTCTAGCTGCCTTGACTACATGTCTAATCTCACTGATTAACCCCCAGATGTAACGGGAGATTAACACTGGTTCTGGTGAAGCTAGGGTTGGCACTATTCTAGCATATTCAAAGAATACGGTAGTGTAACACTTACAGTCAACTTCAGTCATTCTAAGGTTTAAGAACATATTAGCTATTTGTTCTTTTTCATTGGGAGGACATAATTTCCTTTTGACCATGTTCTTAAACTCAGTCCATTCCATATATAGACTCTGTCACTTCCCCTACACTGGAGAATAGTGTTCCACCATTCTAGAGCGGCATTCTTAAAAAGATTGGAAACAAACATGATTTTATCTTCCTCTGCACACTTGCTTATTTTAAGACTACCTCAGTCTTTTCTATCCAACGTAGAGCTGCAATGGCTCCTTCATTGCACGAGAATTCTATTGGTTTACAAGACCAGAATTCTTTATAAGAACAACCATAAGACATGGTTCTTCTTCTTTTTGGAATAGGCAATTGAAGTATTGGTCCATTGTTTACGCTATGACTGGGTTCAGTAGGTGGTTGTTTACTCCCACTATTAGTTTTATTATTTTCCGCTTCTTTAACCATTTTGATAATATATGTCATAGCGTCTATAATTGTCACACCCCAACCGATGGCGGAAACATCGGGGCCTGGCACTGAGCGAAACAGATTGTCCAGAAGTTTCCATAACAATTATCAATACTATTCAATTTAAATAATACGTCCCATACCGTATCTCAAACAGCAAAATAATTATTACAAACAAAAATCCAGGCAAATATTCTGTTCTGACAACTCAGATTTAAATAGACAACAATTGTTTATCTGCTTCTAGAGACCCTTAGTTTGACCACCACAGACAACTATTTGTTGGGCTCTAAAGCTTTATTCTAGCTTCAAATTCCTACCAAGCGTGCGTCCTAAGCACCTGTCACATACGTTAAAATAATGTCAATACATAAAATGTAAAGGTGAGCATACAAGTTTGATAATAGCATATAGAGTTCGAATTCATTTACGCATAACCAGCACGTACACATAGTGAAATGAAGCACGTTAGTTATCGACATAGATCCATCGATACCAATGACTGCGGGTTAACAGCCCGAGGCAGTGCGCAATACACGATACCACCGTAATCCATGCAAGTAATGGTCCTTAACAACCCCCGTGTGAACGGGTGCTGAGTCCAAACTATAGTACTACCATTGCTAAGGCATGTAGACAACATTCCATGTGTAAACATAACAAACAAGCATTCATAAGCCACGTATAACATGCATTAACGGCTAGCGTTCAAATAGTATTGAGTAGTGTGATTGTTGTAGTTTGAATATTCGTAACGTATGTAACACCCAAAAGTGCGTAAAGCAAAAAGGGATCGAGTATACTCACAGTGGTGAATGGATTGAAGGGAGCGCTTAGCGAGTAAGGTTAGCCTGAATAGATTTGATAGCATAACGATAAGTGATGTTTTACGCGTCAAATGGTGCAAAGTGCAAATGGGTCGGATAGCGGTTCGATTGGATGGTAATCCGATCAGACAGCAATCCGTGCGGATAACAATCCGTTCGGGTGGTCGGACAGCTTGTCCGGTCGGATGACGATTTGAGTGGATTGTTTCTTCTTATGAGGAGAATGTGTTTGTGTATGATGGCTTGTCTTTTGAAGTTTTCATTGTAGTATTTTGGAAGCATTGAAGTATCTCTATCCATCAAGTCGTTCGATCAGATGGTGGGTCGTGCGGATGACAATCCGTTCGGATGGTCATTCGGTCGGACGGTGGTCCGGCCGGACGGTAACTTAGTGATGAGATTACTTAGTGAAGGCAAGCTCTAAGCAGAAGTGTCACTCGATCAGATGTCCATCCGATCGGGTGGCAACTCTGGTAATGAACATGTTAAAAATTGTTTAAGTCTTTAAAGTCTTAGTATCTCATGATCCGAAGAGTAATCCAGTCAGATGGTCGTCCGATCGGATTGCAATTCGTTTGATACTCAAATTTCAGCTAAGATTGTTTTAAAGGTGGGACCCAAGTGTGATCCGTTCGGATGACCTATCTGATCGGATAACAATCCAGTCGGATAGTAAACCGTTACGGTTGTTCCGTTCGTCCTACACTTGGTCGTTTTGATGGTTTGTTATTATGTCAAGACACTTTGACAACGTGTTAGCCAACAGAACCCCTAGTTTGACCCAGATGACCAACCCGACCAGGAATCACCCTAGTCCGGTCGGTTACCGGCTCGAGACGGTTTGCCTTGGCTAACCCGAAACCGGTAGTCTCGTGGGTAGAATCCGTATCTTGAGCTAGTACAACACTACAATTGAGTAGAAGACAAAATCAGGGTCGGATCCTATCGGCTTTGAGTACATTGAGTGCAAAAGAGTTGAAAGAAAGTTATAAACCATCTTTCAATCCTCTTTCATCACCCTTGTGTCGAGATCTTTACAAGATCTTTGTGGAAATCGGTTAGATCTAAGTTGTTCTTGGTGGGTTGAGGCCAAAACATGAAGTTCTTGAAGAACACATGATGACATCATCCTAGAACACCCAAAATCTAGTGATTTCACGGTTAAAAGTAAAGATTTAAAAGATAGAAAGATGTAGGAGTGCGTGTAGATCAAGAAAGTACAAGATTTAGGATGAGATCTTACCTTGATCGAGAGAAATCGAAGAAAAGGTGGGGAGCACGAGCTGTTCGGACAGAGGGTTTCCAAAAGTAGAAATAATGACAATGACAGGGGTATTTATAGGATTCCAAAAGAGGAAAGGGCTGTCCGATCGGATGGTACACCGCTCGGATGACTTATCCGGTCGGATGACATTCCGGTCGGATGGCACCTGGCCTGGGGCATTGTGGCTATCCGGTCGGATGGCTATCCGGCCGGATGGCACGTGGTTCGATCGTTTGTTGCGACGGTTTTGCTGATTCGATTTCGATTGCGAGCGGTTCGATACGATAGGGTTTCCAAATCAAATTACTTTCAGTTCCAATCACTCATATCGAGCACCATCCCTTCTCCACCAATTATCATAGTTCGATGTCGATTGAGTTTGTTTGCATTTCGAGTTAGATTGTGTTTTCGATTGATTACCACAGCACAACATAAATAAACATGCACAAATAACACATAAAGCACACACACGTATAACCGTAACCAACAAGTATAGATCGAGTTGCGATTCGGGGTCGATTTGATTAGCATAGCTTGATTATTAGTTGATTAACTTTATCGCATTGTTACTTCCTATAGTTCACAGTCGTAAGTCGTTTGAATAATATGTCGATGGCTTGCAATTAACAACACTTACTCCACATAATACAAATAAAATAAAGAAATTTCTACAAGTCAAATTCGTATAACCGGTCGTTGACTTTGACCTTGACTTTGACTTGTGAAAACACGGGGTGTTACAATAATTCCTTGTGCCACTATGTGTTGGATGGCACTGTTATCTATTTGGTTATCGTTATTATCGTTATTCGTGTTTTCTTGATTCACTTCGTTGTCCATCTGGATTATAAACATTTACCATGTATTAATATCACAAAACGAGATTTAATGCGGACAATTACACAAACAACACATTGATCAAAATCGTCATGCATTGCGACATTTACTCTATTTCATATATCTATATCTATTACAAACGGCAACTGGAATTTAAAATACAATACTAGTTATGCATCAGTAGGTGTTAAGGTTATCTATTTTGATTATATATATATATATATATATATATATATATATTACTATTATTACTTAGGGGTTCATTCAGTACTGCATATTACGCTTGTCATATTTCCAAACGAGCCTCTCCCCTATTTGCCTTATTCTTTCACCTTCATCTAATAACTCCTCACCAAAAGTGCGGAGTTCCTGCACGTTTTCGGTACTCATGGGTGGTGCTGGTACTGGTATTGGGTCAGGGTACTGGGGCATCGGTTCTTCATATGGGTATGGGTTCTCTAGGATTTCCCGAATATACTGTTCGTTATCCCAATATGGATCTAGAGGGTCAAGATATGGTGTATGAGCTCCTCCGGTGGGTGAAGTTCTTGGAAATCCCTATGATCATCCTCCCATGGGTCGTATGCTAGAGGATTAGGTGCTGGGATTCTAGGGATTTCGTTTGGATCGAAGGCGGGTACGGGAATCTGGTCTCCTGGGCTAGGTTCTATTTCCATGGGTTGAGCTAGGAACAAGGGTAGTGGATGTGGTGCAATGATTTGTTCTTAGTTTGGGTCTGCAGCAGTGGTAGCTAATATGTGAAAATTGGCCAATCGCCTATTGATTATGTCCTGGGTCTGGGCATTCATCTCCCTATTTGCTGCTGCTAAAGCTCGTTGCTATTGTAACTTCCTCATTCTTTTCCTATGCTTGTGTGCTCCCCGACTGAATCATCATCTCTTTTTGGTAGGGAATGGCTCTTTGGATTGTGCCTTAGATATGAAAATCCCCTCTTCTGTGTCAGCTGAATACCCCGAGGGGGTAGGCTGGAAAGACGTTCCTTTATCTCTAGGAGAACTAGATAGTTGACGATACGATGGTCCTTGATCATTCATACTGTAAACTAACAAATTGTCAAATAACACAAAATAATAATATACAGATATGCACATAATCACGTAGATTATTTCCTAACATAATTAAAATTTTGGTGTCAGCAGAACACTTCTGTGGCTGAAATCAGTGGATGTAACTCTGATACCACTTCCTGTCGCAACCCCGGCCCCTATCCTTGGGAACGGGCGGCCGCGAACCAGTATCAGTGGTATCGGTGTTTATCAATTTGGCAGCGGAATTTACATCAGGACCGTAGTTAGGAAATAGTTTATCAGAGTAAAACACCACATTTTTATAATAATAAATACATGGGAAAAACCCAAGTTTCCATTACAAACATGTTTATATGGATAAACCCTAATTTATTGAAATAAAACTTTTTCTTTATTTAGGTAACTTTTATAGCCACTCTTCCAAGCCTTCAGTGCTCTCCAGCTGGCTTCTAATTGGCTTTTACATTTTGTTACCTGAAACACGTTTAAAAACATTTATCTGCAAGAAATACTAGCGAGTGAATCCCAGTTTAATCAATCAATCCTTCAATTACATTTGTTTACATTTACTTTAATTATCACCCATGGCACTGTCAATCCTGACTGGTGCAAATGATACTACTCACAGTGTAGTAGCAAATTTTGTATACAAAACCCCAATATGTGACAACTCATATTTCAGAACCTATCTTTGTGTTTGGTGTAACTTGTTTGAAAGATATATGATTATGTGATACGTGGTTTTAATGAAATATTATGTTTGTTTTATGTGATTGGGTGTAATGTATGTATATATAATGTAATCGCACAACATCCTCTCGGTCCACACTCCTTGCACTCGAACCCAAGGTCAGCCCATGAAGGGTTCGGCCCACTCCTTTATTTCGTATAACACCAAGGGTATTAGTATAAATCCTACACTTTAACAAAATGCACAAAGTTTAGCAAACCCTATTCTCTCTCTTTTTCTCCTCTCGAAGCCGACGACAACACCCTCTTCCTCGAAGACTTTCTTGTTCGGATCAACCCTTGTTCTACCCTCTAACCGGTTAGTATCTCACTATTGATTGTATGTTAGATAATTTTGTGATCTATATATTCTACATGATGACTTAGAGATGTTTTGTGATTGATTGTTACGTCAATTGACGAGATTTGGTATCCTTGTGTATCGGCTCACATGTATGGTAGGTTTAGATCAATATAGGGTTGATAATCGTATGATGTTAAAGATGATTGAGAACCGAATGCATGTTAATCGGCTGTGAAGTGTTTATATTCGGATGATTGGTGGTGTTGAAATCGTTAGGATGCATGTTAGTAATCAAGAACATGAGCCGTGTTAATGTGTTTAATGTTATGGTTGTTGTTATGCTTTGAACATGATTAGGATTCATATGAATTAATTGATAAAAACCATGATTTGATTGACTAAGGTAAAGATAGAAACCGTTAGAATTAGTTTGCAAAATAAATGGAAACTGGATAACTAAATTGCATGAAATATGGAATGTTATAACTAATCGCACAAGGCTAAATGTACAAAGCTGGTCGCACAAGCCAGTCGCACAAGCTAGGGTAGGCATTTTCTCTTTCCTTAAGACCCAGAAGTGTTTGCGAAAGGCCACACTGCTATCCTAGCTCTCGTTACTGACACCTCAATGAAGGAAAAGAAGATTGAAGATATTATGATTGTACGCGACTTTCCTGAGGTATTTCCTGAGGAATTACCTAGACTTCCGCCTCATCGTCAGGTTGAGTTTCAAATCGAGCTAGCTCCTGGAGCAGCACCCATAGCTCGTGCACCTTATCGCTTAGCCCCATCGGAACTAGAAGAACTGTCCGCACAACTACAAGAGCGTTTGGACAAGGGTTTCATTCGTCCCAGCTCTTCGCCCTGGGGAGCTCCAGTCTTGTTTGCAAAGAAGAAAGACGGTACCTTTCGAATGTGCATTGATTATCACGAACTCAACAAGGTGATTGTTAAGAATCGTTATCCTCTCCCGCGTATAGATGACCTGTTCGACCAGCTGCAAGGGTCGAGCTTTTACTCTAAGATTGATCTGAGATCGGGCTATCATCAGCTGAGAGTCCGAGATGAGGACATCTCTAAGACAGCCTTCAGAACTCGTTACGGCCACTACGAGTTTCTGGTCATGCTTTTTGGGTTGACAAACGCACCTGCGGTTTTCATGGATCTTATGAACCGAGTGTGCAAACCCTACTTGGATAAGTTTGTTATTGTGTTTATCGACGACATCCTGATCTATTCCAAGAGTCAGGAGGAACACGAGCGTCATCTGTGACTCATATTGGAACTTCTCCGAACAGAACAACTTTACGCTAAGTTCTCGAAATGTGACTTCTGGCTTCGTGAAGTCCATTTTCTAGGCCACGTGGTTAATAAGGATGGGATTCACGTTGATCCATCCAAGGTTGACTCAATCAGGAATTGGCCTGCACCTCGAACTCCAATAGAAATCCTCCAATTCTTGGGTTTGGCGGGTTACTACAGAAGGTTTATCAAGGATTTCTCAAAGATTGCGCAGCCTCTTATTGTTCTTACTCAGAAGGGTGTCACCAACCGTTGGGGTGATGCTCAGGAATCCGCATTTCAGTAGCTTGAAGCTTTGTAGCGAACCTATTCTCTTATTGCCTGAGGGAACTGAGGATTTTGTGGTTTATTGTGACGCGTCAATCCAAGGACTTGGTTGTGTGTTGATGCAACATGAGAAAGTCATTGCTTACGCATCACGTCAACTTAAAGTTCACGAAAAGAACTACACTACTCATGACTTGGAGTTGGGAGCAGTGGGGTTTGCTCTTAAGATATGGAGACATTACTTGTACGGTACCAAGTGCACCATTTACACCGATCACAAGAGTCTCCAACATATCTTCGATCAGAAGGAGTTGAACATGCGACAGTGTCAATGGGTCGAACTCCTTAACGACTACGAATGCGTAATCAGATACCATCCAGGCAAAGCCAATGTTGTGGCTGACGCCCTCAGTCATAAAGAAACCAAACCTAAGCGTGTACGTGTGTTACAGCTTACCATTCACTCTAGTCTTCCTGCCCAAATTCGTGATGCTCAGGTCGAAGCATTGAAAGAAGAGAACACCAAGGCTGAGTCCTTACGAGGATTGGAGAAACGGTTAGAACTAAAGGAAGACGGTGCTTACTACCTGGCAGGGCGCATCTGGGTCCCATTTTATGGTAATCTACGTGAGCTTGTGATGGATGAAGCACACAAGTCTCGTTACTCAGTACATCCTGGTTCTGATAAGATGTACCACGATCTCAAAGCTACGTACTGGTGGCCCCACATGAAAGCTAATATAGCGACCTATGTTAGTAAATGTTTGAATTGTGCAAGAATCAAAGTTGAATACCAGAAGCCATCAGGCCTACTTCTGCAACGAGAGATCCCCACATGGAAATGGGAGCAAATTTCCATGGACTTCGTTATTGGCTTACCTAGATCTCAACGAGGAAACGATACCATTTGGGTGATAGTGGATCGACTGACCAAGTCTGCATACTTCCTGGCTATCAAAGAAACGGATAAGTTCTCTACTCTAGCAGACATCTACCTGAAGGAAGTAGTTTCGAGGCACGGGGTGCCAACCTCCATTATTTCTGATCATGATCCTCGTTTTACCTCTGATTTGTGGCAAGCGATGCACAAATCCTTTCGCTCGTGTCTGGTCATGAGCACATCATATCATCCACAGACGGATGGGCAGACTGAACGCACCATTCAAACTCTTGAAGACATGCTTCGAGCATGTGTTATCGACTTTGGTAACGGCTGGGAAAGGCATCTAACTTTGATAGAGTTTTCGTATAACAGTAGTTACCACACTAGCATCCAAGCTGCTCCGTTCGAGGCGCTGTATGGACGGAAATGTCGATCACCCTTATGCTGGGCAGAAGTTGGTGACAGCCATATCACTGGCCCAGAACTCGTCGTCGACACGACAGAAAAGATTGCCTATATACGACAACGAATGGCGGTAGCTCGTGACCGTCAGAAAAGCTATCCTGATAAGCGTAGGAAACCACTCGAGTTCCAGGATGGGGATCGAGTGCTACTAAAAGTCTCACCTTGGAAGGGTGTGATTCGTTTTGGTAAACGAGGCAAGCTAAATCCACGTTATGTTGAACCTTTTGAAATCACTGAGAGAATTGGCAAGGTGGCCTATAGACTGAATCTACCTGAAGAACTCAATGGAGTTCACAACGTATTCCATGTGTTAAATCTGAAGAAGTGTGTGTCCGATGACACCCTCATAGTTCCTCTCAAGGAGCTCACTATCGACGATCAGTTGCGATTCGTCGAGGAACCAGTAAAGATTACTGACCGAGACGTTAAGGTTCTCAAGCGTACCAGAATACCCATTGTTCGAGTTCATTGGAACTCTCATCGTGGCCCAGAGTTTACCTGGGAACGAGAAGACCAAATGAAAGACAAGTATCCCCAGTTATTCGAGAAAAGTGAAACCACTACTGAGGCTAAAGCTACTGCGGAATTTCGGGACGAAATTCCAAATCAACGAGGGAAGGATGTGATACCCCAGGAAAACCAGGAAACCACGCAACCTAACTAGCTTCCTCAGTAACTGCGTGCTAAATTTCGGGACGAAATTTCTTTCAACTTGGGGATGATGTGACAACTCGTATTTCAGAACCTATCTTTGTGTTTGATGTAACTTGCTTGAACGATATGTGATTATGTGATACGTGGTTTTAATGAAATATTATGTTTGTTTTATGTGATTGGGTGTAATGTATGTATATGTAATGTAACCGCACAACATCCTCTCGTTCCACACTCCTTGCACTCGAACCCAAGGGCAGCCCATGAAGGGTTCGGCCCACTCCCTTATTTCGTATAACACCAAGGGTGTTAGTATAAATCCTACACTTTAACAAAATGCACAAAGTTTAGCAAACCCTATTCTCTCTCTTTCTCTCCTCTCGAAGCCGACGGCAACACCCTCTTCCTCGAAGACTTTCTTGTTTGGATCAACCCTTGTTCTACCCTTTAAACGGTTAGTATCTCACTATTGATTGTATTTTAGATGATGTTGTGATCTATATATTCTACGTGATGACTTAGAGATGTTTTGTGATTGATTGTTATGTCAATTGATGAGATTTGGTATCCTTGTGTATCGGCTCACATGTGTGGTAGGTTTAGATCAATATAGGGTTGATAATCGTATGATGTTAAAGATGATTGAGAACCGAATGCATGTTAATCGGTTGTGATGTGTTTATATTCGGATGATTGGTGGTGTTGAAATCGTTAGGATGCATGTTAGTAATCAAGAACATGAGCCGTGTTAATGTGCTTAATGTTATGGTTGTTGTTATGCCTTGAACATGATTAGGATTCATATGAATTAATTGATAAAAACCATGATTTGATCGACTAAGGTAAAGATAGAAACTGTTAGAATTAGTTTGCAAAATAAATGGAAACTGGATAACTAAATTGCATGAAATATGGAATGTTATAACTAATCACACAAGGCTAAACGTACAAGGCTGGTTGCACAAGCCAGTCGCACAAGCTAGGGTAGGTAGGGTACAACAGTTCCAGCACAATGTATAACCTCTTAAAGCACAGTCGCACAACATCTGCTGGATCGCACAAGATGTTGGGCCGCACAATACATTTAGTTGTGTTATGCTGTTGGGCCGAACAACCCAAAACTCCCAATTGCAAAAGTCACCTGTAGTCTCACAATTCCATTTGGACCGCACAAGTCAAAGTGTTTGCTTAATTGTTGGGACGAACAAGCTGTTGGGCTTAGAATGTAATGGACCAGGGTGTTTTCAATCGCACAACCCGTTGTGAGTCGCACAAGGTTGTGCTGGACGCACAACAGGTTAGGCCGGATGTATTGGGCTATATATATTGGATCGTACAAGATGATTAGGCTCGTATAAGCTCAACGGCCCAATCATCTGAGTCGTACAAGTTGGACAATATGTGTACTTGACTGTTAACGTGTAAAATGTGATCTTGTGTGTTTGTCATGATCGTTATGTGTTCGTAACCTGTTAGCTTATGTGTAAAAATACGTGCACTATTTGAACCTAGACCTGACTTGTACGGTAACCATGTTAGGACGTGGTTGACCTCTAGCAGCTCGATTGACCTCTTGTTTATCTGCTGAGCTAACCTAAGGTGAGTTCACACTTTCTTCAAGGCATGGGATTCTCGATGGTTTGGGAATGGGTTAAGGAACTAAAATGAAACCTGCATATTCCCTTTGGGTAGAGTACGTACCTCCATCCTCCATGGGAAGGATGACAACATTAAGCTTGTGTATTCTCCTTGGGTAGATTACGTACCTCCATCCTCCGTAGGAAGGATGACAACATTAAACTTACTAGACAAAACTCTATCATGAAGTCCCCTTATTTTTATATCGACTTAATCGCCAGGCCAATGGCGAACGGGTCATTAGTTAAATAGCGCTATTAGGTTTGACAAGCCTCACACCGTGCCACAGAGGACGGGAGTGGATTAATGGATCTGGGCACTTAGTCAATGATGATAGACATTGACGCAGGGCACATAAACATGTCTTCAGTCAGTAGTCGATATGGTAACGGGTCTAGTGGTTAACATGGGGTAGCCCCCACTGGTTATGGTTTGGGAAACAAGGAATTGGTTAACTCATGGTTTTCGAAAGAACTTATGGTTTTTGGAACAACTTTAAAATGGACAACCAACTGTGAACTCGCTCAACTTTGTTGTTGATTCGTTGCTACATGCCTTGCAGGTCTTTAGGTGCTTAGATGGAGCTTGCACGAGTAGGAGGGGTCGTTGTGGGACATGGACTGTTGAGTTCAATGTTAAACATTTAAACTTTTAAACTTATGTTTTGGTTTTAAACTTTATGCTTCCGCTGATAACTTGAACTTGGTTAATTTCTTTTGGACATCAATTATATTGTGGTTGGTTTTATATTTACTTTAAACATTGTTCAATATGATTGGTGGTTTGATCCTGGTCATGTCACGCTCCCTGCGGTGATACTCCGTTTGTGGATTTTGGGGGTGTGACACAACATACCGACGATAATTGTAAAATCACAAATACTCAACCACTGTTAATTATAGTTTAAAACAATTGAGGTTCTGTAAAAACAGTTTGTGAAAAGAGGAATTACTCACCAAAAGTTTACACAAAAAGGAGATTACTCACATTGCTAGTTTAGGTATTTCTTTGTGACTTCCTGGTTATAATAAATTAATTAAACAATGCACACGCGTTAGTATAATAACCCAATTTACATTAGTTATACCCTCCCCGAGACAGAACTCTAACGACTGAGTCAGGCAGAGCCTCGACATGCGTTACGGAGCACTAGATCAATCGGGCAGTGTATCTAATACGTAACCGACGGTTATGATACTTACATCGAGGCAGAGCTTCGCTGTTTTAGTGGGTATAATACCCGAGTATCACTTTTACTATTCAGAATTGAGAGAGAGAGAGAGAGAGAGAGAGAGATTGAATTTGAACGATTGACAACTGAAGCCGATCGATCCTATTTATAGTGCTGATCCAACACTTTCTCGCGCCCCGCGACCCACTAAGGGTCCTCTTTCACGGCCCGCGAGCTAGGTAAAGTAGGGTTTAGGTTTGCTGAGTTTGCGGACTAGCTTCGACACGGACCTGCCACGTGGCAGCTCAGGGGCTCGCCTGATTTTGTTTTTCTTATTTTTGTTAACCAAGGGGGTCGCGCCCCGCGACTAAGTTAACCAAGGGGGTCGCGCCCCGCGAGCGCCCCCTTAATTTTGTTTTTCTTATTTTTGTTAAATTAAATGTATTTAGGGTCGTTTTTCGTATACGGGGTGTATTTTAGAGCGTATAGGGATGTTTATTAGTATTTTAGGAGTTGTTATATCAGCGGTTCCGTGCGCAACGCGTTCGTAGTGACTTCAAAACACATGTAAACACAAATTAAATAACAAAAGAAGTTCGCCGCAACGCGACAATGATGATAAACCTAGTTTAGTTTATGTTTAACTTCAAAATGTGATAAAAACATGTTTGGTGTAATTATGTATTAAAGGTACATACATATGTGTAATTTTGGATTTTATGATACACATGTGTAGGTTATATGTTTTGTTGACACTAAGGTGCACATGTGTAGGTTATAATGGTTTTGCTGTAGCTATGTGGTTATATATTTTTGTGTATATTAGTGGGTCTTTATTGATGTTAAAGTACACATGTGTAGGTAATTAGGGTCTATGTATATGTTATATCTTTGGTTTATGTTAAAATACATATGTAAAGTTTATATATGTTTTTCTTTGTGTAAATGTACACGTGTGCAAATTATGTGTATATGTGTAGGCTATACTTTGATTGTTTGTATTCTTCCAGATTTAAGCTCATACACAAGTGCAGATTACGTGTATATGTGTAGGCTATACTTTGATTGTTTGTATATGTCATGATTTAAGCTCATATGTGCACATTGACGGGTATGTAGTTGATGAACAAGACATTAGAAAGCACTAAGCTCATATGTGCACATTTAACTTCTACTTACACATGTAGCATTAATCTACATCTATGAGAGTTTCGACTTACAAATATGTAACTTGAAGAGTTACCTTTACACATATGTAGTCCAACCTACACATATGGAGTTTCAATCCACACACATGATGTTACAACCTACACATATGAAGTTTCAACCTATACATATGTAGTTTTAACCTATACATATGAAGCTTCAACCTACATGTGTAAATGTTAATCATTTCTTGTATTTATTTATGTAATTATGTATGCATATGTGTAGCTATAGACATATGTGTAGTTTTTGTTTCTATAACTTTAGATATGACAAAAAAAAAGGGGTACCTATGCATGTAGGATATGTTTTATATAACTAACTGGCTGTTTGGTAACATCTGCATCAGAAAGTGCTAAGCTTGTAAGAGGTCTGCATGGGTAAGAGACTTTGCACCAGTAAATGCTAAACCAGTAAAAGTACGATGATGAAGTGGAGGAAGTGGTTGTGGGCCGAGGAGGTGGTGCGTGAGTGGTCGGGTGAGGGTTATGAACACAGGTGAAGTGACAAACGGGTAAAACTTTCATTCTACATCATTTTGATACTTAATGGGTAAGATGTTTACTGCCTGATTAAGAGGTGTCCTTCTGGTAAAACAAACACACTTAATGCTAACAGATTCAGAAACAACCCCTAAATATAGAGTGAAGAGGACTAATGTTATTTCGATATGTTTAGGATAGGCTTTTACGTGTGTAGGACAAGTTTCAAAACGCGTAGAACAATCTTTATTTCAACTAATTAACTGGAGATATGGAATAACTACATCATTTAAATTGGATAGACACCATTAATTGCTTGGTTTATTACAACATTAATTTTTTTTAAATGTATCAATAATTTAATACCATTAACATATGGAAGAGAATAAAATTCTCGATTTCATGGAATAACGATTTAAAAAATAATGATAGTATATAAAAATATTTGAGTATAGAATAAATGATGAAACTGTTCGTAGATGATAAAAAGGTAACACAAGGGGCAAAGTCCCCCCTTTACTCCTCCAACTCATTATTAACTTGTAATTAATTATGAAATTGTTAAAAGAAATTAATTAACTTGTAACACAAGGGGCAAAGTCCCATAGACCACATGATTTAAAAAAAAATTGCCGTTCAAAAAAAAATTATGAAATTGTTATCGAGTTAATCTTAAAACATTAAAATGGTATAATCGATGGCCTGATCTTTTCCACACTTTTTGATCAATGGCCTATGCATTCTCTTAACAAATGTTATATGTATGTGTGGATACCTTAAGACTACTCGGTGTCGATGGTGTGGAGAGTGGGGGCAAGCCCCTCCACGCCGAGAGCACCACCCCATCCAACATCTATGTGGGCGTTACCCCATGCCAAAGGCAAGATATTCACGGGTGTGGGGTACATTTTCAACATCACCAACTTGATTTTTAGCCCCTTTGCCTTTCACCACCCCTTCCACTTTGTGCTTTAAAGGACAAAACCATCAACGTCTTCGTGACGCCTACATGAAAGGGCTTTGCCCCCCTACCCACCAGACCGTGTAGTCTAATAAGCTAAACTCAAAACAACAATCCAATGATACACACCATAATTTTATACTATAAAATATATAATCAATCTTCAACACAAATATAGAAAAGATGAAAAAGTATATATCATGAAACAGGTTAAGCATGATCGAGATGCCATAAATGGTGAAATATAAGTTCGTACGGAGGAAAGTGAAATGCAGATAATAAGGTTAAGCATGATCCAAATGCCCAACATTCACGTGAATCAAGTTTATGAGACATTTGTTGTTGCATGTGTCATGATCATCTCCTATTGAGTATCGAACAACAGCAAAACAAGAGAAAAACAGAGACACAACACAAAAACTTGAAGAACATGTGCCTATCTTTAGATTTTTTTTTGAAAAATACACACCTCCGACAGCGCCCCCGATCCAAACGGGCAAAAGGCCAAACAAAACAACAGCGCCCCCGATCCAAACGGGCAAAGGGCAAAGAAAATTACAATATATACAATGGGTATATACACCAATCCGCCCAACTAATATAATTACATGGAGATCTATTTTTAACCCAAGCATAACTTCTCGATTTTATCTCCCCTGTGATATCTTGCGGACTACACTTTTTCTGGTTGAAAATCACATCGTTCCTTTCTTTCCATATGCACCAGAAAGCAGTGGCGAAGCTTGACGTTTTCGACGGGGGGGGGGGGGGGGGGGGGGTCGGAAAACGTATATACCCAAAATTTCTATAGAATTGGGGGGTCGAAAACGTATATACCCAAAAATTTCTATACGAAAACTACATATATAACACTACTGAGCGAAAAGTTCGGGGGATCGGGCGCCCCTCCCGGCCCCTTCAAAGCTTCGCCAATGCCAGAAAGCAATCATAGCCATCCCATAAATAATCTTTTCCGCCTTCTTCCCACTCTTAATGACCTTGTGGATGTCTAGAATGTCTTTGAACTCAAAAAAGAAAAGCGGTTATGAAACCAATGTATTTGACACAAAAGACAAAAGATAAAATCCCCTTTGAGTTCACACAATTTTCTATAAGATAAAAGTTATTCAACAGGTTTGATCCAATAGTCCAAAATACAGATTCTCATTGTTCCATATCTGAGATCTTATATTCACATTGAACCCAGAAATTTATGCCCAAAATATCAAAGTGAAAGGTTCAATTCATCTTTCCAAAATACTTGCTTACATGTGGTCCTGAAGTCTGATTGGTCTCATTTCATGACTTTATGACCAATTCAATATCAAGAAAAATAGCTAGCAGCCACCCACACACAAACAAAACTGATGGTCAGCTTCTTAGTTCATTCTTTTCAAGAATTGCAAAATCAACTTGTACCAATCTTCAGTATCAGTCCAAGCAATTGTTAAAAGACAAAACTTAAAAATAATAGTTTCACTTTTTTACCTTAAAAGACTATTGTAATCACACAAAGGTAAGCATCGCAAAACAGGGTGGGTCAGGTAACGGGTCAAAACAATACAGGTTTAAGTCAAACGGGTTTTGAGCAAAATAGGTTGGGGTCAAACGGGTCATTTTAAAAATACGTCAATTTGGTTATAGTCAAACGTTAATGGACGCGGGTTAAAATAAGACGTTTTAAAAAAGTATCAAAATAGTTTCACTGGTTATATTACTTTTTATGACGACTACTGCGGAGGAGTAGGAGGGTTGTATTTTCTTTTTATAACTCAAATTGACTATAGTAATCACACAAAATGACAAGCAAAAAGAATATCTATATATATTTGATTCACGAAAATGACTGCCTACAATTCTTATTCAAAACAAGAAACACAACAGTATAGTGAGTGTTACATTACAACAGGGCACTGCTTATGAGTAACTTAAGTGGGTACAACCTCCACACTTTGAGGAGAGTATTTCAGGTAAAGGGTTACAAGCAATAATATCAATTGGATCATAAACCATGAAGTATATCTACAAACTCTATTCTGCAGTTTCTTTAAATCTTCTGTTGTATCCGGCTTCTCGTTTGTTGCCTGCACGCCTTGCGATGCTACATTCTTTTGTTGTAAATTATGTTTAAGTTCACGCAATGGTCCTTCGGTCAAGCGTTTAGTGGTTGTAGTTATGACCACATTTTCCACATCAGCTTGGATTATTTTCATCAGGCAATCCTCAAGCTCGGTCTTAACGCCTACAGAACTTAAAGCCCGTTCCAGTTCCGAAATCTTGGCATCCTTGAGTTCAAGAATTTCAAGAATCGGGTCATCAAAGATTAACGGAGCATCTTTTCCAACATCCTTCCATTTCTGCACTTCTGCAAATCACAAACAGATCATAAAAATAACATATACGCAAAGTTAAAGAATAACACAAGAGTTCAACAAGCTACCTCTCTCAAACTCCTCTTGAGCAGAATGGAGTCCTTTGATAGATAACACAAGCGGATCATGCTCCATTGATCCTTCATGCTTCTCGATATTATCATCTGCTAACGAACCCTCATCTGACTCAGAATCACTTTTCACAAACGCAACTTGTGCTTCTTCGTTTAAATCTTTATCATCACTAAACTCTTCGTCATGTTTCGCAGACACGCCACTCTGTCTACCTTCGCTTGCTACTGTATAACTACCCTGCACAAACACAAAGTTGGACCTTCCAGAGTCAGAACCCAATACTCCCATACTCAAATTCTCACTCGAATCTTCCTTCTCGATTTCTACACCACGAGGCTTCTTCCCGGGACCCATTCGACCATTCCTCTGATGATCATCAACTAAACCTGTAACTAAATCATCCACATTTATATTACTACCCGCAGTATCCGGTTGAACCGAATAATCACCATTAACATTCAACATCACTTGTCGAACCGGTGTACTATTACTTCCCATTTTCTTAGCAAGTTCCCTAGGTATCCTCCTCCATTTCTTCAACCTCTTCCTTCTATCGACAACATCCGATAACGCCAACGATGACGATAACAATCCAATGCCTTCAGTAGGCAACTTATTATTAACATCTTCTTCAACACTATTCGCGCCATTATTATTATTATTATTTAATTTACTTCCACTTTCTCCAGAGGAAATCAACTCGTTATCATCCATTAATTGAACACTTAAATTAAATTCTACTTTTTATACGTGTATAATACATATATATAGATACATAGTTACATACATACATACATACATGATACAACAAACATTACATAAAACTGAAAACCCTAACAACAATGATCTCTGTTGTAAACCGAATCACGAAACTTAAACATCGAATTATCGATTGAAATCGATACAATTGAAGATCAGAGACTAAATGTTTAATTCTTTGATTGGTAAAATTGTTAACTGAAGATTAAAATTGGACGTACCTTGTGTTGCATAATGGGAGAAAAGGAGGTTAATTTGGGGGAAGTGATGGTGAGAAATTGAGATCGAATTGGAAGAAGAAGAACCCTAATTTGCGAGTGGATATGTAACTTGAAGCCATGAAGGTTTCTTGGAAGATCAGGAAAATGAGAATAGTGGCAGTTAATGAAATGGATAATAAATAAATAAATAATATTTGAATGTGGAGTGGTTACAGCGATGGTGTAGGTTGTGGGCCAGCGAATGGAGGATAACCGTCACGCTGGAAGTCACGTGACGTGGGGCATGTTGTTGTTCGTCTATTGTTGTTTACTAAGTTAGTGTTCTTGAATCATTAGTTGTACAGATTGGATGGTTTAATTTTATGTTTTTCTTTTTCTCTTTTACAAAGGTGTTGTAACAACTAAACTTTTGCTATATTTTGTAAGAGTATATCTCTAACTAGCATAAACGGTTTATAATAAGGGAAATCTTGAAATTGGCCATTGACTTGGTCAACTTTCGAAAATAGCTAACTGAAAAGTCTTCCGGAATCCGCACACACAACTCGAGAAGGCTTGGAGCCTTTTCAGCGAGAACCAATCAAGACATGAAACATGTTCATAAAAACCTGCATGACTTGGAGCCTTTTCAGCGCTGCCAAAGTCCTTGTAGCGGCTCAAGCCAGCCGCTACAAGGACTTTGGCAGCATTGTAAAGGCTCCAAGCCACTATAGGTTTTTATGGACAGGTGTCATGTTTTGATTGGTTCTCGTAGAAAAGGCTCCGAGCCTTCTTGGGTTGTGTGTGGGGGCCCGGGAGACTTTCGGTTGGCTATTTTCGAAAGTTGACCAAGTTGATGGCCAATCTCGAGATTTTCCCTTATAATAATGAGCAATTGTTTTAGTAGTAGTTTCTAGATAGTAGGTAGTTTCAGGTAGTGTTAGATAAGTTTATTTTATTTGTCTAGAGCAACGTAAAGTTGTGTGGATTTCAATGTTTTTTCTTGAAGGTCCAAATGCCTCAACATAAGGAAAAAGACCAGGATCGTTATCCTGGTGGATAAACTCCAAAGTGAGTGTAAGAGTAAGTATTCTTATTTTCTGGAGAAACAAGTATTGTGAGAATGAAGAAGAAAATGAGATCAACACCTTCCTTCCAAGAGAGTATTTATAGGGGGTGAGGAGTTGATATATGACTTTTTGTAGTTCATTATTTAATGTGTGGTGTATCGGAAGGCACTTGTCGCATATTGTGCTTTGTGGGATGGCGTTCGGTCTTAGGTATGTCTGCTGGATTATGCCTACCTTGTCGTGTATCAAAATACATTGGATGTTATTGGGACTTTTATGTATTGCCTACCGATATCTATTCATGTGAACGAATGTTGGACACATATAATTATATGTATGTATGAAGTATATGGTTAATACTTAATACTAGTTTATGGTTTTGCATTATCCTAGTTGAAACTCTTGCAAGCCCACAATGTGTATGCAAAAATGTTAGTCTGGAATCCTTTGGCTCGGGCAAGTCAGGTTTGCTTCAACCAATCTTTTTCACGTGATACACTTTTGATCAATCAGATTGCTTGCGATGTTGTTCAAACAACTTGGGCGTTGATGTTCGAGCAGCCTGAGTGCTTGTGTTGTTTGATATAGCACAATAGTTTAGTCACCTTGAGCGCTAGTGTTGTCATCTAAGTTGGCCAGTGAAGGTGAAATCTAGATTAAATTGCATGTTTCTTTTCTTTTTGTGTGGCTATAAAATGAACACTTTGGTACACATTCTAGAGAAAAAAAAAAGATAAAACAGATGGAAATTGAGAGGATGATCCCCTTCTGAGTTGTAACTGTGGTCTATTTCACGAAAGATGGAGCTCTCTCTAGTTCAGTCTCATGCTCGAAACACGCTACCAAACACAATGTCACTTGTTAAGTTCCATGAAATATTCATCACACAAAACTCCATTGTTATTCTCTAACATGTAAGATCATCTCCGATTACACAACTACTGATTCGACTGTTGTACCTTAGAAGACATAGATGAGTCGTTTTGAGATATGTCTTAAAGAAATATATTGTTTTCAAACCATCTAATGAAATTTAAGATTTCCCCAAACAATAAGTTGGTTTGTTTCAAACCAAATCACAGTTTAGACGATATTTTATTATTGATGGTTCGTTTCAGATTCATTTTACATGTTTCTGAAACGAATCATCACTAATAAAACGCTCCATCCTTCTCTTGAATTAAATTCCCATTTTCTGAAGTATTTGATAAACAAACGTTTGGTTTATTGTAAAAATTTGGTTATGCCCTTTAAAGTGGTTACTTGTTTAAACTTTGGAAATACAGTCTCACATGAATCTCCTGTGCTTAAATGATCATAACTACAATTTGTCTTTTTAAAAAAGTAAAAAAAAACATGAAAAGTTGTTAAAAGTGGTGAGAGTATCTTCTTTCCGGATAGGCAAAATCTTATCATTAATGAATGAACATGCCTGCAAATTACTACAAGAACATGGTTTTGCCTCTTTATCTTTTTCCACTTAGGTCCACTATGAACTTGTCTAAAATATTCTATAACATCAATTTTATGTCGGGTGTGATGTTTATAGCTTAACTTCAAACAGTTTTCCTTGATGTTTTCTATGTAGTTTAACTTCAAACTTGATATGACGACGAAGCGGCCACATGGATCGTCGAGACCATCTGAAGGATTTATGCTTGATATGTAAGATTAAATATATTATGGCGTTGTATTTAATCTAGTAGCCATTATAATCATTTACATTATATAGATCAAAATATATAACAACTTATTAAATAATTAGTTGGTAATTGTTTATGGACCATATTACCCTTATTAACTAATTGAGTTTCCTCTTTGTTGCATATATAAGGAGACTAATATAGAGGTTACAAAGTTAGACAACCTAATTATTTCTTAACATCAATCTCGCCTCTCTCTAAACTGAACACCCTATTCGGTTTTCATCACCATCATTAGATTGCACCCTAAGGAGGAACCAGATCATCTTGACAAGCATGTCGAACTCGATGGCTGCATCTCTTACTGGATTCTCTGCTGGCCTGTCTGCAATCACGGGTATGTTTTCATGTTTTCCATTATGCCTAAAACAGAACTGATCAACATGTGGTATCAGAGCATATGTTGATAAATCAATTCTGTTTTCGTATCCATTAATTCTGGGATTGAAATCTGGTAAACAGAATTTTGAAAGTCTTATAAACAGCCGGTTTCAAGTCCTTTATAATTACCGAAATTACTGTTTTCGAAAAAAAAATGGTTAATTGTTGACTCGAAATCAAATGGGTAAAACAAATGTTCTGAAATCTGTATAAAACTGTTAAAAATTCAGGTTTCGGTTTTCAGAAGTTATGGTTTTATTTTAGGGTTCATCATGTGTTCTTAGGAAAATTCGAAAATTCCTTTATGTTTTGGAATGTAATTTAGATTAGTGGGTGTTTTTACTATTTTGATCTAAATTTTATCTCTTAAAATTTCGAAATCTGTTATAAAAATTAAATGGATATTATTTCGAAATCTGTTGATAAATTTATATCAGCACTAAAACAGGAAACATTATCTCACAATCCCTAAAATTTCGAATTTTCAATCATATCTCCACTAACAGCTGTTGATAAGCAGATTTCGAGACTTGGAGAATAAGTTTTCGAGATTAGATGGTTTCAACTGAGTTTCCGACTGAGATTTCTACTCGAAATCTCACTAAAATTCGAGGAGAACTGAGATTGCGACTGAGATTTCGACTCGCAATCAGGTTGTTGCGACTCGAAACCTCATAATGAACTCGAAATCTCATTGAGGCATTAGTCTTCATCACTCGAAACCTCGAGATTTCGAGTGAGGTTGCGACTGGCATTAGTGACTCGAAATCACCGTAGATATCGAAACCCCACTTAGAAGTCAAAATCTCAAAAGATCTCGGCATCATTAAGGGACTCGAAATCTCATTAGGATTTCGAGATTAAAAGGCCACTCAAAATCATAAAGGAACTCATAATGAGTCGAAATCTTACTCGAAACCTTACTCGAAATCTCACTCGAAATCTCATTACTTTATTAAGCTGTTAATGTGAACTAAAGTTTTAGTTCGATATGCGCTAACAGGTGGTTTGCTATTAAATACTTGGTTTTGTAAATACTTAATTAATTAGAATCAGATAACTTTTCACAAAACCAAAATAACTTAACTTGAATAAGCTTCTGATGTATCACTTCTGGCCAAAGCTGATTTGATACATCTATTTATTGTTCAATTATTATAAAAGCTATGTTAAGTATGCATTACAAACGTGAATGTCTTTTTTTCTGGCCAAAGCTGATTTAATTCATTTATGTCTAGCATACTTAACAAGCGCATAACTAAAGTGATTGTCTCATTTCTGGCCAAAGCTGATTTGTCACGATAACTTTGCACACATGCTTAAATGGTTACACTTCTGGCCAAAGTTGATTTGTCTTCGTTTAAGTAGAATTTTAACCAAGTCTATTATTTTGATGTTAGTAATAGACAATATCATAGCTTCATAATTAAAATGGTCATTATTTATGCCTGCCTTAGTATAACATGCCCATAGATCACATTAAGACTTCTTTCTTAGTATCGTAATTCACTCATCTTATTTCTACTATCAGCACCCAATTGTGGGATTCCACCATTGACTGGTGATAACTTTGCTGCATGGAAGGACTCTCTCATGCTTACTCTTGCATTACTGGATTTCGAATATGCTTTAAGGGAGAATAAGCCGGCGGACCTTACTCCTCAAAGTACTGTTGCTGAGCAGATGACTCATGAAAAGTGGACTAGGTGTAACCGCATGTCTCGCATGTTTATGAAGCAGTCCATAAACAATGCAATCAGAGGAGCCATTCCTGATTCTGATGATGCTAAAAGCTACTTGGATTCTATGGAGGCGCAATTCAAGGGGACGTCTAAAGCACACGCTATTACTCTAATCCTCAAGCTAGTGACAACTAAGTATGATAGGAGGAACGACATTCGCGAACACATCATGATGACGAATGACATGGCCAATAAGCTGAAGGGGCTAGACATTGAAATTAGTGATGGTTTCCTTGTCCACTTGATCATTACTTCGCTTCCTTCGTCCTATGAAGCATTTAAGATCTATTACAACACTCAGAAGTACAAATGGATGATGAGTGAACTGATCACTATGTGCGTACAAGAGGAAGAACGTATGAAGATGGATCGCACTACTGATGTTGCAAACTTCACTACCTCCAACTCTAAGAAGAGGAATAAGAATTATCCAAGAAGGGATGCTTCTAAGGTCCAAAGGCCCAATCCTAATACAAGTGCACCTTCCAGCTCTAAGAACTACTTAGGCAAAATCCACTGCAAGTTCTGTAAAAAGGCAGGACATATGCAATAGGAATGACCTGACTTTAAGGAGTGGCTGGCTAAGAAAGGTAACGATTTTTTCATGATACTTGAGTCCTATAATTTAAATGTTTCTGCTAATTCTTGGTGGTTTGATTCTGGTTCTATGCTTCATGTAACCAACTCTACTCAGGGATTCCTTTCAATCCAGAAGCTAGGAAGAAACCAAAGAACACTTAAGGTTGGGGATGATCGAGAATTAGAAGTGAAGGCCATAGGAACATTACAATTATTTATGAAAACGGGTTCATGCATTAAACTTTATGATACCTTATATGTTCGTGAGGTAACTCGGAACCTTGTATCAGAACCAAAGTTAGACATAGACGGTTGATGTATTGCGAAATACATTCTTTTATCGTGTATAGTTTGTACGTTCTTTCGTTACTTTTAGTTTAGTTTTGTTTAGAATTTCATACTATTGATCAAAGTTCGTTTTTCCAGGTCTGGAGACGTTAATTGGCTGCAAATTGAGTGGAAACGAGCTAAAGTCCTGAAACGTTGCATCCTGGAATGAGTCACAAAGAGTTAGAATAATTTTTAAGGTTTTTGGGATGCTAGAGCTGAATTTCGGATGCAACATTCTGTGAAAAATAGCACACTCGCGTAGCGCTAAGGTGAGAGGTTGACCAGTCGCGCTACGCTACTGATGGATGTTGACTTTGTTGACTTTGGTGATGCTCGCGTAGTGCGAGAACAAGAGGAATACCAGTCGCGCTACGCGACTGGTAAGAGATATACGCCAGATTGAGTTGTCGACTAGGGTTTCATATAAAAACCAAGAAACTTAATCTAAAAGGGGAGTTACGAATTGGGAGACTTTGAGAGCAAGTTTGGAGCATTCTTTTGGAGCAATCGGAGATCCTGAAGGCTAGGAATCATCGGTACGAGTAGAGAGTGAAGAATCGAAGATCAATCGGGTTTTCCAATCCCTTGTTTGTCAATTACTTGTTTGATACTTGTTATGATGAATTCTTTATTCAATTACTTTGATTTGATTTCACAATTTAAGATGCTTGGCTAAACTGTTATAACTACCTAGACAAGATGAATGTTTGATTAAAGTCTGGATTTTTAATGGTTTATTATTGTTCGCTTATGGATTGATTTCTGAAAGTAAATTGTTCTAGATTTTCTGATTTGGTGCTTATGCATACTTGACAATTGTTTTATAACTGCTTGTTACTTCATATGATCCTTGGTGACGGTCTTTATCACGTAATAGGGTTATATTAGGGTTCTTGATTTAGGTGAGTGCCTATATCACGTTATAGATCATTAATCCTTTAGGGTGAAAACGCGTAAGTAACCTTAGAAGTAATACTTAGTAATTTAATAAAATCAAGTGTTCTGCTTAACTTGTCGCTGAGAGGCTCGAGTTAGTTATTAGGTCGCTGTGCAATATATATCTAAGATAGGTTTTGAGAGAAGTCGATCTTAGTTCCCTAATTGCATCCGTGTCTAGTAAACCAAGTTAGAACCTAGAATTGCCTTAGATTATCGCGCTGAGAGGTAGATAGTCATATTAGGGCACTTTTAGAATCGTTAGAGGACTGAGAGGAAGTCTAACAGTCGGTAATCACAACAGCCTTGTAGGGTTTCCTAAGTTTCTTCCTGAGAAGGGTCGGGAAGTCTTAGCATTGAAATACCTTAAGGTTTAGTATCTTAAGATCCCGGCTCCATACAACAATAATACCATTAGAAGTCCATTCCCATTCAAACTGGATTCGAGTCTAGGTAGTCCTTAATCTCATCTGAATACAAACCTCAGTTTCCGTTCGTGTCTTAGTCTAAGTCTAGTTAATTAATTTAGTTAATATAGATTTCCTTAGCTTTTCAGTAACCCCCCCCCCCCCAAAACAATCAAACAAGTTTAAGTCGCGTCAGTCAGTGTCTATTAGAGTCTAGTTTACGTAATACATAGAGTCTTTGGGTTCGATACTCGGACTTGCTAGGTTATACTACATTGATCGGTACACTTGCCGATTGTGTGGTTTAGGTTTAGAGGTCTTAGTTATAAATTTAAAGCTTTTTGTGTCTAGTTTAGAGAGTCTAATTTAGTTGATATTTTATAGTCTGTTTAGCACACATCAAGTTTTTGGCGCCGCTGCCGGGGACTCTTGGCAATTGCGTTTATTAGCTTTGATAGACCTAATTGACAAATACGTGCTACGTGTTTTTTTTGTTTTGTTGAGTCTTTGTCTTTTCTTGTGTCTCGGTAACTAGTGTTTGCTTTTCTTGTGTTCAGGTTTTTGCTAGCAGTGGATGCCACATCTGCGCTCGCACGGACCGCCACCACCAGTCAAGCAATCATCATCCCAATTGGGCGAAGGCCCACAGGTTACTTCTACATCCTCTTTTCGTTTCCCACATTTCGATTTCACCCCATTCTCCACCCCACCTCCTACACCACCACCTTAACCAAACCATTCACCTAAGGTTTCTCCACCCAATAGCCCTACTTCTAGTACCTCTAGTAATCTAGAAACTTTAGAAAATATGGCTAACCCTAGGCAAACCGTCCATCAGCAGGCCACTCAGAATTTTACCGGCCTAGCTTCACCCATCACCGTCCCACCCATAGTTAATGAAAATTCATGGCAAATCCCATCGTATGCCATGCAGGCCATCACTAATAGTATCCAATTCCATGGCCGAGACGATGAGGATGCCCCGGCCCACATTAACCGTTTCTCTAGGATGTTAGCTACATTTAGCCTTAGCGGTGCACCCAACGATGCTACATACCTACAGCTTTTCCCATTTTCTTTAGCCGGCCGTGCGGCTACTTGGTTGGACTCACAGCCAACCGGTACTTTTACCACTTGGGCGGGGCTTCGTCAAGCCTTTCTGAATAAGTATTTCCCCCCCGCCAAGGCTTCACGGCTTAGAGACGAAATCCATTCCTTCCGCATGGGGCCCGACGAGCCCTACTACCTTGCTTGGGAGCGTTTCCAAACCCTTTGTGCTCGTTGCTCCCAGCATGGTCTTTCTGATTGGGCTTTATGTGAGAAATTTTATAACGGTCTTACTCAAGAGACTAGAGATAGGTTCGATACGAATGCGGGGGGGCATATGATGGGTATTCTTACAGTTCCTGAGTGTCTAGAGCGTTTTGAGGCGTTTGCTCAGTCTCAGTCCCAGTCACGATCTGATCAGAGGTATCAAAGTGGTAATTCAAATACCACTACTAGTGCACCCGCCCGAGGGGTGAACCATGTCACTATGGATCCTAGTTTGGCCTCTGTTTTGGAAAATATGGATAGGCAACTTAAGGAAATTCAGGCTAAGATAGATAAGTGTGAGTTGTGTCGAGGCGGTCACGGTACTAGTGCGTGTCCTTTGTTAGTCGGTGAGGAGCAAGTTGATTTCGTAGGAGGAGGTGTTGGTAGAAGCCAGTCTAGTGGGTTTGGTAATAATGTTGGTTCGGGTTGGCGTAATAATAATAATTCTAATAATAATAGCAATTTTCGCTCAAGTGGACCTTCTAATTTTCAAATAGCTCAAAATCCAAATAGGGGTTTAGGTTCACTTTTTAATGGGAGTTCGAATGGGCAGGTTCAGAATGGGGGGTCGAGTAGCCAAGGTCAAACAGGTCAGGGTTCGAGTTTTGATTTAGGGGGTAGCATGGAAAGAATGGAGTCCATGATGAGTCAGCTAGTTGCTAAAGATCTAAGCAACCAAAAGAAACTTAATGAACATGATCTCATGCTTAGGAATCACCAAGCTGCGGTCCAGGACCTTTCTAGGGTTGTAGGTGATATGGCTAGAAAGTTAGAGGAGAGATTACCCGGGAAATTTGCGGGTAACACCCAACAGAACCCTAATGCCCAAGTTAATGCTATTTCTACTCGTAGTGGTAGGATCGTAGGAGATCCGAGAGTTGTTGAGGAGAGAGAGGTTGATGAAGATGGTGATGTGATTGATGAGGTGATAGAGATGGAGGCTCCCGGCAAAGTGCAATCCAGGCTGCGCCCAGTAAGTACCGCACAGCCCGGTGAGTCTCAAGTTGAGAAGAAAGCTGAGAAACCTCCCGTAGTTGTTAAGCCTTCACCTTATGTGAACCATGCATATGCTCCGTTTCCTTCGCGTCTTAAGAATCAGAAATATTCAAAGGAATACGGGCAGTTCTTAGATATCTTCAAGCAATTGAAGATCAATCTTCCGTTTATAGAGGCTCTCCAGTCCATGCCTAAGTATGCTAAATTTTTTAAGGACCTTCTTAGGAATAAGGAGAAGTTAGGTGAGTTGTCGAATGTCCCATTGCATGGGGGTTGTTCGGCCATTGTTTCAAATAAGCTTCCCGAAAAGCTTACTGATCCGGGTATTTTCACTATTCCGTGTCTATTCGGTAGTAATACCAACACTCGAGCGTTAGCCGACTTAGGAGCTAGTATCAATTTGATGCCCTTTTCTCTTTATGAGAAGCTAGACCTAGGAGAGCTTGCACCTACCCGAATGACACTATCTTTAGCCGATCGGTCCGTTAAGTACCCGAGGGGAATAGTTGAGAATTTGCTTGTGAAGGTAGATAAGTTTGTTTTTCCGGCTGATTTCGTTATTCTAGACATGGAAGCCGATGAAAACATACCGCTAATTTTAGGTCGTCCATTTTTGAACACCGCTAAAGCTTTAATAGATGTCTCTTTAGGCACTATCACACTTAGAGCGGGCGAGGAAGCGGTAGTGTTTAACGTTATGAATTCGAGAGGTTCGAGTGGTAAAGTGGAAGCAATCTCGGTAGTGGGAGAGTGTGAGAATGAAGAGAAAGATGTGAGGGATGCGAGTGTAGAAAAGGTGAAAGGATTTAAGTGTGGGGATCCTCCGGATAGGAAGTTGGTAGAATTAGAAGAGAGGGTGGTGAGTTTAGAGTCTAGGATTGAGACACTGAGTAGGGATCAGTGTGGGGATAAGTATGGAGATGATACTTTTAGATTCAAACCACCAGATGATGAGTTGAGAGAATATGAAAAAGTTGGGAGTGATGCGGGCAGTTTTAGGAATGATAGTGCTACGGCCCGTAAGGTGAGGGCAATGTTTGGGGGTGAGCTGCGCTTCCATGATCCTCCGTAAGTTTGTGAGAAGTTGATATTCGCTTGTAGAGTTTGTATTTTGAGTCTTTTATTGTGTACCATGAGTCTAAAATAGTAGTTTTTGAGTCGTTTTTAGAGTCGGTACTGCGTTGGGTTTTGTTTTTCGTTGATTGTGCAGGTTTTGGATTGTACCACCCGTACCCAATTGCCATTCGGGTGATTCTGGACTTGCCATTTTTGATAAACTCAAGCAGATTAGAACGATCGCGAATGGAATGCTATACGATCGTTCGGGGGATTCAAGATTCGCACGGCTGGCACTGACTTTTGTCCTAACCAGCTAAGTCGTTTCCCTTTTTGTTGTTGTTGTATTTTTATTTTTTTCGTTTGCAGTTTCTATTCTTAGGTAGTGTTGAGTCGTATTTTCGTTCTTGCATTAGGGACAATGCAATCTCTAAGTGTGGGGATAAGATACTTGTAAATAGTTGAGTCATAAATATGAAAAACACAAAAAAATTAAAAATTTGAAAAAATTGAAAAAAAAATTTGAAAAATCAGAAAATGTCTTTCGAATAAAAAAGAAGTTTGCAATTAAAACGGAATATGATAGAAAAGGTGATTTGTTTCTTGGGTTGAATAATAATAATATGAGATTATAATAAATCGAGCTTGCGTCTAGTTAGGGATATGTGGATAGGCCCGGGTTTGGTTTTAAGTCCCTTTGATCTAATATACCTTAACTTGTCGGTCCGCTAGTGGGTTTTCGCCTGGGAAATATGGGAAATCAAAACTGTCGATAATAGTATAAGGGGCACCGTTATAAGTTAAAACTGTTAGAGTTTGTGATCATGCGAAAGGAAAAAAAAATAGAATAAAAGTGAGCTAGAAACTAAATGAAAGTAACACAGGCCTACGTATTCCGAGTTGGGGATAGCGACTCTACAGCCGGTTTGCCTCTGGGATGTGTGAAATCGATTTGCCGAATAAAAGTACCGAAACCTATGTAATCTGTGATTGGGGATAGCGACTCTACAGTCGGAATACCGCTGGGTTAAGGGAAAGCATCGTCTAGTCTCACGAATTCGAATGAAAAAAAAAAAAGTTGGTTGTTTACTCTCTTGGTTTTGATATAAAACGGTTAGGAATTGATCCAGTGATCGTTCTTTTAGTCCTATAAGCTTGAGGTGGGAGTAGATGGACCGTAAATTCTAGTGTGAGACCCTAGGTGGATTGACCGCACTTAAACTAAATTCACATGATAAGGGCTTAGGATTAGATTCGGGTTTAAAAAGGATCAGTATATTCGCAATCGCAGCTAATGCAAGTTTTGGTTTTAATAAGATATAAATAGTTTTCAATCCAAGTAATGATTTGTCTCTGATTCCGTTGCATAATTCTTTTTCGGGGACGAAAAAAGTGTAAGTGTGGGGATATTTGATGTATTGCGAAATACATTCTTTTATCGTGTATAGTTTGTACGTTCTTTCGTTACTTTTAGTTTAGTTTTGTTTAGAATTTCATACTATTGATCAAAGTTCGTTTTTCCAGGTCTGGAGACGTTAATTGGCTGCAAATTGAGTGGAAACGAGCTAAAGTCCTGAAACGTTGCATCCTGGAATGAGTCACAAAGAGTTAGAATAATTTTTAAGGTTTTTGGGATGCTAGAGCTGAATTTCGGATGCAACATTCTGTGAAAAATAGCACACTCGCGTAGCGCTAAGGTGAGAGGTTGACCAGTCGCGCTACGCTACTGATGGATGTTGACTTTGTTGACTTTGGTGATGCTCGCGTAGCGCGAGAACAAGAGGAATACCAGTCGCGCTACGCGACTGGTAAGAGATATACGCCAGATTGAGTTGTCGACTAGGGTTTCATATAAAAACCAAGAAACTTAATCTAAAAGGGGAGTTACGAATTGGGAGACTTTGAGAGCAAGTTTGGAGCATTCTTTTGGAGCAATCGGAGATCCTGAAGGCTAGGAATCATCGGTACAAGTAGAGAGTGAAGAATCGAAGATCAATCGGGTTTTCCAATCCCTTGTTTGTCGATTACTTGTTTGATACTTGTTATGATGAATTCTTTATTCAATTACTTTGATTTGATTTCACAATTTAAGATGCTTGGCTAAACTGTTATAACTACCTAGACAAGATGAATGTTTGATTAAAGTCTGGATTTTTAATGGTTTATTATTGTTCGCTTATGGATTGATTTATGAAAGTAAATTGTTCTAGATTTTCTGATTTGGTGCTTATGCATACTTGACAATTGTTTTATAACTGCTTGTTACTTCATATGATCCTTGGTGACGGTCTTTATCACGTAACAGGGTTATATTAGGGTTCTTGATTTAGGTGAGTGTCTATATCACGTTATAGATCATTAATCCTTTAGGGTGAAAACGCGTAAGTAACCTTAGAAGTAATACTTAGTAATTTAATAAAATCAAGTGTTCTGCTTAACTTGTCGCTGAGAGGCTCGAGTTAGTTATTAGGTCGCTGTGCAATATATATCTAAGATAGGTTTTGAGAGAAGTCGATCTTAGTTCCCTAATTGCATCCGTGTCTAGTAAACCAAGTTAGAACCTAGAATTGCCTTAGATTATCGCGCTGAGAGGTAGATAGTCATATTAGGGCACTTTTAGAATCGTTAGAGGACTGAGAGGAAGTCTAACAGTCGGTAATCACAACAGCCTTGTAGGGTTTCCTAAGTTTCTTCCTGAGAAGGGTCGGGAAGTCTTAGCATTGAAATACCTTAAGGTTTAGTATCTTAAGATCCCGGCTCCATACAACAATAATACCATTAGAAGTCCATTCCCATTCAAACTGGATTCGAGTCTAGGTAGTCCTTAATCTCATCTGAATACAAACCTCAGTTTCCGTTCGTGTCTTAGTCTAAGTCTAGTTAATTAATTTAGTTAATATAGATTTCCTTAGCTTTTCAGTAACCCCCCCCCCCCAAAACAATCAAACAAGTTTAAGTCGCGTCAGTCAGTGTCTATTAGAGTCTAGTTTACGTAATACATAGAGTCTTTGGGTTCGATACTCGGACTTGCTAGGTTATACTACATTGATCGGTACACTTGCCGATTGTGTGGTTTAGGTTTAGAGGTCTTAGTTATAAATTTAAAGCTTTTCGTGTCTAGTTTAGAGAGTCTAATTTAGTTGATATTTTATAGTCTGTTTAGCACACATCAACGGTTTTGTTGTTTCCCATAGTCATCGTAAACCCTCTATCCTCTATAATTCTGTTGTTTTTGGTACTGGCATTCTGGATGGTGGTCTCTATAGATTAGAACTAAATGATGATTTTTCCAAATCTTTGTTGTCATATAACATTAATGAATCACTCACAAAGATGGAAGAGAAACGAGACTTAAAGACTTCATCCATGTTGTGACATCAGCGTTTAGGCCATATCTCAAGAGAACGATTAAATCGTCTCGTAAAGGATGAAGTCTTACCTCCTCTCGATTTCACTGATTTTGGAACATGTGTCAAATTTCTTAAAGGTAAAATGACATTAGCGAATAAGAAAGGTGCCACTAGGAGCTCTAATTTATTAGAACCCATTCACACTGACATTAATGGTCCCTACCAAATCGCTGGCATAACTGGACATACTTCATTTATCACTTACATTGATGATTATTCTCGTTACATGTACTTGTATCTCATTAAGGAAAAATCTTAATCTCTTACAACTTTTAAAGATTATAAAGCTGAAGTTGAAAAACAATTAGATCGTCAGATTAAAGTTGTGAGATCAGATAGAGGTGGTGTATATTATGGAAGACATACTGATGTGGATCAAGCTCCTGGTCCATTTTATGAGTTTTGTAAGGGCCAGGGGATTGTGAACCAATACACCATGCCTGGTACACCTCAGCAGAACGGTGTCACTGATCGAAGAAACCGTACCCTTATAAACATGGTGCGCAGTAAGTTAGCTAACACTAATTTATCATTATTCCTCTGGACTGAAGCGTTAAAAGCAGTTGTTCATATACTCAATAAAGTTCCTTCTAAGTATGTCCCTAAAACTCCTTATGAACTTTGGACAGGAAGGAAACCGATTCTTAATTATATGAAAGTATAGGGTTGCATTGCTGAAGCAAAACTTTATAATCCCTTCCTAAGGAAACTTGACCCTAAAACAATTATCTGCTTCTTTATCTGGTATCCTGATCACTCAAAGGGTTATCGTTTCTATTGTCCTTCCCATGTCACCCGTATTGTTGAAATCAAGCGTGCTGCATTCCTGGAGGTTTTCAAGGTCAGTGGGAGCAGTACCAACCCTTACGAAGAATTGCAAGAAGTACAAGACGTGGGCGGGGGGGGACTCGTCACTTACCATTACTCTGTTTACTCCTCTTGTACCCAATGCAACTACTACTACTGCACCTGAAGCTACTGCACCAACTCCAAATTTACCTCCACAATCAGAACCCATTATAGCTCATAATGAAGGCACATCAAATGCTCATAACCAAGACAACGTTGAACCCGATAATCAACTCAAGAGGTTATCCATGCAAAGAAGACCTACTAATTGGGATGATTCTGTTACCTACCTGACTGAAGTGGATCCCGAAAAGCTCAATGATCCCATCTCTTATAATGAAGCCATTAGCAGTGATTAGTCTTCTGAATGGAATAAAGCAATGATTGATGAGCTTGAATCCATGAAGAAAAATGACATTTGGGATTTGGTAGAATTACCCAACGGTGTCAAACCCGTAGGATTTAAATGGGTGTTCAAAACAAAACTGGATCCGACTGGGAACGTTGAACGCTATAAAGCGAGATTGGTTACAAAGGGCTACACTCAGAAAGAGGGAATTGATTATCAAGAGACGTTTTCCTCTATCTCTCGTAAAGATTCATTAAGGATCGTTATGGCCCTAGTAGCTCATTTTGATTTAGAGCTGCATCAGATGGACGTTAAAACCGATTTCCTTAACGGAGACTTAAACGAGGATGTTTACATGAAATAACCTGAAGGCTTTAAACCTGAAGGTCAGGAGCATCTAGTCTGTAAGTTGAAGAAATCCATTTACGGGCTAAAACAAGCATCACGTCAATGGTACCTCAAGTTTGATGAAGTTATGAAGAAACAAGATTTTGTAAAGAATCAAGTGGATCAATGCACCTACCTCAAGATGAGTGGGAGCAACTTTACTATACTTGTCCTTTATGTAGATGATATTCTATTGGCAAGTAATAGTCTAGACATGTTGCATGAGTCGAAGCGGTTACTCTCGCGTAACTTCAACATGAAGGATCTCGGAGATGCTTCTTACGTCATTGGCATCGAAATTCACCGAGATAGACACAAAGGGATCTTAGGATTGTCTCAAAAGGCTTACATAGATTGTGTCCTTACACGTTACAACATGCAACAGTGCAAACCCTTAGTCGCTCCAGTAGTTAACGGAGATGTTTTCGGTTCATTTCAGTGTCCGACAACAGAGGTAGAAAAGGAGAAAATGAGCCAGATACCTTACGCGTTAGTAGTCGGGAGCCTGATGTATGCTCAAATCTGTACTCGCCCAGATATCACTTATATTGCCAGAATGCTAGGCCGTTATCAGACTAATCCTGGCCTAGATCACTGGAAAGCAGCTAAGAAGGTACTTTGATATCTGCAAGGGACGAAAGACTATAAACTGACTTATAGAAGAATTGGCCATTTAGAAGTGGTAGGCTATTCTGATTCTGACTTTGCCAAATGCAAAGATGACAAGAAATCCACTTCGGACTATATCTTTATGTTAGCAGGCGGATCCATTTCATGGAAGAGTCATAAACGACAGTTGACCACAACTTCCACAATGATGGAATAGTATGTTGCTGTTTATAATGCAACCTGTCATGGAATGTTGCTTAGGAATTTGATCACTGGACTCAAAATCGTCAATTCCATTTCTAGACCATTGAAGTTTTACTGTGATAACTCAGCTGCCATTAGTTTCTCGAACAGTAATAGTTTGACTGGAGCTGGTTTATATCTCGATACAAAATATTTGTTCGTGCGTGAACGAGTTTAGGAAAATAATCTTTGTATTGAGTATATTAGTACTAAAGATATGCTTGCGGATCCGATGACTAAAGGTCTCCCACCTAAAGTTTACGAAGAACGTGTTCGGAATATGGGATTCACTAAAGACCTTATTTAATATTGTACTAGCTTATGTTTTAGTTAATGAAATTTCCTCATTTTAATTTTGTATGTCTCTAAGAATATGTTCAACCGGTATAATGACATATAGACAAATGAAATTACAAATCAAACAAAGGGCTTATGCGTATTTTGATCATAAAGGTTAGGTTTTAAATTGAGGTTGTAGTATGACTAATGGGGGTCCTGAGTCGCATAATGATTCAACGGCTATATTTCTCTACTACGGTTCTTGGTTTAGAGCTAAAAAAGTGTTAACCCCTGATAAGGCTTATATAATACTCATAGTAAATGATTACTTGGCTAAGTGGAAGGATGTAAGATTAAATATATTATGGTGTTGTATTTAATCTAGTAGCCATTATAGTCATTTACATTATATAGATCAAAATATATAACAACCTATTAGATAATTAGTTGGTAATTGTTGATGGACCATATTACCCTTATTAACTAATTGGGTTTCTTCTTTGGTGCATATATAAGGAGACTAATATAGAGGTTACAAGGTTAGACAATCTAATTATTTCTTAACAACTGAACACCTTATTCGGTTTTCATCACCATCATTAGATTGCACCCTAAGGAGGAACCGGATCATCTTGACAAGCATGTCGAACTCGATGGTTGCATGTCTTACTGGATTCTCTGCTAGCCTGTCTGCAATCACGGGTATGTTTTCATGTTTTCGATTATGCCTAAAACAAAAACGATCAACACGATATTGTATACAATGATCTAAATCACACATCTTTTGTTAGGCTTATCATAAACGGCTAACACACATTCTTATACTACTTCAATTTTATACTAGTGTTCACTAGGGACTCGAACCTCAACTTCATGGGAAGGTCCCTGTCTTACACAACTTGATATCACTAGGCTACAAGTCATTTGTTATATTGTATATTTTAATGGGATTCTTTTAATAAAAATGAGATGTTTGATGATAAATAGTCTTTCCTTTGTGTTTAGAAGGGTAGGGTTTGCTATTTAGAAGGAGGTAGCGGCGCAACTTGTTGCTCGTCTACCTACCATTAGTCTGTAATCGTCTCTGGTTTAATATTAATCTAAAATATATACTGCAAAAAGATTTTTTTCAATTTGATTTATATGTTAGTCACTCTTTAATGGATATAAAGTGGATGTCATTATTTGAAATATAATTTTTTATTTAACATGTAATTTACTCTTTCTCTAATAGTACGTAATATCTAACAATATTAGGAAAATCTAAATACACAATTTTGTTTTATGTTTCTTGTCTACGTCAGGATAAGAAAAATTTACTGAAATTTACCCTATATATATTAAAAAGAGAACTTTGTGAATAGTAACTTACGCCACGTGTCACTTCATGATTTGTTCTTTTATACTTTCACACACTTTCAATACTGTATATATATATATATATATATATATAATTGATGTTGGATTTATGATGTATATTAGTTATTAGTAAACTGGTTGGTTGGGAATATGTGTATCCCGGTGAACTTGGGTTCGTGTAACGCCCCAAAATTCGAATTATTTAGTTGCCAGTATGTTAATGCGTTTAAAAGAAGGAAATGTAATAACTAGGTTATTAAACCAAGTTAAATGCCTAGCAAAACAAGTAAGGAAATGAAATTGGGTCAGTTATGATTAAGTGCCAAACATGAGGGGTTAGTTTTGAATGAATGAAAAGATAAAATATAAAAATTAAATAAAAAACCCCACACCCACACCTGGGCGTATGTGGGTGTTCGACCAGAGAAGAGAAAGAAGGGGGAAACCCCTTCTCAAACCCTAATCGACCAAATTGGATGGATTTTGGCTGAAATCGAACTTGCATGAACAAGATTCTTGATTGTTCAACTCTGGAAATCACTTGGTAAGTTGTAATTTATGATTTGGTGATTTAGTAAGAAGTGTGTTTTTGATCAATCCACGAATTTGTCTGAAATTAAGTGTTATTATGTGTTAGAATCATCATACGGAACATGTGTTATGCATGATTTTGATCAATTAGGTGTTTGGAGGTGAAACCCACCATAGGTTGATGGAGATGGCGACATGGGTATATCACCCATGTCTAATCTTTGTTCGATTCTTGATATGTTATGTTATATGTGACCATCTTGCTAGTTAGATTGAAAATGGTATGAAATTGATTTGGTATTTTGTATTGCTAATGTTTGAAAGTAAAGAACTAGGAAGAAAAAGAATGAAAATACTTGTACATTATGCTTAGATATTAGTACGCACGCCAAGTGTTTGATGAAATGGCTAAGTGAAGTTAGAAGGTGAAATTTGTATGCAAGAATTTGGCAATTTGGTTTAGAATGTGATAATGTTGTACTTGATAGCTAAGTTAGCATGAGATATGTGTTTTGGATGGAAATCATGTGGGTAGTTGGTTAATGATGTAATTCGGCAAAAGTATGCTTTAGGAACTAGAACCCTATGCTTGAATGGTGGTGCACACCATGAGTCGGATTAGTGACTTAATGGTAATATACAAAATGAGTGTGAACTAAGTGTATAGGATGTGGACAACTAGTAAAGCATGATGTTACGAATGCATTAAATTGGCTAACTTGGTATGTAATTGTCAATTGTAGGATCATGAAAGCGTTACTATGTGTAAAATTGATCTTGTGAACATCGGATGTAAAATCAAGTAATCATGTAGTTGTATGTACCACATAACATGAATATGAAATGTGTATGACGATACTACAAGTAGTCTATCATATCAAGATAAATGTGTGTGTGTTCATAAGTTGGGAATAAGTAGGTATAACCGTTGACTTTCTAAAAAAGTCAACGAATATGCGAGTGGCATGATTAGACTTATGAATATATTTATGAGAATTTAAAGAATCATGTATATGTGTTAGAACAATTATGTGTACGTACGTATGATAATAAATTTGAGTGAGCGAATGTTGAACATTGTGGTTGTCGGTTCATGTCATATGCATGATAAGCTTGACTAATGAAAGTCTATGTAGCTAAGAGCTAGGAATGGATGTGATATGAACGAACATGCATACTAACTATGATATGGACGTAATGACTTAAAATGATAGGAATCCCAACTGACATGGACTCAAGAATGGAAGGCTAACGGATCAAGGGTAAATAAAGAAGCTATGCACAAACTCGGACGCACGAGGTAAGTGATTCTAATTCACTTCTTAGTATGTACGTAGTATTTAATATTTTTGTGTAGAAAAATATGCAAGAATCATGTAATGAATGAGAAGTATTGAGGTAAGTGTTATTTTAGTATAACAAAGGAGTTGTTTATAATGAAAGTAAACTAGTAGGATTAAACGGGTCAAATAATGTATAAAGGGGTTTATAAGCCGTTTGCTTATAAATCAGCTTTTGATGCGACCCGAAGTGATAAGCGGATCTGTAATTAAATTATGGGCGCGTAGGAAAAAGAATCGGGTAAAACGGATCAATAACGAATGAGTTATGTCCGTTTTCGTGAAACTTGGGTTGGCTGGGAATTTTGCAGCAGCAATAAAGGAACTTGATGTCAAAAAGAGGGCTAGGTGTAGTGTCTAGCCCCTAGGTGTAGCGTCTAGCCCCTAGGTGTAGCGTTTAGCCCCTAGGTGGGGGCGTCTAGCCCCCTGATTCCGAAAATTGTTTAATTTTTGTTTGTTGGACCCATATAACATGTTTAAACTTGTTATTTAACTACCAAAGCTAACTTTTAAGTTGGTTTTGGTCATAGGTAAATGATGGGAGGTCTAAGTATGGATTTACCCTAGTGTTAATGAAGAAAAAAAACCCGTAAGTAGAGGTATCTAGGAACGAGTAAGTAGTAGGTCGATATGTATAATGCCTATATTATGTAAAATTATAACTGTAACCTGTTAGCATAAGTGTATGCGTGTAAAGGTAGTAGGCAAAAGCTCGTAACCGTATATGAACGAACGTAGGAAAATAAGATTGTATAGTCATATGTAGTAACGTATGTCAGTAGGAAGTGGTTGCTAAGAATGCACGTAAGAATTAGGAATGTATACGTTTGTGAATGCGAAATGTTATAAATGTATAAAGGAATGGTATGGAATGGTTTCATTATGTTCGAGCATTAATGATTGCTAATGGTGTGTTTGAGATTGAAATGTATTGCAGGTATATGAACACCGGGTTCTTGAAGTATCGAAGTCGAACTCTGAATAAGAAAATACGAGAGGATAGTTAAATAAATCAAAGTTTCATTGTTAAATGTTATTCACTATTAGATTATATGAGAATCATGTTGTATAACGTTGTCAATGACTAATGGTTAAGTTGTATGTGATGTTCACAGGTATTGCACGTATCTCTACCACTACTATCGAAGATAAGCATGCATTGATCGAGACGCAAATCAAAGATTGTACGGGAAGAACGGCCACATAGTCTGATTTATGTATTGTGTTGAAGCGTTAATTTAATGTGGTTATTGTTAATCCCTTTTTGTAAATGTTTATCATTTGTATTTGAGCTTTTAAATAAGTAATGGGTCTAAATAAGAAAGAAAATTTTTGGGCTCATATTTTCCGCTGCGACATGTTTAAGTTCTTACAGGGAATCGTTCATTATACGAACGGGTCATGCCCGAATTTTGTAAATAATAATACTTATTTGGAATAAGAAATATGGACGTTATAAGTTGGTATCAGAGCCCTGGTTTGAGAGAACTCAAGTATGAGAAGGTAGTACTTGAACTCAAACCTGTGTGCTCTTGTGACAAGGAACCCGTACAATATTAGACTCGATCAAGATCCAAGGGCAGAAGCGAATGTAAGTATGTATTTATGCATGTGAATAAAGAAACTAATGGTTTTGTATGTGCAAGGTAAGCATAAGTGTTTGAAGAGGATGGTCCGTGGATGCAGAATAGGATGAATACTAAGGCAGGCAAAGATGCAAATAGGCAAATTAACCCCAGGTACACGCTATTAATATGTATGGGTACCGATGTTAAAAGAAAAAAAGGAAGAGATCTCCTTGGGAGGGTAGTTATTAAACGAAAGACAATGATGTGGTCTTGGGGAAGTTTTAGAAATATGCACGAAACTGAAACCCATTTCTAGGACATAAGGCGATGATTACACGAAGGCACGAAACTAGTCAGTGGATTGCGCACCTGGCCAGTACGAAAGAAGCATATGACGTTCGTGAGACTGTGGTAATTATCGCAGGTATGTCTGGTAGAACTGGGTAGCAGGTGGGCGTGCGGGTGAAATGGGTAATAAGAATCTCAGGAAATTGAGGATACTACGTAAGAGTAAAAAGTATAAGTGATAAGAATGAAGAATGTTGAATCCGTAAAAAAAAGTACGGATCAACAAGATATGAATGCAAAGTTTGAATCCGCGAGACGGATTCAAAGAATGAAAGATATGAATGATATGTTAGAATCCGCGAGACGGATTCGAAACATGGAAGGGATGAAAGATATGAATGATAGGTTAGAAACCGCGAGACGGATTCGAAACATAGAAGGGAATGAATGATAGAATGAAAGAGTTCGAAATTTGTAAATAGGCACAAATCAGATAAGTAAGAATGGATGACAAGAGTGAAGGGCTCAAAATTTTTGATAATTATAGATAGAACGAGTAAATATTCCTTGTGAAGCGGATATTATTATTGCTATGTTTTGAACTTATATATATGTAAATATATGAATATAATTACGCTCAAGTATTGTATGAAAGGATAGTTGAAAGGATAAATGAGTTATGTGGGTCAAATGGTGAGTACCATTTGAACCCGGTATTTAATGTTTGAAATGGTTAAGTTATTTAATTGTAGGTGAGCATGATGTACGGAAATGTAATGTCACAAACTGGAAGGAAATAGTCAAGCAAAATATGGATAACAAGTCAATGGATTTCGACTTGTGCCAGGTATGAATAAAAGTTATGCATTTAATAGGAGTTTATGACTCGACTAGAGATGGATGCGTCAGGATAGAATACTCGATAGGCATATGTAAGATTGTATTTACAAAGTAGACTTCCGAAGGTCAAACAAAATATAATGATAAGAAATAAAGCAAGTAATAAAATGCAGGTAAAAAGGTGATTGTAGTTTGACTCTTGAGAAGCCGAATGAAGATGAATTGTTAATAATAAAAGAAGTAATAAAAGAATGGATAGATTAGTTCGGTCCATTAAGTAGGTATGAAACATCGAAAACGGTTGATGTGGCAAGAAGTTGTAGCCGTAAGAAATAAACGTTGGATAAATTACAAGCGTGAAATATGTTGATACTCGACTCTAGAGAGTCAAAGTGAATGACAGGTTACGACCCGGGCGAAAGACCTAAGCTTTAATGGAAAGGACAAGTGTACGTGAGGAGCCCTAAAGCATAAAGCGATGAAATTAAATATATGCTTGAATTGACAAGAAGTACAAACATGTACTTCATTATGTGTATTCATAAAAAGAAAGAAGTGGCAGGTTGACTTTGAAAAGTCAAACAAGTTGATAAATAAGTTAAAGAATTGCGGAAGAACAATTATGTATTGAACCATCGTGAATGGGTCAAACAACTAAAATGATATGTTAAGAAATGGTCACGTATAGACCTGATTTGTACAGGTGGAACGCATCAATGTTCTACGAAGTAGTTGAGAAAGTATTAATATATAAATAAGGAACCAGAATGTGATAATCCTAGTAAGGTCAGTGAAAGAATGTTCATAAGCGAAAGCTCGTCACACGGATGAATGAGGTTAATCCGAAACATGGTATGGATGGTGACAAAGAGGACCGGCTCGTTGCTGCATGTTCAAGTACTGCGCCAAGGAAGTAAGGTTAGCAAATTATTTAATATATGAATATAAAATTTTACGCTATGATTGAACTTCTGTATGAATTATTGATAGCACAAAATGTGACATGAAAAGGAAGGTTTGACTCTTATAGGTCGACCAAGGAATGAATTTCAACTCGAGATTAATGTCATCGAGCTGTATGAATGCTAGTGCCTAATAAGTAAACCATGAAACGAGTTTAACCAGCAAGTAGTAAACGTAAGACACAGATGATAGCCGTAAATTGCGGCGGGTTTAAAATAAAAGCTCGCCTTAGACTCTAAAACCCATATGTGAATAGAACTTGAACCTACAAATGTGTTAAAATATGTTATTTGTACGAAGGGACGAAACTCGTTTATAAGTATGTCTATTGTTAGATGATTATATGCATGAATAATTACGATGTGTTGAATGCGTACGAGTGAACGAGATTGTATGCAGAAATGAATGAAATAATGATGACTATGGGATGTGTGACTAGTGTTAATTCTCACAACATGCTTATGTAAGTCTTCCAATGTAACTCGAATGAATGAACAACGAGAATAAAACTAGACGGGTTATAGCAGAAAAGAAAGAGGTTTCGGGGACTAAACCTTCTTTAAGGGGGGTAGATTTGTAACGCCCCAAAATTCGAATTATTTAGTTGCCAGTATGTTAATGCGTTTAAAAGAAGGAAATGTAATAACTAGGTTATTAGACATAGTTAAATTCCTAGCAAAACAAGTAAGGAAATGAAATTGGGTCAATTATGATTAAGTGCCAAACATGAGGGGTTAGTTTTGAATGAATGAAAAGATAAAATATAAAAATTAAATAAAAAACCCCACACCCACACCTGGGCGTATGTGGGTGTTCGACCAGAGAAGAGAAAGAAGGGGGAAACCCCTTCTCAAACCCTAATCGACCAAATTGGATGGATTTTGGCTGAAATCGAACTTGCATGAACAAGATCCTTGATTGTTCAACTCTGGAAATCACTTGGTAAGTTGTAATTTATGATTTGGTGATTTAGTAAGAAGTGGGTTTTGATCAATCCACGAATTTGTCTGAAATTAAGTGTTATTATGTGTTAGAATCACCATACAGAACATGTGTTATGCATGATTTTGATCAATTAGGTGTTTGGAGGTGAAACCCACCATAGGTTGATGTAAATGGCGACATGGGTATATCACCCATGTCTAATCTTTGTTCGATTCTTGATATGTTATGTTATATGTGACCATCTTGCTAGTTAGATTGAAAATGGTATGAAATTGATTTGGTATTTTGTATTGCTAATGTTTGAAAGTAAAGAACTAGGAAGAAAAAGAATGAAAATACTTGTACATTATGCTTAGATATTAGTACGCACGCCAAGTGTTTGATGAAATGGCTAAGTGAAGTTAGAAGGTGAAATTTGTATGCAGGAATTTGGCAATTTGGTTTAGAATGTGATAATGTTGTACTTGATAGCTAAGTTAGCATGAGATATGTGTTTTGGATGGAAATCATGTGGGTAGTTGGTTAATAATGTAATTCGGAAAAAGTATGCTTTAGGAACTAGAACCCTATGCTTGAATGGTGGTGCACACCATGAGTCGGATTAGTGACTTAATGGTAATATAAAAAATGAGTGTGAACTAAGTGTATAGGATATGGACAACTAGTAAAGCATGATGTTACGAATGCATTAAATTGGCTAACTTGGTATGTAATTGTCAATTGTAGGATCATGAAAGCGTTACTATGTGTAAAATTGATCTTGTGAACATCGGATGTAAAATCAAGTAATCATGTAGTTGTATGTACCACATAACATGAATATGAAATGTCTATGACGATACTACAAGTAGTCTATCATTTCAAGATAAATGTGTGTGTGTTCATAAGTTGGGAATAAGTAGGTATAACCGTTGACTTTCTAAAAAAGTCAACGAATATGCGAGTGGCATGATTAGACTTATGAATATGTTTATGAGAATTTAAAGAATCATGTATATGTGTTAGAACAATTATGTGTACGTACGTATGATAATAAATTTGAGTGAGCGAATGTTGAACATTGTGGTTGTCGGTTCATGTCATATGCATGATAAGCTTGACTAATGAAAGTCTATGTAGCTAAGAGCTAGGAATGGATGTGATATGAACGAACATGCATACTAACTATGATATGGACGTAATGACTTAAAATGATAGGAATCCCAACTGACATGGACTCAAGAATGGAAGGCTAACGGATCAAGGGTAAATAAAGAAGCAATGCACAAACTCGGACGCACGAGGTAAGTGATTCTAATTCACTTCTTAGTATGTACGTAGTATTTAATATTTTTGTGTAGAAAAATATGCAAGAATCATGTAATGAATGAGAAGTATTGAGGTAAGTGTTATTTTAGTATAACAAAGGAGTTGTTTATAATGAAAGTAAACTAGTAGGATTAAATAGGTCAAATAATGTATAAAGGGGTTTATAAGCCGTTTGCTTATAAATCAGCTTTTGATGCTACCCGAAGTGATAAGCGGATCCGTAATTAAATTACGGGCGCGTAGGAAAAAGAATCGGGTAAAACGGATCAATAACGAATGAGTTATGTCCGTTTTCGTGAAACTTGGGTTGGCTGGGAATTTTGCCGCAGCAATAAAGGAACTTGCTGTCAAAAAGGGGGCTAGGTGTAGCGTCTATCCCCTAGGTGGGGGCGTCTAGCCCCCTGATTCCGAAAATTGTTTAATTTTTGTTTGTTGGACCCATATAACATGTTTAAACTTGTTATTTAACTACCAAAGCTAACTTTTAAGTTGGTTTTGGTCATAGGTAAATGATGGGAGGGCTAAGTATGGATTTACCCTAGTGTTAATGAAGAAAAAAAACCGTAAGTAGAGGTATCCAGGAACGAGTAAGTAGTAGGTCGATATGTATAATGCCTATATTATGTAAAATTATAATTGTAACCTGTTAGCATAAGTGTATGCGTGTAAAGGTAGTAGGCAAAAGCTCGTAACCGTATATGAACGAACGTAGGAAAATAAGATTGTATAGTCATATGTAGTAACGTATGTAAGTAGGAAGTGGTTGCTAAGAATGCATGTAAGAATTAGGAATGTATACGTTTGTGAATGCGAAATGTTATAAATGTATAAAGGAATGGTATGGAATGGTTTCATTATGTTCGAGCATTAATGATTGCTAATGGTGTGTTTGAGATTGAAATGTATTGCAGGTATATGAACACCGGGTTCTTGAAGTATCGAAGTCGAACTCTGAATAAGAAAATACGAGAGGATAGTTAAATAAATCAAAGTTTCATTGTTAAATGTTATTCACTGTTAGATTATATGAGAATCATGTTGTATAACGTTGTCAATGACTAATGGTTAAGTTATATGTGATGTTCACAGGTATTGCACGTATCTCTACCACTACTATCGAAGATAAGCATGCATTGATCGAGACGCAAATCAAAGATTGTACGGGGAAGAACGGCCACATAGTCTGATTTATGTATTGTCTTGAAGCGTTAATTTAATGTGGTTATTGTTAATCCCTTTTTGTAAATGTTTATCATTTGTATTTGAGCTTTTAAATAAGTAATGGGTCTAAATAAGAAAGAAAATTTTTGGGCTCATATTTTCCGCTGCGACATGTTTAAGTTCTTACAGGGAATCGTTCATTATACGAACGGGTCATGCCCGAATTTTGTAAATAATAATACTTATTTTGAATAAGAAATATGGACGTTATAGTTCGACTCTAAGTATCCCATTTTTTAACAATCTTTTTTTTGTTTGCCATTTAGGTCTAGCAGAGAAGGAGAGAGAGGTAAAACCTAACCGCCTCTCTCTCTCCTTCAAAACCCTCTCTCAAGACACATACATCAAGCCTTTCGGAACCAAACATTGTTTCTTTTCTGGTCAAAACCCATCACCCTAACTACATTGGGGGTGGTGGCGAGCTGGTGTTGGTGGCGTTCATAATGAGAAAGACAAAGTGCATGAGTGGGAGATGATGTTTTGTGATGATGAGCAACCAGCGACGGTTAGGTACCAACGAGCAAATCAACATCATCCAGCAGTTCTGCCAGTGTCATTTCCGTTTTTTGTAGCTGGTGAAGGTTAGTTTTCTTTATTATCGTTAATTGGAAATCGCCTAATATTTATCTCTGTGATTATTGTTGTTTAGATTTTTGGAATTTTGCTAATTTTGTAACACTGGTTTTTGCGATTTAGGGTAAGCTCTAGGCAAACATAAAGGTAAGTAAATTCTTTTTGTTAACCTTTAGAAGTGTTCACACCTATCAGGTATGCATGTTTCAAAAAGTTTGAAGATTACTGAAATAGGAGATCACTTGAGATGAACAACTATTTGACTTCTACAAAATAAAAGAGGGGTTCGTCAAATTGGGTATGGTTACTTCAACTTTGTGTATTTTTATTTAAAAGATTTGGATACTTAAATATCATTTAATTAGTTAAGTTTTGCTTGCGGTGAAGGAGAAGAAGGAGAGGAAACGTCATGCTATGAAACAGAGCCAGTGAAGAAGAAGAAGAAGCGAGAGCCTTGGCCTGAGCTTTGGATGATGGAAATGTTTTCTCCGTTACTTATAGAGTTGTAGTGTACTTGGAGATGGGAAAGGTATGCACCTATTCTAATTGCATCATTCTAAATTTTGTGAATTTGAAGTTTAAACTTTGAAATGCATGCCTGTGAAGTAATATATTTTTTTCCTACTCACATATTGATTGAAATTAGGGTATATTCGACTAATAACAAGGTGAGTTAAACGGTACCTAACATAAAGTAAAGAAAAATTGTCTAGGAATTTGAAGAAACAATGATCTAATTGGACCGGAGTCAATCAGATCAGGGGTTTAGTCTCTGCATAAAAGGGGTTAATCCTCTCGTCGATTCGGGGTTTGGCTAGTTTCCTTCTCCGGTGATCACTGCAAAACAGAAAGCCGTTAGACTCGCTATGGGGAGAATGGGGGTTCTCTCCGTGACCACCCTCCGACGTGAGAATAAGTACCGTGATCTCAAGGAAGAAGATGAAGTAGTAAAAGCGAGTGAAGTGAAAGTAACTTGTGAGATAATACCTGCAGTGCCTTATTTATAGCTGATTTTTGGCAGGAAACTGGTGCGACAGAGATAGTAACGGAAAGTTCTTTTCCGTTTGTTAGTTATTTTTCCTTCCGTTAATCTTCGCACACGGATCGTAGGTCTTGATCAACAGTTGGGGAGTTGCCATGTGGAAAGTGGTTTTGGGTAGATCCTTCTCCAAGTTAGTGCCATCATCGTGATTTAGATGAGTGTCTAGGATTATGCCACGTCATTGTCACACCCCGATTTTTCCACGTATTACCGGTGGGCCCAGTGGGGAGTATCGTGACGTAGTTGATATCATCATAGTCAAACAATACAATTTTAAATGCACAACCGAAGCAAAAGATGAATCACATTACAAACCGAATAAATAGTAATATCAAAGTATCACAACGGACTGTAACGGATCCACAGGCGGATCAAATAAAAAGGAAACATAGTTCATCAGATTTAAAATGCATCTAAGCTTGGGAGACTCTTATTAATGCTAAGGAGAGGCCAGTCTATTTCGATTAGTACCTGCACTTAGACTTTTTGGGAAAATACGTCAGTTTACACTGGTAAATTCAATTAACTGACTCATTTTGAAAATGTTTAAGAAAATTGATTTGAATGCACATGGCACAAAACTTTATATAACTTGGGATAATTATTTATATATAAACTTGTAAAAGAATTACGTGTTACTTATACGTTCAGTAGCCCAGATTGACACCGGGTTAAAGATTAATAGACACACCACATGCTATAGTCCCGCGGCGAGTTATTCCCGAAACCGGCGGTTATACCTTATTATTTATATATGCACTGTCGGGTGTACGCCTACACCCCGTGCTTAGGTCGTGGTCATTTCTTAAAATGATTCCAAGGATATCCGGGACATGGTCATTAACCCCCTAAAGGTTTTAAGCAAACAAAACAATTTAAACGAGCCATTTCAATAAAGTAACCTTCATACGATTAAAAATTAAATGCCCGACCAAGCGGTATTTTATATACCGTTCCCCAAGCCCGTATAGGGAAAAAAAGTTAAAAGTATTTACCTAAGCTAAATATAAATTCAATCCCAGCCGTATATCAAATCAGCAAGTACAGATAGCTTTTACTAGGCTCCTAAATCTGGACCGAAAGTTTTAATAACCTATTAGATTCCTAACGGGTCTTTAATTAAGCCTAAACTTAGACCGGTTAGTTTTAAAAAGAAGATACGGTTCAAAACGCATGATTATGCGAAGACCGGATTAGAATGTGGTTTAGACCCGACAAGCTTGTATACTTGTTTAGTATGGGCAAACTAAACACATTCTGGATTTTGAGATAGAAATGATAAGGCTTGACCCGTTTCGGCTAATTTATGCAAACTAGTTACATAAATCGCACTGAACGCGAATAATGCGTTACGGGTAACCGAATGATTCATGAATAGGTTTTTTAAGTTAATATGCCTTAAATATGTTGTGATATCACTAGGATACCTTCCATTATGCCCAAAATGGATTTAAATTCAAACTATGCCGCGTAGGGGTATTTAGGTCATTTAAAAGGTTATAAAAGAGATTTAATATAAATCTGAGTTTCAGGTCTGATATAAACAGTAAATATACTTAATTTAATAGGTTATATCAGTAGGGTATTACATATATGTGAAATTTACCATTTATAATCAAACTATGCACCGAAGTGGCCTTTTTCTTACTGTTAAAGTATAAAAATTTACTAAAAATATCAGTAGGTGTCAAGTCTTATATATTTAAAATAGTTTTAATACATACTATGCGTTTAAAACGCGTAAAAAAGCGGTTTTAAGCGATTTCCTGGTTTTCTAAAGAAAGCTGATATTTTTATTATTCCAGAAGGCTCAAAATATTTTATTTATCATATTAGATCAGTAGGAAAAGGTTTGGTATCAAAAAGATTTGTAAAACTCATTTTATAGGCCAAAAGGGCAAAACCGGCAATTACCGAACCAAACTTAGAACTCTATGTTATGCTCAGCCTAAAATTAAATAAAAATCTTCATAAATCCCAAAATATTATTTTATATCAGTGGGTAAAAATTTTGGTATAAAAATTTGGGTTTAGATAGGCTATATGCTAATTACGCCGTTTAATTAATAAAAAGCTTTCTAATTACGCTATTGAGCATAACTCTTAATCTAGACTTCAAACTGATGTCAAATTTTAGGGACAAGTTTATAAATCAGTAATGAAGGTTTCCATTATTTTACTTTTTCAAAAATCACGTTTTAAAGTAAAAAGGGTATAATAGTCAACATTTAAGCATTTAACGGAAACATGCATATGAATCGGATAACTAATGAACCAAGTTGTATAATCACAGAGGGTTATACTAATATGTAACCTGGTCCTATTAAAGCTCTAAGGCATTTCTAAACTATGCTTTAATGGGTCAGAACTGAAAGTCAAAGCAAAGTCAAATTATGCGACTTTCGGTTCCGAACCGAGCCTAAACTGAAAATTGTCGGGTTGAACATGTTTAGACATGTTCTTACATTAATTACCAAGTTATATTAGTGATAAAACAGGTTGTATGGCTTCTACATTGTTAATTATGCATTTATGCCAAAGTATGCTTTCTGTTGACTTTTTATAATTAGCTTTGACCCGACAATTGACCTAGTTAGAGTGGGAATCAGAGGGTACCCTTTTAAGGGTTTATTACCCACATAATTACCAACTCATAGGTACTTTCAATTTAAAATTTGACTGGACAAATTATGATTAATTACGAAGTCCAACCTTAATTACGAGGGTTTGACTTTAGGCTAATAAACTAAGTAAAACTGAATCAAGAAAGGTTAAGGACACTTACAAAGGTCCTAAGTATGACTATGGATCCTAAGGAAACTTGCTTGTTGACCAGAGAGCTCCAGAAATCTTCAGAAATTGAGTTTGAATGGTTTTCAAAGTGTATGCCAAAGTGTTGCAACAATGGGTTCTTATATAGTGAGTTTGATTCATCAAGATCATGCCACAATAGCCTATAGATGTTCCTTGATCACTCCCAGGTGTCCCTAGGCATGGAAAAACCATCAAACAAGCCCCTAGAATCGAATACAAGGTTTCTAAGTCGGTTTAACTTGCTGGACTCGCACCTGTGCATGAATTCTGATCAAATCAGGCCGTCGCGCTACGCGACGACATAAGAGAATGTTGGTGGCGTAGCGCCACCATGTAGCTGATCAGGTCAACAAGTTTCAGAATTTACATCTTTGGCCCCTGGTCCTTTTTAAAGTGGTTTTAACTTCATGTTTTGCACTTTTAACCCTCTAACTTGATTTTTTTAAGGACCTTAAGACTTAACCAAACTTTGTTAAGTCCTTGGTTAGCTTTATGTTCACCCGAAAAGCCTTTAATTTCAACGTTGACGCTTTTAACCCCTCGTATACGAATATTATCATAACTTTCTCATACTTTATCGAAACCTTGTGAAATTTTTATCACATATTCTAGTGAGTATAATTTATCGTTACAAAGCCTCGGGTTTGCTAAAAGGTCACTCAGAGGTATACTTTAAACATGTTGACACATTTAACCCCTGTAGTTTGTAATCTCTCACTTTCTTTCACAATTTGCTTCGTATGTTCCATGATTCATTCGTTTTAAGGGTATAAACATCGTGTAGGGTTATTGAAAGGTATATTTATCCATTGTTGACACTTTGTATCCTTATATACATATACTTTCTTCATTTGTCAACTTTAGTCCCTTTAACTTAATCCTTTACACGTTTAAAGTCCATGACACGTGTCAATATAATATTGGACATGAATTTTCGAGGTGTTACATCCTCACCCCCTTAATAGAAATCTTGACCTTGAGATTTACTGAATAAAATGAGGGTACTTCTCTTTCATTGTGGACTATACCTTCCACGTATACTCGGGACCTCTACGGGCATCCCGTTTAACCTTTACAATCGGTACATGCTTCCTTCGAAGCTTCTTAACCTGTCGATCCTCAATTGACAAAGGTTTCTCAACAAGTTTCAGGCTCTCATCTATGTGCACATCTGTATGCGGTATGACTAGTGATTCATCAGCTAGACATTTCTTCAGATTGCAGATGTGGAATACATTATGAATACCACTGAGCTCTTCAGGAAAATTTAACTTATAAGCCACTGTTCCGACACATTCGATGATCTCGAATGGCCCTATATACCTTGGGCTTAACTTACCTTTCTTACCAAATCGCATCACTCCCTTCCAGGGTGATACTTTCAGCAGAACCCTATCACCAACCTCAAACTTTAGAGGTTTACGCCTTTTATCTGCGTAGTTTTTCTACCTATCTCGGGCAGCTTTGAGATGATCTCTTATCTGCACAATCTTATCTGTCGTCTCCAGGACTATATCAGGTCCTGTTAGTTGGACATCTCTAACTTCTGCCCAACAAATGGGCGTTCTGCACTTCCTTCCATAAAGGGCTTCAAATGGTGCAGCTTGGATACTAGAGTGATAGCTATTATTGTAGGAAAACTCGATCAGTGGAATATGATGATCCCAACTTCCACCTAGATCAAAGACATAGGCTCTTAACATATCTTCCAGCTTTTGAATTGTTCGCTCACTTTGACCATCCGTTTGCGGATGATATGCTGTGCTGAAGTTTAGTCGGGTGCCCAAGGATTGCTGAAAGCTTTTCCAGAAATGTGATGTATACCTTTTATCTCTATCAGAAATGATAGATATTGGCACCCCGTGGAGAGATGCAATCTCATCCACGTACAGCTGAGCTAACTTATCTGAGCTGTGTGTTTCCTTAATAGGTAGGAAGTGTGCTGACTTAGTCGATCTATCCACTATCACCCAAATAGTATTATTTCCTTTCTCTGTCATTGGCAACTTGGTGATAAAATCCATTGTCACCATTTCCCACTTCCAGGTGGGAAGTTCAGGCTGTTGTAGCAAACCTGACGGCTTTTGGTGAAACACATCTTAAATCATTAGTGTGTAATGCATTGCGAGTTCCGCCAAGCTCCTTAAATAGGTTTTAGCTCATAAGCTATTTGATCTTGATACATTCGATTCCTTCGAATGATTCTATATATTCAGAGCTTAACTAGCCTAATAATTAACAAATGGGCACACCCTTCCAGGGTGATATCTTTTGTTGAACCTTATTCCTTAACAAGAACTTAGGAGGGTTGCGACTTTTATCAATCCGAAATTTTTTCGCCGATTACTGGCAACTTTCAGACGATTATGGATTTGTATGATCTTATTCATTGTTTCCAAGGCAACTTTCAGATCCTGATAATTGGACTTACCAATCTTTTGTCTAACAATAATTATTTAACATTCCATCTATACAAGGTCCCCAAGGGAGCAGCCTTGATACTTACATAACAACTATATGGAAAAGCTTATTTTAAAGTGAGACGGTTATTCCAGCCAATGCTTAACTAATCTCAAGGAATAGCTAATCCTCACCGCTAGTCGAACAAATCGACGATCCTGGGCAGCTGATGGCGATTCTTACTTGTTGCCTAATTAAGGTTGCGGTAATCAATGCATAAGCAAAATGAACCGTCTTTCTTTATTAACAATACCGAATTCTCAGAATATTGAGTTAGGCTTCATGAACCTCTATTTTAAAACTCACTTAACCAGGGTTTCGATTCTTCCAATCTTGGAGATTTCATAATAATACAACCCTAAATGGGATGTTAATCTTCACTCTACTTGCCTCTCAGAAGGTAAACAGGGTAATCTTAGGAGAAAATAATCAAGACACAAGGAGGTTACAGAGATTTTCCAAATCTCAGGTTCCAGTTCATTTATCATAGTCTATGTCAGATAAGTGACACATTTATGTTACGAGTCCACGAATTCCTTAATCGGAGACATTTACTTGGACAATTCCATTCTGGATATCCTCCTTGAATACCATTGACTGACTTTAGTACCATATGACCATCAGAATATCTTTGTGGTCCCATGCATTAAACATCCATACTGATCAGGCATGGAAGCAATCTATGGAACATATTAAGATACACCAATCCTCATATGGTGCTCTTATCATACCGTCTGGTATTCGCAATCGATAGAGATCAAAGAGATATCAACTATATATGCTGACGCACTTCTTCTAGAGAGAGGATACTTCTAGAATTCTACGATTTGAGGTTTCTGACAGGAACAGAAGAATTGGTTCTTATGATTTTGCCTATAAGTTTTACCTTACACTTAATATCTGGGGTTCTTACGGGAAAATTTCTAAAAGTTTTCTAAGCTTATGGTCTTATGAGAGACTCAGCAGCATCTAAAACCAAACGTATCTCCTAGCAATAAAATCACAATAAGGGATTTATCTGGTGTTATTATTAATGTGAACTGCCTCTAATCACTCGTCGGGAGGGTTAAACGCCTCCATTCTTAATCCGTTTAAACTTAGCTGTAGAATCTTTGACAAATTTTAGGGCAGACTCAGCTTTGACTGGTTGTTTCTTAATCTATATAACGTGAGTAGTTGAGGTAGATCCATAATGGATTTATAATAAGCAGGCTTTGAAATCTTAATGTGCCCTCTTATTGTCGATGCTAACCACCAATAATTATTTGCATTAAGCTTAGATTTTGGGTAAATGGAATAGGGTACTATCTCAGCCAATGAATTAAAATTTGTAACATACTATCGACAGTCTAGAACTTTTTATGGTGAGAGTCAGAAAATTCTTATTCCATCCATTTCATGAAGCGGATAATAGGTCTTTCTAATAAGGTCTTTAGAACTTGGACCATCCCATAATGTATAAGAGGATCTTTTCTTGTGGACTTCATTAATGTCCTCACTAATTAAGGGTATTGCCATCGAATGACTGTGATGCATACCTCACCATGTCCTTTCCAGCATAACCACTGATACACCTAATGGTTTCTACTTCATCCAACGATTTCCTGCAATCGATGGCCCCTTTTTACTATTGAAGTCTCTTGACTTCCAAGAGACGAAGTACTTTTAAGTACATCCTAAAAAGAATGGGGCTCCTTGCCATATATATGATTTTGTTTAGTTCATTCTTTGCATATGAAGTGTGAATAAAGCTCTTCTTATGAGCAGCAACAAGTGTTTTAGAGCAAGTAGCATTCGGCTTCTTAAACCTTTTCGTGACTTTTCTCATAGCCTTTCTAACAGCTGCGTTAATTACAGTTTTGGAGATCAACTCCACTAACATTGAGGTTCACATTTGATGCACCATCAACATTTGTCGCATCTCTAGCATCACGACTGTTGTTTGTCTCTTCTGAGTTTTCCATACTCGAAGCTTTGGTATTAAATACCAAGTTCAACAAGTGCTTAGGCAATCCGTACCATGTGTCTCCTTGGATTGTCAAAGGCTCACCATAAGGAGTCTTGATAACTACTTGCTTCTTATCACACACAATATGGGCTTGGTTACAAGACGACCAATCCATTCCTATCACTATATCGAGTCCCTCTATTTTAACGGAAACGAGGACAACGGAGAAGAATGATTCCTGATGGGTATAAAACATCCATCTAATATTGCTGAAGCAGTCTTTGAGGTACCATCGGCCAATTCTACTTCATACTTAATGCTTAGAGTTTTAACAGACAGATTTAATAATTTACAAAATCTATTGTCTACTAAAGACTTATCTGTACCCGAATCAAATAATACTCTAGCATAAACGTCATTGATCAGGAAAATACCTGTCGTGACATTGTTATCTTGAACGGCCTCTTGAGTATCCATTTGAGAGCTTCCAGCTTTGGTCTTCTTAGCCTCCCCAGGCTTCTTGGTTTTATTTGGGCAATTTATATTGATGTGCCCTATTTCATTGCAACCATAGCAGGTTGTGTCCTTTATGTCTTGGCACTCCAAGGTCTTGTGCCCTTCCTTATTACAAATCCCACAAGGCCTAGCTTGTGACTCTAAAGTGCATTTCCCTTTAGTTTCCTTCTTTGGGCAGCGGGTCTTTATGTGCCTCTTCTCGCCACAACCGTAGCATGTGGCATCCTTCAAGTCCTTGCATTCATGGGTTTTGTGATCCATCTCCTACGGATGCCACATCCCCTGGTCTGTTCATGGAAACATTTTCCGAAGTGCTGCTTCCCGCAGGTTTTACATTTGGGTTTTGCCTCATTTGGCTTGGACTGGTTTAAACCGGCCTTACCCTTTTTGTAACCCTTATTTGGGGTATTATCGCACTTTTGCCTATGATCCTTTAATACTCGGTCCACGCCTTTGTTTACGGCTGTATCTAACATAGCCTGTAACTCAGTGCCCGTTAAGTTCAGTCTTGCATTATTATTCTGATCGACTGGATGATTGTGAACTTCAGATGAGTCAGCCATGGTGAAGCTTTGAAGGCTACAGACTAAGTAGTAATAATTTGTTTAATTATATAGTGAATTGTCGAATTTGATGATTAAATAGCCATGGTGCAAATAAACCATATAGGCCAATAGATAGTATTAAATTTATTTGATTATGTTTTGCCTAGGTTTTTAAATAAACCATCTTTGGCGTTTTAACGGAATATAATCCTTCATATCTATTAGACAGGGGACCTAAGTCACGACTGTCCATGTCGTACCGACATTTTATATATAGCACAAGGGCTTGTTCCAAAGGACTTTTTGATGGCACAGAGGCCTTGTCGCTAGGGAAATTTTAAAACATAATCAATGATCCTTTGGATCGGAAAATTTCATATTTCATTGTCTTGACAAGAAGTTATGAATTAAAACTATCTTTATCATGAATACATCGTAGGCGTACATCTTAAATGGATGTTTTGATGTATACATCATATTCGACGTTTATTGGCTCTGATACCAACCTGTCACACCCCGATATTCCTAGGCATAATCAATGATCCTCCGCATTCCTAGGCTTCGGATGGGGAGGATTTCCATTACGGCTCCTTTGCTTGGCGACATATTAAAAGTATAAAGAATTGAAAGCAATAATTCTCCGAATAGAGACAAGAGTATTCCTATGTTAAGTCTAGACTCAGAAGGTCAAGGAATGTGCTATTGTGTCATTGAGATTAAACACAAAAGGCTAATGTTTAATTCACTCAATGTTGGCTCTGATACCAACCTGTCACACCCCGATATTTCCACGTATTACCGGTGGGCCCGGTGGGGAGTATCGTGACGTAGTTGATATCATCATAGTCAAACAACACAATTTTAAATGCACAGCGGAAGCAAAAGATGAATCACATTATAAACCGAATAAATAGTAATATCAAAGTATCACAACGGACTGTAACGGATCCACAGGCGGATCAAATAAAAAGGAAACATAGTTCATCAGATTTAAAATGCATCCAAGCTTGCAAGACTCTTATTGATGCTAAGGAGAGGCCAACCTATTTCGATTAGTACCTGCACTTAGACTTTTTGGGAAAATACGTCAGTTTACACTGGTAAATACAATTTACTGACTCATTTTGAAAATGTTTAAGAAAATTGATTTGAATGCACATGGCACAAAACTTTATATAACTTGGGATAATTATTTATATATAAACTTGTAAAAGAATTACATGTTACTTATACGTTTAGTAGCCCAGATTGACACTGGGTTAAAGATTAATAGACACACCACATGATATAGTCCCGCGGCGAGTTATTCCCGAAACCGGCGGTTATACCTTATTATTTATATATGCACTGTCGGGTGTACGCCTACACCCCGTGCTTAGGTCGTGGTCATTTCTTATAATGATGCCAAGGATATCCGTGACATGGTCATTAACCCCCCAAAGGTTTTAAGCAAACAAAACAATTTAAACGGGTCATTTCAATAAAGTAACCTTCATACGATAAAAAATTCAATGCCCGACCAAGCGGTATTTTATATACCGTACCCCAAGCCCGTATAGGGAAAATAAGTTAAAAGTATTTACCTGAGCTAAATATAAATTCAATCCCAGCCGTATATCAAATCAGCAAGTACAGATAGCTTTTACTGGGCTCCTAAATCTGGAACGAAGGCTTTAATAACCTATTAGAGTCCTAACGGGTCTTTAATTAAGCCTAAACTTAGACCGGTTAGTTTTAAAAAGAAGATACGGTTCAAAACGCATGATTATGCGAAGACCGGATTAGAATGTGGTTTAGATCCGACAAGCTTGTATACTTGTTTAGTATGGGTAAACTAAACACATTCTGGATTTTGAGATAGAAATGATAAGGTTTGACCCGTTTCGGCTAATTTATACAAACTAGTTACATAAATCGCACCGAACGCGAATAATGCGTTACGGGTAACCGAATGATTCATGAATAGGTTTCCTAAGTTAATATGCCTTAAATATGTTGTGATATCAGTAAGATATCTTCCATTATGTCCAAAATGGATTTAAATTCAAACTATGCCCCGTAGGGGTATTTTAATCATTTAAAAGGTTATAAAAGAGATTTAATATAAATCTGAGTTTCAGGTCTGATATAAACAGTAAATATACTTAATTTAATAGGTTATATCAGTAGGGTATTACATATATGTGAAATTTACCATTTATAATCAAACTATGCACTCAAGGGGCATTTTGGTAATTTCACATAAGGTTTAAGGGTCAAATCTGGAAATCTGAGTTTAAAACTTTTGCTTACTGTTAAAGTATAAAAATTTACTAAAAATATCAGTAGGTATCAAGTCTTATATATTTAAAATAGTTTTAATACATACTATGCGTTTAAAACGCGTAAAAAAGCGGTTTTAAGCGATTTCCAGGTTTTATAAAGAAAGCTGATATTTTTATTATTCCAGAAGGCTCAAAATATTTTATTTATCATATTAGATCAGTAGGAAAAGGTTTGGTATCAAAAAGATTTGTAAAACTCATTTTATAGGCCAAAAGGGCAAAACCGGCAACTACCGAACCAAGCATAGAACTCTATGTTATGCTCAGCCTAAAATTAAATAAAAATCTTCATAAATCCCAAAATATTATTTTATATCAGTGGGTAAAAATTTTGGTATAAAAATTTGGGTTTAGATAGGCTATATGCTAATTACGCCATTTAATTAATTAAAAGCTTTCTAATTACGCTATTGAGCATAACTCTTAATCTAGACTTCAAACTGATGTCAAATTTTAGGGACAAGTTTATAAATCAGTAATGAAGGTTTCCATTCTTTTACTTTTTCAAAAATCACGTTTTAAAGTAAAAAGGGCATAATAGTCAACATTTAAGCATTTAACGGAAACATGCATATGAATCGGATAACTAATGAACCAAGTTGTATAATCACAGAGGGTTATACTAATATGTAACCTGGTACTATTAAAGCTCTAAGGCATTTCTAAACTATGCTTTAATGGGTCAGAACTGAAAGTCAAAGCAAAGTCAAATTATGCGACTTTCGGTTCCGAACCGAGCCTAAATTGAAAATTGTTGGGTTGAACATGTTTAGACTTGTTCTTACATTAATTACCAAGTTATATTAGTGATAAAACAGGTTGTATGGCTTCTACATTGTTAATTATGCATTTATGCCAAAATATGCTTTCTGTTGACTTTTTATAATTAGCTTTGACCCGACAATTGACCTAGTTAGAGTGGGAATCAGAGGGTACCCTTTTCAGGGTTTATTACCCACATAATTACCAACTCATAGGTACTTTCAATTTAAAATTTGACTGGACAAATTATGATTAATTACGAAGTCCAACCTTAATTACGAGGGTTTGACTTTAGGCTAATAAACTAAGTAAAACTGAATTAAGAAAGGTTAAGGACACTTACAAAGGTCCTAAGTATGACTATGGATCCTAAGGAAACTTGCTTGTTGACCAGAGAGCTCCAGAAATCTTCAGAAATTGAGTTTGAATGGTTTTCAAAGTGTATGCCAAAGTGTTGCAACAATGGGTTCTTATATAGTGAGTTTGATTCATCAAGATCATGCCACAATAGCCTATAGATGTTCCTTGATCACTCCCAGGTGTCCCTAGGCATGGAAAAACCATTAAACAAGCCCCTAGAATCGAATACAAGGTTTCTAAGTCGGTTTAACTTGCTGGACTCGCACCTGTGCATGAATTCTGATCAGATCAGGCCGTCGCGCTACGCGACGACATAAGAGAATGTTGGTGGCGTAGCGCCACCATGTAGCTGATCAGGTCAACAAGTTTCAGAATTTACATCTTTGGCCCCTGGTCCTTTTTAAAGTGGTTTTAACTTCATGTTTTGAACTTTTAACCCTCTAACTTGATTTTTTAAGGACCTTAAGACTTAACCAAACTTTGTTAAGTCCTTGGTTAGCTTTATGTTCACCCGAAAAGCCTTTAATTTCAACGTTGACGCTTTTAACCCCTCGTATACGAATATTATCATAACTTTCTCATACTTTATCGAAACCTTGTGAAATTTTTATCACATATTCTAGTGAGTATAATTTATCGTTACAAAGCCTCGGGTTTGCTAAAAGGTCACTCAGAGGTATACTTTAAACATGTTGACACATTTAACCCCTGTAGTTTGTAATCTCTCACTTTCTTTCACAATTTGCTTCGTATGATCCATGATTCATTCGTTTTAAGGGTATAAACATCGTGTAGGGTTATTGAAAGGTATATTTATCCATTGTTGACACTTTGTATCCTTATATATATACTTTCTTCGTTTGTCAACTTTAGTCCCTTTAACTTAATCCTTTACACGTTTAAAGTCCATGACACGTGTCAATATAATATTGGAGATGAATTTTCGAGGTGTTACAGTCATCTTCGGTTATAACCGAATGGCCATGCACGATGAGCATCTAAGGCTTTCTAGAAGATCTACAGTTGTAAATCGTTATGCCCTTGCCATGTGTCCATCTCGTTGTAACAGAAAAGGTTCCTTTGTTCAAGTCTTTAGTTCAGACGCGCGGAGATGTTTAGGATTTTATCTTCAAGTCTAACTGTTCCCTTGCGCGAGCCCGCGCAAGGGTGTTAGTTGAATGTTTGTTTGTCCTTTTCTTCGGCGCGTGGTTATCGAAGACTGTTTTCTTTTACATCTTGTTTAGAACCGCTGCGCAGCCGCGCACGGTCTTGTTAAAGATGTTCTCGAAATGAGGCTATGGTATGGTCTTATGCGCCTGCGCAAGGTTTTTTGGGACCATACTCCTTCACTATTGATCTGTTTCTTTCCAAATCCTGTTTAGGACCGCTGCGCGGTCGCGCAGGGTCTTGTTCAAGATGTTTTTTTGGAATAAGGTTGTGGTATGGTCCTATGCACCTGTGCAAGGTTTTTGGGACCATACCCTTTCAGAATTTTTGTTAAAAAGTGGGAGCGTCTTCTCACAATTCAAAGGCAAAAAACACTAATGGCAAACTTTTTCTTCGTACAAATTGAATAACGTAGTCTTAAAGTGGTAATTGGTGGCTTGCTTATTGTTTTATTCATCTCCATCATTGTACCTTTATGCGGCTTTAGTTAATATTGTATGTTTAACTTCACTTTTTCCTTACTCAAGTAATTTGATGTATGCTCACCCATTGTAATTATTTGACTGGTGGCCATAATTTTTGATGTTGTGTATGTTTGTGTTAGCTAAACATAGTCCTTAGGTTAGAGGTACCGTATCGATATAGTAAAGAACCGAACTTATACTGATCTAATATCGTCCACGTCACGCTGGTACGTAACTTTGTAGTTGTGTTTATACTGAATTCCTGCCGCAAAAAATTAATTGGTTTGAATTTAATCGTTAATTTTTAGTTTCATTGAAGGGGAGTGATGCATAGAGAAGCTGTAGGAAATGGTTGATGAGGCCTTGAGGTTATTTGAGGATATACATATTTGCTCAAAGATACATTATAGTTTGTGACTTCATTGAGGTTAGAACAGTGCTACACTCAAATTGAAACTAAAAAGTTTTACTCATTTTATATAATGGAATTTGGCGTATAGCTTTTCTAATTTTATATATATGGACTTATAAAAGTGGGTTGTGGAATTTCACATTAATAGGTATGCTCTGAATACATATTTAATTTATAAAAATGTGACAATACTTGAATGGACATGCATTGTTTCACCAAATATTCACTGATAATCGTTGATCGCCGCAACGCATGGCTACACCTTTGTGCGTATATTTCTGACCTAGGTGATCATCGTGCGCTAGAGCAGTTACGACAGATTTTGAGGATACTTACATCTCTTAAAGTTGTGTCGTTTGTTCCGTTGCAATCATGTAGAGATCCTACGTCGTTGTGTTTATTGCCGTTTGGAAGGTTGAAGGTTTTAGAGCTTCGTGGATGTGATCTGTCTACGTCTGCTGCAAGAGGATTAACTGAACTTAGGCATACTTTGGAGAAGATTATATGTCACAATTCAACTATAAGGTTGATTTTTCATTCTTTTTTATAAACTCAATTTTTTAGTTATTATAGTATTATTTGTCGCAGTTCAACTGTATGATTGATTCTACATTACTTAGAGGAACTTAATTGTTTAGTTACTATAGTATTAGACTGTTAGCTGAATTCTAGGCTGATTTTGCATATCATGATGAACTCAATTTGTATCAAACTGTTAATATATATCGTTCTAAACACACTCTGGAGAAGATTATTCGTCAAAGTTCACTTTATGATTGATTTTACAATTTTTGATGAACTCGATTGTTCAGTTGCAGCAGACTGTTACTTCTAGTTCTAGACATGCTCTTCATCTTTCCATTAATTCCATCTTCCATATTTACAATTAAATAAAACTTGGAAGAAGCCGGTTCAGTGCGCCGCAACGCGGCGCCGTGTATAAACCTAGTATGAGTTTAAAACAAAGAAGAATTATTATTTTAGTCATGTAATATATATAATTAGTTTAAGAAGAAATTATTTGAAAACATAAAAAAACTACTTTTTTTTTTTTAAATATTTGACATAACATATTAACTATATTATAATTACCAACTTTTTTTTTGTCTTTTTTGTGTTTTATATTTTTAAATTCTTTTAGCACTCAACTTTTAGCATTGACGATTACAACCTCTTAACTTTTTAAAGACTTTGTAATTGTGTGTTTACGAGTTTGTTTTTATGTACGTATCCATATAAATATTCAACTTGATTTACGTTTCGACGTAAATTTGTTCAGTTGGTCTACGTTTTGACTTAAATTTTATTTATTTTTCGGGAAATGAGTCGGGTCAAATATAATACGTTTTCGTGCTTATTTTTACGTATGCTTTTAATTAGTCTACGTACTTTTTGACGTAAATTTTGCTCGGAAATGAGTCGGGTCAAATATAAGACGTTTTCATTTGACGTATAAATTCAAGTCACTTTATGTCTCGGCAACGGTGCAATGCGCTGTACCATTCTTTAACTTTAAAAAAACACTATTTTTTACGTACTTCTTTTTATGGACGTACAAATTCAAGTTGGTTTACGTTTCAATGTTTTTTTTTTTGGTGAAAATATGAAACGTTTCATGCTTATTTTTGTGTATGTTTTTCTGTTGGTCTACGTTTTGATGTAATTTTTTTTGAAAACCAGCCGAGTCAAATATAATACGTTTTCATTTTACGGTATAAATTCGAGGTAATTTACGTTTTAACGTCGCGGCAACACGCTATGTTTCTATTTAAGTTTTGTTAAATATTGGATCGCCCCCGCCGTGAAATACGGTCGCCGCGAAACACGTGTGTAACCTTGGTTTTAAAAAGCGAGAGGCACACAAAAGCGACGAGGTGTAAAAATAAGGCGCGAAGCGCAAAAGTGGTGAACTTTTCATACCCGAGGCGCAAGAAGACTATGTAATTTTTTATATATATCCTATAGGTTTTTAGTATCTCTTATCTAACATATAGTTATAACTAAGGTTTATATATGATTTTACCTACATGTACAAACCAAAAAATCTATTGTCCAACACTTTCATGCATAAAAACACCTAAAATACATAAGCCGCACGCCTCAGACCTCCAAAAACCAAAAAAAAAAACCGATTTTCTTGCGTTTTGTGGAAAAAAACGTGCCTCAAGTGCCCTGAGGTGCTGAGGCATGCGCATCTCGTGCACCCACAGGATGTAACGCACCAGTTATTGTATAAATTGTAATAATTGTAGTAGCTATCTCAAATAAAGAATTCCACTTTTCACATCTCAAACTTTGAAGTCATTGAATACCGACTAGTCATAAATCAAAAATTAAAAACACCCATTTATAATGAGTAACTTTTAAAACAACCTATATAAAAAAAGAATCATTAAATACCCCAACCCTTTTAAGGAAAGGGTTTAAAGTTGAATTATTGAAGATCAAAAAATTAAATTATACAGTTGGACTGGTCCTCATTCCGAGTTCCACTGCAAAGAAATGAAGGATAGTGGTGACTGCCATGTTAGATGAGGAGCCATATTTACAAGATTGCCCTTTGGGATTGATATGGCCAACTATTTATTATATTTGTTAATTGAGTAAATTACGTTTTTAGATCATGTGGTTTGACCTAAATAACCATTTAATTTATTAGTTCTACTTCTACTTTTTCTGTAGGGGTTAAATTGGGATGTTCCGTGTGTTCTTAAAACGGTAATGGACTAAAAAAGTATGAAGAGAGAAACAAGAATGCTTGAACGTAAATTCTAAAACCATTGAATTTGTTTATAGTTTAAATGTGTCAACATGAAAACATACATACTTTGGTTATGTGCATTTTAAAAAAGGAGAAAACATATATGATATCATCATCATCATCATACTCAGTAAATCCCACCAATAGCAAAGCAAAGCTGAGGTAGGGTCTGAGGAGGGTAAGATGTAGACAGCCTTACCTCTACCCACGTAGGATAGAGAGGCTGCTTCCAGTGAGACCCCCGACTCGATTGTAGTTTTGCATCAAGCCTTGGACATAAGGCACATAACACTTAGCAATCGGGACAAAGACCGATTGGTGCATGTACCCCTTGTCTTTTGGCTATCAACGCCACTACATGATGCATGATTAACCGTCCGTCGCTTTTAACGTTATTTTCACGAAATTAGTAAAATAACGTTAAAATTAGTTCAATTTCACTTTTGCCCCCTAAGCGCCCACACATATATACATTCATAAGTATATATCATATATATTTTTTTTTTTTCGACCAACATTTTTTTTTTATTTTTTATAATAATAACATATATATAAGGCCAAACAAATTACACCAAGATAGCCGGTAAGCGGGCAACAAGTTGCGCCGCTACCCCCTTTTGAATAGCGAAACCTAACCTAGTAAAAACGAAACCCCGATCTCTAGGAGACGAAATGTTGCTGTGAACAACCCGTTGGACCCGTTCAAGAAATCGGATGGCTTCTGGGGCTAGCGAGCCAAAGGTATCAAAGGCAAAAGGGATAAAGGAATGTTGATTATCCTCGCAGGCTTTTGCGTGTTTGTCCATTTTCTTTGCTGCCGCCCTTGCAATCGCCTGACCAGGGACAAAACCTGTATCCCGAAAGCCTACAAGGGGGGAAACCCCGGTAAGATCAACACAAGCGTGTTTACCTGCATCCCACCCGAAAACTAAAACGTCCGCGGGGCGCAATGTGGATCTTCCTTCCCTCGGATCTGTCAAAAAGTTTACGGGGGCTTCTTTCTTCACCGAGATCCCCGCCCGTTTGAGGATGTCCCCCAAGACATCCCGCACCCAGTCGTGCCTATACTTAAAACCTGGCAGTTCTTTACAGTGCAGAGCATGCTCCCCAAATTGGTCTAAGCAAGCTTTCCGGCAAATTGGGCATTGCTCATCATCAGGGAACAAAGGAACCATGAGCCGATATTTTAAGATAGCACGATATTCAACGGCTGACATCTTTTGGCCTAAGCCCTCGATGGGGATGACCGATAGAAAATCTTGGGCGTGGGGGCCCCGCAAGCATTCTAGGACGGCGTTCTGACGGGGGGTCGTACAGAAATCTGATCCAATATTTTGAGCGATACGACAAAACAGAGCACTCGCCAAAGTCTTCTGGGTCTTCGGTGGGGCGGTGTCCCTGTTAGCGAAACCGCCAATATCCAAATCCGGGAGGTGTCTATGCAACTCCCCCAGAGCCATGTCATAATCCCCATCCATTCCAACAACCCCACTCTCGCGCAAGATGTGATCTTGCAGCCCCCATGATTGAGCTCGCGAGGCAACAAAACCGTAAATGGAGACATCCATGGCCGATAGAAGCCCCAGCCCCCCCCATCTTACAGGGCAGAGAAGCAACCCGCCACTGAAAATCCCCAAAAAATGGACCCCCACACACCACAATGTCCTCTATAGCCCCCCGTAGCCCTTTATCGAATAAGGATACCGCCTCCTTTACAAACATAGGTTGACAAGTTCGCAGACAAAAAAGGAGCTTGGCGACACCCATGCAAGAGCGCAGCAGGAGAAGCTCACTTTGCGGGTCTCGGAGTTGCGAAAGACTACTCATAAGGTCCACTGCCCGGGAAGCTCGCCGCGCAGCCAAAGCACTAATGAAACTGGGGTCCCGGCTCACAGCTCCCCCAAGGAGTCTCACGCCCCCCGTTGGTCTTCCAATCTCCTTCGGGAATAAACTAGCCTCCAATTTTTCTCCATTGCAAGACGGCCAATATACCTCTGTTTTTTTTATGTTAAGCCGAAGCCCCAAAGGTGGCCCCTCAGATTGAATGATAGCCAGAGCCTTTGCTACCTCAGATGTTTTACCCATAATAGTACCATCATCCAAATACCACGCGTGGAAGGGGAGGGTGCAACTGTCTCGTATACGTTGTGTGAGGGGATGCAAGACAAGGGCGAACAAAAGAGGCCCCAAAGGATCCCCCTGCTGGACCCCCGTGGACGACCCAATACAGTCATTACCCACATAAAGCCTAGCGGTTTGCCCATAAAGAAAATGTACCCACGGAAATATAGACGGGCATCGAATCCCAACCTCCCGCAAAAGAGCTGTGCGATCCACTAGGTTGAAAGCATTGGAGAAGTCAACGGTAAGCATGGCGAAGGCCCCATCATCGTGAAAGGCGTTAAGGAACCTGTTCGCGCTATGGAGGATAGCTTCAGCCCCATGGCGAAGGCCCCATCATATATGTTTTTTTTTTTTTTTTTTTTTTTTTTTTACATTAAAACATATATGATATATACTTATGAAAAAAAAACAATAAACATTAAATGTAATTTTTTTTTAAATTCACTTTGTCAATTCTCATTAATATATTTAGCCCCCCAGCAGGCAGCAGGCTATTTTCAACTTTTACGTCCCTTTCTATTTCTTGTATTTTACACCAATCTTAATGACTATAGCATTCAATGGGAGAAGAAAACCAGACCCAATCTTTAATTCTTTCACTTCACAAAAGCCAGACTGCATTTGTTCAAATTCCTTATAGTTAAATGTAAAAATATACATCACTTAGCAAGTTCATAAACCGTTGGAACCGAGTGAATCATCTAAACCGTGAATCATCTAAACCGAAGCAAGTCAGCCAGTTTAACCGATGTAAGATCCAAAGGGTTCAGTTTTAACATTTCCACGGTTTTAACGCTCCGGTTCGATTTGAGAAATATTCCCAACAACACATAAAACAAAAGAATGGTCTCAACACAAAAAAAAAATAAATAAATAAATAAATAAAAAATAAATAAATAATAATATTCTGCATGAATAAATTATCTTTTACATGGATTGTAACACCATTTAACACCCTCTGCAGCTTCTTTTTATGCCACTTTTTTATATCTATATTCTATATTAAACCCCTTTTTGGATCTATCCCCACGTACTCATATGCTCCATGTTCACAGAGAGAGAAAGAGAGATCTGAAATGATTCAAAGCTGATGATTCTTTCATCTACATGAATACCAGATGTCAAGACTATGAGTTGTACTCCAATGATCCCAAAGTATGTGGTGTCAAGAAGCTGTTGATCTGTTGTTCAGGTTAGTGAACAGTGAAAAGTATCCCAAAGTATGGTGTTGTTGTTGTATATCTGACTGAAAAAAGGACCACAATGATGCATTGTTCACATGTATGTTACCATCTTTCTTCATGCTCATCATGTCTTTGAATCAGTTTTCACTCACAAAAACACCTTTAAAATCCCCATTTTTTTAATAGAACTTTTGATTCTTTGAACATGAATCAAGAACAGTTATCTAACAACATTTCTGGAGTGATCTCAACCATTGATCCAATGGTGAACCTCACCATCAAGATTTCAAACTCATCAACTAACTCTCCAACTCTTATTTCACCAGCATCTTCAGCTTTTTATTCAGCACTCCAGTCTCCTTACATATCTCCAAGAGCCACCATAGATGACTCAAATCCACCATCATCCACCACCACCACAACCACCACCACCACCACCACACCTACCACACCACTATCCTCTACCTCTGATGACATTCCAAGCACTTCTTACAGTTTTTCTGACCCCACAAAGCTCACAGTACCTCGTATCTCATTCTCATTTCCTGTACCTCGGATCTCTGTCACAAAAGGGTCTGTTTCACCAGCTTTGAGCTCCAAGTTAAGGAGTTGTGATGTTTACATAGGGTTTCATGGTAAAAATCCAAACTTGATAAGATTCTGCAAGTGGGTCAGATCAGAACTTGAACTTCAAGGCATTGCTTGCTTTGTTGCAGACAGATCAAACTATGCAGATACTCAAAGCCATGAGGTTGCTGATAGGGTCATTTGTTCAGTCTCATTTGGGGTTGTGGTGGTTACAAAGTACAGTCTTTTGAATTATCTTGTTAGTGAGGAAATAAGGTTTTTTGGTCAAAAAAAGAACTTGATCCCAGTGTTCTTTGACACTAATTTGAATGAAGTTGCAGATCTTCTAGATGGTAAAGATTGCAAAGAAGCTATTGAGTTGTTGATGAAATGTCATGAGGTTGTTAAAGTGGAAGCAAATGAGGGGAATTGGAGGTGTTGTGTGGGTAAAACAGTAGGGATCTTGAAGGGGAAATTAGGGAGAAAAAGTGTTGCAGATAAAGAAAGTGAGAATCTTGATGAAATCCCATTTTGTAAAAATAGATTTTTTGTTGGTAGAGAGAGAGAACTTGCAGAAATTGAGAATCTTTTCTTTGGATCTGGTGATGTTCAAGAAAATGAAAGTATGACTGAAGGATTAGCAGATGAGGAAGATGAAGTTTTGATGGGGCGAAAGTTGTTAAAAGGGTCGAAATACAAGAAAGCGAAGAGTAGCGTTGTGTGCATCAATGGCGGACCCGGAATGGGGAAGACAGAGTTAGCATTGGAATTTGCTCACAGGTTTTCACAGAGGTACAAATTGGTTATTTGGGTAGGTGGAGAAGGTGAGTATTTAAGGCAGAATTTACTGAATTCGTCATTAATTATCGGGGTAGATGTAAGTGCAGATGGTGAGAAAGAAAGAGGTCGGATTAGGAGCTTTGATGAACAAAAAACCGAAGCATTCAAGCGGATAAGACAAGAGTTGTTTCGCGATATGCCGTATTTGTTGATCATAGATAATCTTGAAACCGAAAATGAATGGTGGGAAGGGAAGGATTTGCATGATTTGATACCGAGAAACACCGGGTCGACCCATGTAATTATAACAACTAGACTTCCGAAAGTAATGAGTTTTCGGACAATGCAACTTCAACCTTTACCGCTATCCGATGCATTGATGTTAATCACAGGGAGACGAAAGAAAGAATACCCGGCTCAAGAGGTTGAAATTCTTAAGAAATTTGATGAGAAATTGGGTAGGTCGAGTTTCGGGTTATGGGTAATCAGTTCTTTGCTATGTGAACTTACGATATTGCCCTCCGCTCTATTTCAAGCCATTAACCAGATCCTTGTAGATGAAACAACGTCTCGATTTGATGAACCATTTTGGGAAAACAATTATTTTCTCCTCAAAGTTTTGATCTTTTGCATTACACTTTTGAATGGAACCAAGAATCACCTTGCATTAAGGATGCTTTTATCGGGCGTTTGGTTCGCTCCATCGCCAGTTTCATCAAACTTACTAGCAGCAGCAGCTAGCCACATGAGCCCGCCCACAAACCGGTTCAAGAAATGGGCCAAAAAGACCAACTTAACTCTCTTTTGTTGTTCCGGTTTCATAAACAGCCAATCGCGGAAAACAGAACACGATTCTGCTCTTCTTTTGGTCAAGCTAGGACTCGCGAGAAGAAGCAACACGCAACCCGGATGCTGCATCATGTTCCACTCCATAACCCAAGTTTTCGCCAAAAGAAAAGGCGGGGTACTTGCCGCAAAAGCAACCATCCAAAGCACAAGGAAGATAGGAAACCAAATCTTGAACATAGACCATCTTTGGGCGTCCGCTTTCCTAGTTTTCGGCTACAAATCCGACCCACCGCTAGTCCAACTCAAGGCTCTTCAAATGGTTCAATATATCAAAAAAACAGCTCTCCCATTAGCCATCACAGCATTCACCACATTTTCCAGATGCAACTCAGCATTGGAGCTGTTAAAAATCTGCACGAACGCGCTCGAAGAAGTGGAGAAGTCATTTGTGTCTCAGATAGAGGACTGGTGTCATGGATCTTTATGCTGGAAGAAGAAGAAGTCAAACTTGAACCAGAAAATGGATGAGTATGTATGGCAAGATGTGACACTATTAAAGGCCACATTGCTAGAGACCAGAGCTAAGTTGCTGTTGAGAGGTGGTTATTTTGATTATGGTGAAGAGCTTTGTAGAACTTGTATTAGTATCAGGACAGTGATGCTTGGGCATAATCATGCTCAAACTTTGGCTGCTCAAGAAACTTTGTCTAAGTTGGTTCGTTTAAGGTGTAAAATATAAATGTGGATCAACTTTTGTATATTGAACAGTATTTCCCTAAATTGTAATATTATAATTTTGTTCATAATCTTCCTCAAAAGTTATTTATTTGATAGGAAAATGGGTTTTAATATGTGATTCCATGCCAAACAAACAAATAAAATCATTTTTATCATAAGAAACCAAAATATTATAGCTAAAGAAACCAAAATATTATAGCTAAAAAATAATACTTTTCTTGAAATGTAACTGAACCTGGTTCTTTAACGGCAATCAGGTTTTCTTACATTTGGATAAAAAAATTCAATGATCTTCAATTTTTATTAAATACAACTGCATTTTACAAAATACAAAGTAATACTACAAATTTTTTTTAAGTTCTTTAGTTTTTTCCAAAATATAAGACTAAAGGGTATGGGGAGGCTCATCCCCTTGGGGATGAGCCGCCACGTCAGCGCCACGTAGGCTCGGCTTGGAGGGGATGAACCTAAGGGGTGAGGGATGAGCCCCTTTATGTATGTATATATATGTATGTATGTATAGGTTATTGTGAGAGATGTGAGAGAAAGGAGGCCCGTCTAACCCGGCTGTGGGGAGCCGGTTGTGCCGAGCCAAACCTCAGGGGGGCGGTGTGGGGGACCGGCGCCGGTCCTAGCCGGGCCTAGCCGGCCCCCATACCCTTTAGTCTAATAGAACCCGGTTTTTAACTAGTTAGTCATTTTCTATTACACTGAAATAGTGGCCAAAGCAAACTTTATAGTTCCGGGTTTTTGATACAAAAGGCTAAGTTCTATAACCTTAAAATCTTTTTTCAAAGTTTCATTAAACACTGTTTCATTTTTGCAAAAGGTTGTTTCTTTTTGAAGCAGTTTCGGAGTGTGCTGATGAATGGATAAGCTCGGGTAGCGTGACTTGTGAGGAAGCGGTTTAGCGCTACCAGGCTGTCGTTGAGGGTCTGAACTTCTTTGATTGAGGATGGGGAGCTTGGTTTAAAAAAGCGCGAAGCACACAAAAGCGACAAGGTCTAAATTTAAAGCGCAAATCGCCAAAGCGGAGGGCTTTCATACGCGAGGCGCAAGATGCTTATATACATATATTTTTTATATCTCCTATAGGTTTTTAGCATCCCTTACCCAAAATAGTTATAAATAAGGTTTAAATATATTTAATATATAAATCACTTAAATGCACACCCATTTTAGCTAGATGTATAACAGTTTAAATCACAAAAACACCTTCTGTACAAGAAGCGCGAGCCTCAGTGGGATTTTTTTTTTCCAAAAAAGCTCGTTTTTTGTGCGCTTTTTATACAGAGCTCGCCTTATGTCACACAAGGCGCAACTCTTTGCGCCTAGGGTCGCTTTGCGCTTAAGTGCACTTAAGGCGCACTTTTTTAAACCAAAATGGGAAGGGCATGCATTCAATGGCCTGCACCTTTTTAGGATTGGCGCGGAAGCCATCCTTTGTGATGATAACGGCCAGAAATTTCCTTTCTTCCATCTCGAAAGAACATTTCTCAGGATTGAGCTTCATCTTGATGCTTCGGAGGGTCTCAAAAGTTTTTTTTTCAATATCTTTGAGCATGAGATCCTCCTCCACGCTCATGATGACGTGGTCATCCATATAGATCTCCACGTTTACGCTTATGTAATTCTTGAACGCCATGTCCATGAGGCGTTGGTAAGCAGCTCCCGCGTTTCTAAGGCCGAAAGGCATCTTTATGTAACAGAACATACTCATTTATATTTCGAACACAGTTTTGTCCTCGTCATTGAGGGCCATTTGGACTTGATGGTATCTCTGGTGTCCAGACTACATATCAAATGAAAAGGCACGAGAGAGTCTACCTTTTTGTCAATTTCGGGAAGCGGGTAGTTTTCCTTGGGGCAGACCTTGTTGAGATCCTCGTAGTCGATGCACATGTGCTAGGATCCATTACCCTTGGTGATCATGACAGGATTGGTGACCCAGGTCTGATATCTGACCTCACGGATAATGCCTGCGTTTAGGAGGTTAGTGACCTACTCGTTCATGGCCTCCGTCTTGTCTACTCCCATGTCCCGCCTCTGCTGCATGATTGGCTCGACATATTTAAAGGTGCTTAATTTGTGCTTCGCTAGATCGCGTGGGACCCCAATCATATCCAGCGTTGGCACGCGAAGACATTCATGTCTTTGAACAAAACTTGCTTCAGGTGGGTGCAAATGTTCTCCGAGATTGTGGGCCCTAGCATTATCGTTTGCTCCGGAAATTTCAGATCGATAGCCTATTTTTCTGGCTCGGTTTTGTCTCTTATAGACTTTTGCGGGCCGTGCCTCCTCAATTACAAGGCACTCTCGGTTGGCATAGATAAATCCTACCCTTGTCTCAATAGGGAAACCTACTTCGTCGTGGGCGGTAGATGCAACTGTGTTGAAGTCCTCGAGGGCATCTCTGCTTAGGAGGATGTCATGTTTGGAGTTGGAGGGTAGAACTAGAAAGTCTACCATCTTGAATGTTTCTCATATCATTGAGGGTGACTAGGATGGAAATTTGACCAAGTGGCAACATAACCCCGTTGTAGAAGCCAGATAATGGCGCATCAACAGGCTCTAGACAGGCTTTGTCGTCCTCATCGAGTTGGTTGAAGCATTCCTCATACATGATGTCCGAGGTGCTTCCACCTTCGAGGAAAGCGTACTAGTGACATGTAGTGGCCGAATAGAGCCAAGATGACTAAAGGCGTTTGAAGGTGGGGCCACCCCGCACAACCGGAAAGATGACCTATTGTTCCTGCCAGTTTGCGAACTGCGGGTGTTGTCTCTTGTTGTTGTTGCGGGGTATTTTCTTCCCGCCCTAGATCATGTAAGCATTGAGGTCCTAGACTTTTTTATTTGAAGGCCCTTCGTCATGATGCGTGTCCAGGTTGTGGGTTCCCTTCTAGACATTCTTGAGGAGTTGGGTGAGTTTTCCAGATTTCAAGGCAGATTCGACCTCCATCCGTAGACTGCAGTAGTTGTCTGTGGTGTAAGCGATATCCTTATGGTATTTACAGTAGAGGTTTGAATCCGCGCCTTTCCTGTTTCCCATGGGTCTTGGATTCTTGAAAGTGACGTTTTTCATCGTTAGGACTTCCAGGAGTTTCTTGGTGAGCGGGGTCCAAACCCTTTCCTTAGATCGACGACTGTTGTTGCAGTAGTTCCTGTCATTGATCAGGTGTCTTGTGTTCGGTCAACTATAGAGGTATTGGACTGTAAAGAAATTTAGAAGTCATCATCCGTATCATAATGGTATGCAAGCACCAACAGTTTGTTGCGCGCGCGACTGCCTTGGTTCATCAGGGCGTGATAGTTCTGCGTATCCCCATCGGAGTACATGGGCTCGTACTCTTCAGTATACTTATCGCCATGGAGACAATCATGGTGATGGGTGGCGTGGGATTGGTTATGAATGTTATCGCGAGGAACACCGTGACTAACATTACAACTTTTGTTGTGGCCACCTTGGGTGTGGATTGTGCACCCACCACTCTGTCGGGGGCCGTTGTCCCTGTTCATTTGCCTACCCGTCTCCACATGGTCATCCGTAATCAACGGTTGGTGACATGGTTGGAGTGGGGAGTCATAGGACAAGGTCCTTGCTGACGGTTTTTTTTCTGAAAGACAACATATTATTATAGTATAAAAATCCGCATTTTGATAGTTGTTTGTTATTAATATTTTTTGGAATGGATTAAATGTTTGTTTCTAAGTGTTTTACAAGTTCTTAAGTGAAATGGAGGAGTTCCGGGCCAGAAATGAAGATTACTAAAGATGAAGGCAGGCCCATATCTCTTGTTTACGAGCCGTACGCCTGGAAGAAGCGTACGAGTCGTGAGTCCCAAGTTAGTGCACTGACCTATTGATTGGAAACCCTAGAACGCTAAGGTGTAACAGGTGGACAAGAGATTGTTCCTTATCGAGTTAGCACCCTTCGTATTATCTTTTCCTATTGACTTATATCATGTATTAAATGATTTTTTTAGCTTTGTTTGTTACTACGAGTAACTAATCACACCATAGCCGGCTAGGGTAGGATGATTCTTGTTACTTTGCATTGAATTGGTTGATTTTGTTATAAAAGTGTGTTTTTAGTAAGGTTTGCTTATGAACTTGTGACAGTGTAATTTGTATGTTGGGTCATGATGTTTAAATGAGTTTGTGTGGATGATATAAGTCTTTTGATGAGGTTATGCGTGTTAGATCTGATTTGTTTATCTTTAGGCTATATATCGATCGTTAGTCTTGGGTTGGATGGTTAGTAGGCAAAGGACAAACTTGTTTGGATGTTAGTAATTCATATGGGTCACCTACGGGAAGAATCTGATTATAAGGGTTTGGAAATTAGATAGGAGTTTGCTTTAAATTGAGTTGTCAAGATACTAATTCACTCGGTTCATTAATCTAGGTCACTAGAACAGTATAAGAGACTCTTAGATCACAAGGGATGAGTAAATGTCTTAGTTACTTAGAACAATATAAGAGACTCTTAGATAACAAGGGATGAGTAAATGTCTTAGTTACTTAGAACCGGATAGTTGGGTGTGTCTGTAGCCTCGTTATTTGAGGACATGGGGCTAACCTAAGTGGGCTCTAGCTTGTTAACACTACACCCTCATTACTAGTGTCAACTATGACGAGTTTTTCATATGAACAATAATAAAGTGTTTTACAAAAGTAATTAGATGATTCTGAACCTAATTGGTTATTTTCTTGTCACTGTTTTTCTAAACTTAATTAAACAGGTTGTTTAGTGTTTTCTGATTATTTAAAAGTTACTTAGGTTAGATATTATGAAAGAAATAGGTTAATAGATCTTAGTGTCCATAGATTGATATTTGGGTACTTTCCTGGGCTATACTATACACTGATAGGTATGCTTGCCTAAAACGTGTATAGTTAGTATTAGTTTGTTTATCCTTAAAACTCGGTTGTGTTCTGTGTCAATTTATTTGTTACCATCTAAGCACACCATGGTTCCAATGGGTTGTTCCACCTTGCTCAAACTCATCGTTGTAGGGATCGGGGGCCGCCTGCAACGGCTCTAATGGCCGTAGACTTTGAGCCTAAGGTGAAAAGTAGAGGTGGAAGATTTCTCATGGTGATTAGAAAAAGAAAATCAAGAGAAAATTTGTTGTTCTAGGAAATGGGATGGCGCCAATGAAGAAACACCAGTCTGATCCTTAGGTGATAGACCAATAATGTCTCAAACGAGGGGCTTTCTCCTTTGAAGTACTCAAATCCACAAGGTGTGATCTCCAAAACTAAGAAAAACAACAGGGTTAGCTAATTACGAGAAGGAGGATGGGGGTTCTTCTCATAACAAGAATCCGACGTGAGAATGAGTATTGTTCTTCTATATATATATATATATATATATATATATATATATAGAGAGAGAGAGAGAGAGAAAGAGCAATGTGTAACACCCCGTGTTCTCAGGAAGGTCAAAGTCAAGGTCAAGGTCAACGACCGATCGCGCGACTTGACCGGTAGTAAATTTCTTTTATGTGTTTATTTTAATTGTATTATGTGGAGTAATTGTCAACAATCCCAGTAATCGACGTGTGTGATTCGCTATTCGATCAATTTACGACTGTGAACTATAGGAAGTAACAATGCGATAAAGTTAACTAAACGATAATCAACCTAAAGCTAACCGAATCGACATCGAATGGTAATACGAATCGCAACTCGAAATACGCATTTTGGTTGCTATTATATGTGTGTGTGTGCCTTATGTGTTACTTGTGCATGTTTATTTATGTATGTGGTGGTAATCAATCGAAACTTAAATAGCAACTCAATCGAATCGCAAACGCCAAACGAAGGAAAAGTAGGATGATTGTATGTTAGATATAGTAGTTGGGATTAAAAGTAATTTGATAGGAAACTCTATCGCATCACTCGCTCGAATCGCACCGCAATGCACTGCTCGCAAATCGAAATGTCAAAACTCGTCGCGCCAAGCACTCGAACCAGGTGCCGTCCTGTCACACCCCAAATTTCCACGTGTTACCGGTGGGCCCGGTAGGGGAGTATCGTGACGTGGTTGGCAACATAATAGTCAAACAACACAATATTTAAATGCACAACGGAAGCAAAGTATAGATTTAATTCAACCCACAATATTGTAATATTAAGTATCACAAATAGTCGAATATAAATCCACAGGTAGATCAAAATACAAGGAAACAAATGTTCAACGGTTTATGACATCCAAGCTGGCGAGACTTATTGTGGATGCTAGGAGACAAGCCAGCCTATTTCGCGTAGTACCTGCACTTAACCTTTTTAAGAAAAATACGTCAGTTTACACTGGTAAATACAATCAACCGACTCATTTTGAAAAGAGTTTAAGAAAAAGCATTTAAGGCACAAGGCACAAATAATATTTTATAACTTGGGTTACTTATCTAAATATATAAACTTGTACAGGATTTACATGTTCCTTATGCGTTCAGTAGCCCGGATCGAGCCGGGTTAAAGATCAATAAACACACCACTTTATTTATGAGACACTGACAGGTGTACGCCTACACCTGAGTGCTAAGGTCGTGGCCATTTCGTAAAATGATGCCAGGGATATCCGGGACACGGTCATTAACCCCCCAAAGGCTTTAAGCAAACAAAACAAATTAAACGAAACATCTCAATACTTTAACCATTTACAATTAAAGATTCAATGTCCGACCAAGCGGTATTTTATATACCGTACCCCAAGCCCGTATAGGGAAATAAGTTAAAAGTATTTACCTGAGTAAGTATAGATCAAAATCAGCGAGTGCAAGTATCTTTTACTGGTTCTCCTAATCTGGAACGAAGGTTTAATAATAACCTATTAGAATCCTAACGGTCTTTAATTAAGCTTAAGCTTAGACCGGTTAGTTTTAAAGATACGGTTCGTACGCACGATTAAGAGAAGACCGGATAGAATGTGATTTAGACCCGACAAGTTTGAAGACTTGCTTAATATGGGTATATGATACACATTCTGGATTTTGAGATAAAACCGATAAGGTTTGACCCGTTTTTTGTGCGCTTTTTATACAGAGCTCGCCTTATGTCACACAAGGCGCAACTCTTTGCGCCTAGGGTCGCTTTGCGCTTAAGTGCACTTAAGGCGCACTTTTTTAAACCAAAATGGGAAGGGCATGCATTCAATGGCCTGCACCTTTTTAGGATTGGCGCGGAAGCCATCCTTTGTGATGATAACGGCCAGAAATTTCCTTTCTTCCATCTCGAAAGAACATTTCTCAGGATTGAGCTTCATCTTGATGCTTCGGAGGGTCTCAAAAGTTTTTTTTTCAATATCTTTGAGCATGAGATCCTCCTCCACGCTCATGATGACGTGGTCATCCATATAGATCTCCACGTTTACGCTTATGTAATTCTTGAACGCCATGTCCATGAGGCGTTGGTAAGCAGCTCCCGCGTTTCTAAGGCCGAAAGGCATCTTTATGTAACAGAACATACTCATTTATATTTCGAACACAGTTTTGTCCTCGTCATTGAGGGCCATTTGGACTTGATGGTATCTCTGGTGTCCAGACTACATATCAAATGAAAAGGCACGAGAGAGTCTACCTTTTTGTCAATTTCGGGAAGCGGGTAGTTTTCCTTGGGGCAGACCTTGTTGAGATCCTCGTAGTCGATGCACATGTGCTAGGATCCATTACCCTTGGTGATCATGACAGGATTGGTGACCCAGGTCTGATATCTGACCTCACGGATAATGCCTGCGTTTAGGAGGTTAGTGACCTACTCGTTCATGGCCTCCGTCTTGTCTACTCCCATGTCCCGCCTCTGCTGCATGATTGGCTCGACATATTTAAAGGTGCTTAATTTGTGCTTCGCTAGATCGCGTGGGACCCCAATCATATCCAGCGTTGGCACGCGAAGACATTCATGTCTTTGAACAAAACTTGCTTCAGGTGGGTGCAAATGTTCTCCGAGATTGTGGGCCCTAGCATTATCGTTTGCTCCGGAAATTTCAGATCGATAGCCTATTTTTCTGGCTCGGTTTTGTCTCTTATAGACTTTTGCGGGCCGTGCCTCCTCAATTACAAGGCACTCTCGGTTGGCATAGATAAATCCTACCCTTGTCTCAATAGGGAAACCTACTTCGTCGTGGGCGGTAGATGCAACTGTGTTGAAGTCCTCGAGGGCATCTCTGCTTAGGAGGATGTCATGTTTGGAGTTGGAGGGTAGAACTAGAAAGTCTACCATCTTGAATGTTTCTCATATCATTGAGGGTGACTAGGATGGAAATTTGACCAAGTGGCAACATAACCCCGTTGTAGAAGCCAGATAATGGCGCATCAACAGGCTCTAGACAGGCTTTGTCGTCCTCATCGAGTTGGTTGAAGCATTCCTCATACATGATGTCCGAGGTGCTTCCACCTTCGAGGAAAGCGTACTAGTGACATGTAGTGGCCGAATAGAGCCAAGATGACTAAAGGCGTTTGAAGGTGGGGCCACCCCGCACAACCGGAAAGATGACCTATTGTTCCTGCCAGTTTGCGAACTGCGGGTGTTGTCTCTTGTTGTTGTTGCGGGGTATTTTCTTCCCGCCCTAGATCATGTAAGCATTGAGGTCCTAGACTTTTTTATTTGAAGGCCCTTCGTCATGATGCGTGTCCAGGTTGTGGGTTCCCTTCTAGACATTCTTGAGGAGTTGGGTGAGTTTTCCAGATTTCAAGGCAGATTCGACCTCCATCCGTAGACTGCAGTAGTTGTCTGTGGTGTAAGCGATATCCTTATGGTATTTACAGTAGAGGTTTGAATCCGCGCCTTTCCTGTTTCCCATGGGTCTTGGATTCTTGAAAGTGACGTTTTTCATCGTTAGGACTTCCAGGAGTTTCTTGGTGAGCGGGGTCCAAACCCTTTCCTTAGATCGACGACTGTTGTTGCAGTAGTTCCTGTCATTGATCAGGTGTCTTGTGTTCGGTCAACTATAGAGGTATTGGACTGTAAAGAAATTTAGAAGTCATCATCCGTATCATAATGGTATGCAAGCACCAACAGTTTGTTGCGCGCGCGACTGCCTTGGTTCATCAGGGCGTGATAGTTCTGCGTATCCCCATCGGAGTACATGGGCTCGTACTCTTCAGTATACTTATCGCCATGGAGACAATCATGGTGATGGGTGGCGTGGGATTGGTTATGAATGTTATCGCGAGGAACACCGTGACTAACATTACAACTTTTGTTGTGGCCACCTTGGGTGTGGATTGTGCACCCACCACTCTGTCGGGGGCCGTTGTCCCTGTTCATTTGCCTACCCGTCTCCACATGGTCATCCGTAATCAACGGTTGGTGACATGGTTGGAGTGGGGAGTCATAGGACAAGGTCCTTGCTGACGGTTTTTTTTCTGAAAGACAACATATTATTATAGTATAAAAATCCGCATTTTGATAGTTGTTTGTTATTAATATTTTTTGGAATGGATTAAATGTTTGTTTCTAAGTGTTTTACAAGTTCTTAAGTGAAATGGAGGAGTTCCGGGCCAGAAATGAAGATTACTAAAGATGAAGGCAGGCCCATATCTCTTGTTTACGAGCCGTACGCCTGGAAGAAGCGTACGAGTCGTGAGTCCCAAGTTAGTGCACTGACCTATTGATTGGAAACCCTAGAACGCTAAGGTGTAACAGGTGGACAAGAGATTGTTCCTTATCGAGTTAGCACCCTTCGTATTATCTTTTCCTATTGACTTATATCATGTATTAAATGATTTTTTTAGCTTTGTTTGTTACTACGAGTAACTAATCACACCATAGCCGGCTAGGGTAGGATGATTCTTGTTACTTTGCATTGAATTGGTTGATTTTGTTATAAAAGTGTGTTTTTAGTAAGGTTTGCTTATGAACTTGTGACAGTGTAATTTGTATGTTGGGTCATGATGTTTAAATGAGTTTGTGTGGATGATATAAGTCTTTTGATGAGGTTATGCGTGTTAGATCTGATTTGTTTATCTTTAGGCTATATATCGATCGTTAGTCTTGGGTTGGATGGTTAGTAGGCAAAGGACAAACTTGTTTGGATGTTAGTAATTCATATGGGTCACCTACGGGAAGAATCTGATTATAAGGGTTTGGAAATTAGATAGGAGTTTGCTTTAAATTGAGTTGTCAAGATACTAATTCACTCGGTTCATTAATCTAGGTCACTAGAACAGTATAAGAGACTCTTAGATCACAAGGGATGAGTAAATGTCTTAGTTACTTAGAACAATATAAGTGACTCTTAGATAACAAGGGATGAGTAAATGTCTTAGTTACTTAGAACCGGATAGTTGGGTGTGTCTGTAGCCTCGTTATTTGAGGACATGGGGCTAACCTAAGTGGGCTCTAGCTTGTTAACACTACACCCTCATTACTAGTGTCAACTATGACGAGTTTTTCATATGAACAATAATAAAGTGTTTTACAAAAGTAATTAGATGATTCTGAACCTAATTGGTTATTTTCTTGTCACTGTTTTTCTAAACTTAATTAAACAGGTTGTTTAGTGTTTTCTGATTATTTAAAAGTTACTTAGGTTAGATATTATGAAAGAAATAGGTTAATAGATCTTAGTGTCCATAGATTGATATTTGGGTACTTTCCTGGGCTATACTATACACTGATAGGTATGCTTGCCTAAAACGTGTATAGTTAGTATTAGTTTGTTTATCCTTAAAACTCGGTTGTGTTCTGTGTCAATTTATTTGTTACCATCTAAGCACACCATGGTTCCAATGGGTTGTTCCCCCTTGCTCAAACTCATCGTTGTAGGGATCGGGGGCCGCCTGCAACGGCTCTAATGGCCGTAGACTTTGAGCCTAAGGTGAAAAGTAGAGGTGGAAGATTTCTCATGGTGATTAGAAAAAGAAAATCAAGAGAAAATTTGTTGTTCTAGGAAATGGGATGGCGCCAATGAAGAAACACCAGTCTGATCCTTAGGTGATAGACCAATAATGTCTCAAACGAGGGGCTTTCTCCTTTGAAGTACTCAAATCCACAAGGTGTGATCTCCAAAACTAAGAAAAACAACAGGGTTAGCTAATTACGAGAAGGAGGATGGGGGTTCTTCTCATAACAAGAATCCGACGTGAGAATGAGTATTGTTCTTCTATATATATATATATATATATATATATATATATAGAGAGAGAGAGAGAGAAAGAGCAATGTGTAACACCCCGTGTTCTCAGGAAGGTCAAAGTCAAGGTCAAGGTCAACGACCGATCGCGCGACTTGACCGGTAGTAAATTTCTTTTATGTGTTTATTTTAATTGTATTATGTGGAGTAATTGTCAACAATCCCAGTAATCGACGTGTGTGATTCGCTATTCGATCAATTTACGACTGTGAACTATAGGAAGTAACAATGCGATAAAGTTAACTAAACGATAATCAACCTAAAGCTAACCGAATCGACATCGAATGGTAATACGAATCGCAACTCGAAATACGCATTTTGGTTGCTATTATATGTGTGTGTGTGCCTTATGTGTTACTTGTGCATGTTTATTTATGTATGTGGTGGTAATCAATCGAAACTTAAATAGCAACTCAATCGAATCGCAAACGCCAAACGAAGGAAAAGTAGGATGATTGTATGTTAGATATAGTAGTTGGGATTAAAAGTAATTTGATAGGAAACTCTATCGCATCACTCGCTCGAATCGCACCGCAATGCACTGCTCGCAAATCGAAATGTCAAAACTCGTCGCGCCAAGCACTCGAACCAGGTGCCGTCCTGTCACACCCCAAATTTCCACGTGTTACCGGTGGGCCCGGTAGGGGAGTATCGTGACGTGGTTGGCAACATAATAGTCAAACAACACAATATTTAAATGCACAACGGAAGCAAAGTATAGATTTAATTCAACCCACAATATTGTAATATTAAGTATCACAAATAGTCGAATATAAATCCACAGGTAGATCAAAATACAAGGAAACAAATGTTCAACAGTTTATGACATCCAAGCTGGCGAGACTTATTGTGGATGCTAGGAGACAAGCCAGCCTATTTCGCGTAGTACCTGCACTTAACCTTTTTAAGAAAAATACGTCAGTTTACACTGGTAAATACAATCAACCGACTCATTTTGAAAAGAGTTTAAGAAAAAGCATTTAAGGCACAAGGCACAAATAATATTTTATAACTTGGGTTACTTATCTAAATATATAAACTTGTACAGGATTTACATGTTCCTTATGCGTTCAGTAGCCCGGATCGAGCCGGGTTAAAGATCAATAAACACACCACTTTATTTATGAGACACTGACAGGTGTACGCCTACACCTGAGTGCTAAGGTCGTGGCCATTTCGTAAAATGATGCCAGGGATATCCGGGACACGGTCATTAACCCCCCAAAGGCTTTAAGCAAACAAAACAAATTAAACGAAACATCTCAATACTTTAACCATTTACAATTAAAGATTCAATGTCCGACCAAGCGGTATTTTATATACCGTACCCCAAGCCCGTATAGGGAAATAAGTTAAAAGTATTTACCTGAGTAAGTATAGATCAAAATCAGCGAGTGCAAGTATCTTTTACTGGTTCTCCTAATCTGGAACGAAGGTTTAATAATAACCTATTAGAATCCTAACGGTCTTTAATTAAGCTTAAGCTTAGACCGGTTAGTTTTAAAGATACGGTTCGTACGCACGATTAAGAGAAGACCGGATAGAATGTGATTTAGACCCGACAAGTTTGAAGACTTGCTTAATATGGGTATATGATACACATTCTGGATTTTGAGATAAAACCGATAAGGTTTGACCCGTTTCGGCTAATTTATGTAAACTAGTTACATAAACCGAACCGAACGCGTATGAAGCGTAACGGGTAACCATAAGAGTCCTAAACAGGTTTTCTAAGTTAACATGCCTTAAATATGTCATGATATCAGTAGGATACCTTCCGTTATGCCCAAAACAAGTTTAATCGCATATTAAGCCCCGTAGGGGTATTTTGGTCATTTAAAAGATTATAAAAGGGATTAATTACATTTCTGTGAACCGGGTCTGTAAATTAGTTTATTTTAACAGGTTATAACATTTGGTTATAAGTCTTATATGTCAAAATAGTTTTAAACCCTAACTATGCGTATAATACGCGTATAAAGTCGTTTTAAGCGACGTACGGGTTAAAATAGGATTCTGAGTTTCCTGATCAGTTAAACAGGTTCAAAACACTCTATTTAATATTTAAAATCAGTAGCAATTGGATTGGTGTCAAAAGGATTTGTAAAACTCATTTTATGGCCGAAAAGGGTATATTCGGTATTAACCGAATTAAGACACTAATCCTAGCTTATGATCAGTTTAAAAATAATTAAAAATCTTCAAAAATCCCACAATATTATATTACATCAGTGGGTAAAAGTTTTGGTGTCAAAAATGGGTTTTAGATAGGCGTTACGCTAATGACGTCATTTAATTACTAAGAATCGCTATAATTACGTCATTAAGCATAACTCCTAATCTGGACCTCCGATTGACGTGAAAATTTACAGACATGTTTAATAATCAGTAACTAAGATTATTTTACTTTCATATCTCCAAAAATCTCGTTTTATGATCATAAGGGCATTACGGTCAATATTTAGGCGATTAACGGAAACATCGGACAATTAAGGATATATGTGGTATAAACGCAGAGGGTTATACCAACATGTAACTAGGTCCTAATGGAACTTTAAGGCATGTCTAAACCTATCTAAACCGGGTCAGAGCTGAGGTCAAAGCAAAAGTCAAACTTTTGCGTCTTTCGGTTCCGAATCGGTTCAAAACAGAAAGTTGTCGAATCAAACAAGCGTAAACAAGTTTTTATACTTATTATCAGTTTATAAGAATGATAAAACAGATTACACGCCTTTTATATTGCTAATTACGCGTTAATTCCAAAATATCAATTATGTTGACTTTTTCGGACAACCTTTGACTCGACAAATGACCTAGTTAGGATTCGAATAAGTGAGTGCCCTTTTTGGGGTTTATTATCCATATAAATACCATCTTATAACAACTTTCGATTCGACTAAACTCTGGACCGATTGTGATTTATCACCAAATCAAACCGTAGTTACGACGGTTTGATTTCTAGGCTATAAACTAAGTATAAATGAATTATAGAAGGTTAGGCATACTTACACACGACTAATGGATGATTTGGAATGCTTGGGACCTGCTTGAATGCTCCAGAAATGCTCAGAAGTTGAATGTGGTTGTATGTTGCAACATGTGACTTTATATAATGACTTTGATCTTCTATAATTGTTGCCCAATGAGTCTAGTGATGATCCCTGATGTCCAACATGTGTCCCTAGGCCTATAAACCACCTTAGACAAGCCCATAGAATCGAAACTTGCCATTTAAGTCGGTTAAAAACACAACAGGCAGCTGCCTGTCATTTTTTTCGCATCTGCAGGCCTCAGGCGGCCCGCTTGGGCTTTTCACATATGGGAGGCGGGCCGCATGGCCCCTCAGATCAGGTCACACTTGTTTTTCGTTATTGCATTTTGGTCCTTGGTCCCCCGAAAGGTCGTTTTCACTTGTTTTCTTGCTGTTTAAGACCTTAAAATTGATATATAGGGGCTTTAGGATTTATACCCACTTTGTAAAGTCCCCGGGTAACTTTGTGATCACCCGAAAAGCCCAAATTTTCAACGTTGACGATTCTAACCCTCGCACACGAATTTTATCACAACTTTCTCATACGGTAACGAAACTTGGTGAAATTTTTATGGTAGATTCTAGTGAGCATAATTAATCGATACAAGGCTTCTGGTTTGCTAAAAGGTCACTCAGAGGTATATCTTAAACATGTTGACACATTTAACCCCTGTAGTTCGTAATCTCTCACTTTCTTTCACAATTCGCTTCGTATGATCCATGATCCATTCGTTTAAGGTTATAAACATCATGTAGGGTTATTGTAAAGTATATTTATTCATTGTTGACACTTTGAACCCTTATATTTACACAGTTTCCCTGTTTGTCAACTTAAGTCCTTCAAGAATATTCTTTCACACGTTCAAACCTATGACACGTGTCAACACATTATAGGACGTAAATTTTCGAGGTGTTACATCCTCACCCCCTTAAAAGAAATCTCGACCCGAGATTTACTGAAATAAGTAAGGGTACTTTTCTTTCATCGGGGATTCAACCTCCCACGTGTATTCGGGACCTCTACGGGCATCCCATTTGACCTTTACAAAAGGTATGTGCTTCCTTCGAAGCTTCCTTACCTGTCGATCTTCAATCGACAAAGGTTTTTCTACAAATTTCAAGCTCTCATCTATATGCACATCTGTATGGGGTATAACCAGTGATTCGTCAGCGAAACACTTCTTCAGATTGCAGATGTGGAACACATTGTGTATACTACTGAGCTCTTCAGGTAAGTTTATCTTATAGGCAACTGACCCGACACGTTCGATAACCTCGAAAGGTCCTATGTATCTCGGGCTTAGCTTGCCTTTCTTACCAAATCGCATCACTCCCTTCCAGGGTGACACTTTAAGTAGGACTTTGTCACCTACTTCGAAGTGAAAATCCTTACGACTTGGATCAGCGTAACTCTTCTGCCTATCTCGGGCAGCTTTGAGACGGTCACGAATCTGGACAATCTTGTCCGATGTCTCGAACACTATCTCTGGTCCAGATAACTGGACATCTCCAACTTCTGCCCAACAAATGGGCGATCTACACTTTCTACCGTATAATGCCTCAAAAGGCGCAGCCTTGATGCTGGTATGGTAGCTATTGTTGTAGGAGAATTCAACTAATGGTAGATGCTTATCCCAGCTACCACCCAAGTCAATTGCACATGCACGAAGCATGTCTTCCAACGTTTGAATAGTACGCTCACTCTGACTGTCTGTCTGTGGATGGTAAGCCGTACTAAAGTTCAAACGTGTGCCCAAAGATTGTTGGAAGCTTTTCCAAAAATGTGACGTGTATCTAGTATCTCGGTCAGAGATAATAGACACATGTATGCCATGTAAAGCTACAATCTTGTCAACGTACAGTTGGGCTAACATATCGGAGCTGTAGGTCTCCTTAATGGGTAGGAAATGTGCTGACTTAGTCAGTCGGTCAACTATCACCCAGATGGTGTCATTTCCTTTCCTTGTCTTGGGTAACTTGGTGATGAAATCCATAGTTACCATTTCCCACTTCCAAGTAGGAAGTTCAGGCTGTTGTAGCAAACCTGACGGTTTTTGATGTTCTGCCTTGACTTGTGCACATGTCAAGCATTTAGCTACATAGGCGGCTACAGACTTTTTCAAGCCTATCCACCAATAATTTGCCCTTAGATCCTGGTACATCTTATCAGCTCCAGGATGAACGGAATATTTAGAGCTATGGGCTTCCTAGAGGATAACATCTCAGAGTCCTCCATAAATTGGAACCCATATTCGTCCATTCAATCTAAGAATTCCATCCTTGCTAAGTGTTAACTGCTCCTCAGTTACCCCTAGCTTTTCGTTAGGGTAGTTAGCTTCCAACACAGCTTCCTTCTGTGCAGCTAACAACCTTTCCATCAAATTATTCTTTATTACCATGCTCTTGGCATTGATTCGGATGGGTTTCACTCTTTCTTTCCGACTCAAGGCATCGGCGACTACATTCGCCTTGCCGGGATGGTATCTTATTTCACAATCGTAATCATTCAGAGTTTCCATCCAACGACGTTGCCTCATGTTCAAGTCCTTCTGGTTGAACAGATGTTGAAGGCTTTTGTGATCAGAATAGATCACACATTTTATTCCATATAAGTAGTGCCTCCACAGTTTTAGTGCGAATACAACGGCACCCAACTCCAAGTCGTGGGTGGTGTAATTCTTTTCGTGCACCTTTAACTGATGTGAAGCATAGGCAATGACTTTGCCTTTCTGCATAAGCACACATCCCATCCCGGTGTGTGATGCATCACAATAAACTACAAACTCCTCTATTCCATCAGGCAATGTCAGTACTGGAGCATTGCTCAACTTTTGTTTCAGAACATCGAAGGATTCCTGCTGCTTAGGACCCCAGTCAAACTTAATCTTCTTACGTGTCAACGAAGTCAGGGGTGCAGCAATCCTTGAGAAGTTTTCAATGAATCGCCTATAGTATCCTGCCAAACCTAGGAAGCTACGTATTTCTGTAGGCGTCTTTGGCTCATGCCAATTCATGACAGCTTCAACTTTAGCGGGATCTACTTGGATACCACGCTCACTCACAACATGTCCAAGAAATTGGACTTCCCGAAGCCAGAATTCACACTTTGAGAACTTGGCATAGAGCTTTTCTTTATGAAGTAATTCCAAAATGCAGTGAAGATGCTTCTCATGGTCAGCTTGGTTCTTTGAGTAGATGAGATTGTCGTCGATGAAAACGATGACAAATTTATCTAAATGCGGCTTGCAAACGCGATTCATGAGATCCATGAACGCGGCCGGTGCATTAGTAAGCCCAAAAGGCATTACTAGGAACTCGTAATGACCATAACGAGTCCTAAATGCTGTTTTGTGCACGTCTTCATCTCTAACCTTCAATTGATGGTAGCCTGACCTCAAGTCAATCTTCGAGAAGAAACTTGCCCCTTGAAGTTGATCGAACAGATCGTTGATTCTAGGCAAAGGATACCTATTCTTGATAGTAACCTTATTAAGCTCACGGTAGTCGATGCACAGTCGCATCGATCCATCCTTCTTCTTGACAAATAAAACTGGTGCTCCCCAAGGAGACGAACTAGGTTTGATGAAACCTTTGGCTAGCAAATCATCTAGCTGCGTCCTCAATTCCTTCATCTCTGTTGGTGCCAACCTATAAGGCGCCCTTGCCACCGATGCTGATCCAGGAATAATGTCAATTCTGAATTCTACTTGTCTCTGTGGTGGCAAACCAGGAAGTTCTTCAGGAAAAACATCAGGGTATTCAGAAACGACAGGTATATCCCCAATCTTGGGCTTCGGCTCATCTATAATCACTTGCGCCATGTAGATGACACAACCTTTCTTTAAACACTTAGAGTCCTTAAGTATAGACATTCGCTCAGGCAGCCCATACTGGGTATCTCCCTGGATAGTAAGTGATTCACCAGACGGAGTCTTGATCATCACTTGCTTCTTATTGCAAACAATCTGGGCCTGGTTATGAGATAACCAGTCCATACCCAATACTATGTCAAAGCCGGCTAACTTAAAGGGTAGTAGGCACAAAGGAAAAGAGTGATTCCTAATGGATATGAAACATCCATCTAATAAGGTTGAAGCGGTTTCTAAAGTACCATCTGCTAGTTCCACCTCATACTTCACACTTAAAGTCTTAACAGGTAAATTCAACAATTCACAAAACTTATTGTCTACGAACGACTTATCAGCGCCTGAATCAAATAACACTCTCGCATAAATATCATTTACGAGAAAGGTACCTGTTATCACATTGTCGTCCTTGACGGCTTCCTTAGCATCCATCCTGAAAACCCTAGCATTGGTCTTCTTAGTCTCTTCGGGCTTCTTGGCATATTTTGGGCAATTGCTCTTGATGTGCCCCTTTTCATTACAACCGTAGCAGGTCGCATCCTTTATCTTTTTGCAATCCAAGGTTTTGTGTTCCTTGGACTTGCACAAACCACATGCAAAAGGTTTCGATTGTGAATTCGAATTCGATTCAAATCTGCACTTTCCGAAGTGCTGTCTCTTGCAGATTTTGCATTTGGGTTTTTCACCCGACTGCTGGCCATCCCTCCTATATCCTGACCCCTTCTTTTGGTCATTGTTTCCCTTCTGCTTCTTGTCTGAACGTCGTGAGTTGTCATCCTCACGCTTCCTCTTTTCGGTATCATTTTCCTCTATGACCTTAGCCTGACAGCATCTAAGGTAAGGGACAACGATATGTCCGCTACTGACCGAAAAGTGGTTGGTCTGGAGGCCTTTACACTTGCTTTGATCTCCGGTTCCAAACCCCCAATGAATCGAGCTATATGTTTAGGCTCCGGAGTTACCAAATATGGAACCCACCTTGACAAAGTGTTGAAACTGGTAAGGTAGGCCTGACAGTCTAGGTTTCTCATGACCAGCGCCAAGAAGTCAGATTCAATTCTCTCAACCTCGTGTTGAGGGCAGAAATTTTCCTTGATTAGTGCCATGAACTGTTCCCAGGTCATGTTGTATAACGGGACTTTCCCCGTAGCTTGGATTAAAGATCTCCACCAAGCTAATGCTTCTCCTTTGAAAGACTGTGAGACAAACTTCACAATATCCCTATTATGGCAACCACTGATATCCACCACAGTATCCATCTCGTCCATCCAAGTCATGCAATCAACAACTCCTTTTTCCCCAGTGAAGTCCCTGGGTTTGCACGAAACAAAGTACTTATAGGTGCAACCCCTATTACGGGGTTCTTGATCCTGTATGACTCTTTGGGATGGAACACTCCTTCGGTTTGACGAGTGGTGAGAATTACTGTTGTGGGCAGTGTGGGTCCTGGAGTGTGTTCTAGAGTGTGGTGCAGATTGGGTCCTTGCACGAGTACCACTAGATTCATGGAGCTGTCTATCCATAGCTCTATTAACCGCATTATCTATCATAGCTTGTAATTCTGCACCCGCTACGTTTACTCGGGCATTATCATGCACTATCCCTGGGTGACTGTTGACCTCGTTTGAGTCTGCCATGTAGCTTGAACTGTAACATATCGACAATAATTTATTGGTGAGTTTATTATAGAATTGTCTTTTATGGCAATTTTATTAACCGTGGTAACATAGACCATATATGGTTAATTTATTACTCACATTTATTTAGGATTTCTAATATAATTTATCCTAATATAAAACAATAACAGTTTTATTAGCACATAAGGCCTAGTCACAGGGACAAATTTAGATTTTAAACTATGATTTCAGAGAATCAAAGCATGAAGGTTTGAACAAAGTTCATTACCTTTATCAGACAGGGTCACAGACTAATACTGTCTTTTGTCTCATATAAAAATGAGAAGGGCCCGTAGGCATTCTATTACCAATGGATGGTAAAAGAACTGATCATATTTATTAATGATTTAACCCATGATTCAGAGATCATTTATTTGGGTTTAGAATCTTTGAAAGGATCCATATATAATAATATTACGTGTGTTTTTAACGAATCATGTCTGCCAGGAGTGTTAACATGTTTTTCAGATGTTAACAGAGATTTAAATCTTTTTAACGAGTTTTACCATCTGGGCCAGGTCTTAAAATGACATGCAGGCTAGGTTATACTTTTAAGATCCTTAATAAAATAACATAGGCAGATAGATTTTTAAAAGGAATGATTCAAATTTATTTATTTCATATATAATTTAATTATGCATAACATAGCAAAGATGAAATTTATAAACTTACATGCCATTAAAATTTAAAAGTAGTACATTTTGCCCTAAACGGGACTTTTCACCTAAACACATGCCCACGCAGGAGCTATACAGATATTACATGTCCTCACAGGGACTGTTTACAAAAAGTAAATGTCCACGCAGGGACTACATACACACATAAATAAATGTCCACGTAGGGACTTGATTTAAACAAGGAAATACACTAATACATATTGGGATTTAACGATCCCGTTTCTTCTTTCCCTTCAGCAAATTTGCCAAGCCACTCATAAATCCATCATTCTTCCTACGCTCTTTCTGGAGGTCTCTCTCAACCTTATCCAGTCTTTGACGGAGATCCTCCTGCTCTGGTGGAGAAAACCGTGGTGGCTGGTACTGTGGCGGTGGCTGAGGAGGTACTTGATACCCTCGAGTTGGATGTCCCATTCCCCAAGGGGTTCCATATGGTCCCTCAGGGTTTTGGGCAAGGTAGTTTGCTGCCACTAGGTAGGGGTCGGCCTCGGCATAATTATAGTTATGGTATGATGGCGGTCCATAAGGGTTGTAAGCTGCCGGAGCAGTATAAGCAGGGATAGGGTGGCCAAAACCCGGTGATGGCGGTGCAATAGGTGCCGAATTCACCTCTGAAACTGGAACTGAAGGTCCACCCATCTGTGGGCCTTCATATATAGGCGGGTAGTGGCTACCGCTAGAGTGTTGAGGGGTGTTGAGACAAAAATCAACTTCTCGTGTCGAGATCCGTGCGCCAGTCCTCCTACGTCTTGGTGGTTCTGGAGGCTCTAGATGAACTGGCGGCGGTGGAGGCGGTGGCGTGACTGCCTCGAAATGTGGATCCCCAGAGGGATCTTGCTGCTGCAGTGGCGTCTGCTGGTGAGGCGATGAGTGTTCAGATGGTGTATAGTACCACTCACATCGTTCGAACCTCGCCATGTGACTATCCGGACCTTGGTAGGGTGGTCCGTGGTAAGATGAACCATCAGAGATCGAAAAAGGATGGTTCCGGGATCCGGTTGAAGCTTCGACGGGATCTGTGTCCTCGTCCATATCTTGATCACCAGAAAAGTGATCTTCCGGCCCTAGTGGGTTAAAGCCTACTGGTTCTGGTAGGTACTCCGTTAGGTTAAACTGGCCCTGAAATACCGGAGTAGGGTCGCCGAAGGAATTGTGCGACGGAGATTGCTGTTGCTGGTCGTGGGGCTCATTCTCTGACTGAGGCCCAAAGGAGTGTTGATATGAAGGCGTTGAAACATGTGATGTAGATCGTCTGGCAAGCTCCTCATAAACCCTCCAAGGTTCTTGATGATTGTGACTCCTTGTAGAAGAAGAAGTTCGTCGGTGCGAAGGACCTGCCTCATGGTCGTTAGGCGCGCTAACTTGCCCTCTTCCTCGTCCTCTGAATCTTGGCGACATTGCTTAACCTGTTAATATAAACAAGGTAACAACAAGGAAAAATAATAAAGGACAAAATTTAAAATTTAAAATAAAAGCATTTTGGATTATTCCTAAGTTCTTTGTCTAGACTCGAAGATTTATGAATGTGCAATTGTGTAACTGAGATTAAACACAAAAGGCTAGTGTTTAATTCACTCAGTGTTGGCTCTGATACCAACCTGTCACACCCCAAATTTCCACGTGTTACCGGTGGGCCCGGTAGGGGAGTATCGTGACGTGGTTGGCAACATAATAGTCAAACAACACAATATTTAAATGCACGGCGGAAGCAAAGTATAGATTTAATTCAACCCACAATATTGTAATATTAAGTATCACAAATAGTCGAATATAAATCCACAGGTAGATCAAAATACAAGGAAACAAATGTTCAACAGTTTATGACATCCAAGCTGGCGAGACTTATTGTGGATGCTAGGAGACAAGCCAGCCTATTTCGAAGATTAATTTCCACGTGTTACCGGTGGGCCCGGTATGGGAGTATCGTGACGTGGTTGGCAACATAATAGTCAAACAACACAATATTTAAATGCACAGCGGAAGTAAAGTATAGATTTAATTCAACCCACAATATTGTAATATTAAGTATCACAAATAGTCGAATATAAATCAACAGGTAGATCAAAATACAAGGAAACAAATGTTCAACAGTTTATGACATCCAAGCTGGCGAGACTTATTGTGGATGATAGGAGACAAGCCAGCCTATTTCGCGTAGTACCTGCACTTAACCTTTTTAAGAAAAATACGTCAGTTTACACTGGTAAATACAATCAAGCGACTCATTTTGAAAAGAGTTTAAGAAAAAGCATTTAAGGCACAAGGCACAAATAATATTTTATAACTTGGGTTACTTATCTAAATATATAAACTTGTACAGGATTTACATGTTCCTTATGCGTTCAGTAGCCCGGATCGAGCCGGGTTAAAGATCAATAAACACACCACTTTATTTATGAGACACTGACAGGTGTACGCCTACACCTGAGTGCTAAGGTCGTGGCCATTTCGTAAAATGATGCCAGGGATATCCGGGACACGGTCATTAACCCCCCAAAGGCTTTAAGCAAACAAAACAAATTAAAGGAAACATCTCAATACTTTAACCATTTACAATTAAAGATTCAATGTCCGACCAAGCGGTATTTTATATACCGTACCCCAAGCCCGTATAGGGAAATAAGTTAAAAGTATTTACCTGAGTAAGTATAGATCAAAATCAGCGAGTGCAAGTATCTTTTACTGGTTCTCCTAATCTGGAACGAAGGTTTAATAATAACCTATTAGAATCCTAACGGTCTTTAATTAAGCTTAAGCTTAGACCGGTTAGTTTTAAAGATACGGTTCGTACGCACGATTAAGCGAAGACCGGATAGAATGTGATTTAGACCCGACAAGTTTGAAGACTTGCTTAATATGGGTATATGATACACATTCTGGATTTTGAGATAAAACCGATAAGGTTTGACCCGTTTCGGCTAATTTATGTAAACTAGTTACATAAACCGAACCGAACGCGTATGAAGCGTAACGGGTAACCATAAGAGTCCTAAACAGGTTTCCTAAGTTAACATGCCTTAAATATGTCATGATATCAGTAGGATACCTTCCGTTATGCCCAAAACAAGTTTAATCGCATATTAAGCCCCGTAGGGGTATTTTGGTCATTTAAAAGATTATAAAAGGGATTAATTACATTTCTGTGAACCGGGTCTGAATACATCAGTAAATTAGTTTATTTTAACAGGTTATAACATTTGGTTATAAGTCTTATATGTCAAAATAGTTTTAAACCCTAACTATGCGTATAATACGCGTATAAAGCCGTTTTAAGCGACGTACGGGTTAAAATAGGATTTTGAGTTTCCTGATCAGTTAAACAGGTTCAAAACACTCTATTTAATATTTAAAATCAGTAGCAATTGGATTGGTGTCAAAAGGATTTGTAAAACTCATTTTATGGCCGAAAAGGGTATATTCGGTATTAACCGAATTAAGACACTAATCCTAGCTTATGATCAGTTTAAAAATAATTAAAAATCTTCAAAAATCCCACAATATTATATTACATCAGTGGGTAAAAGTTTTGGTGTCAAAAATGGGTTTTAGATAGGCGTTACGCTAATGACGTCATTTAATTACTAAGAATCGCTATAATTACGTCATTAAGCATAACTCCTAATCTGGACCTCCGATTGACGTGAAAATTTACAGACATGTTTAATAATCAGTAACTAAGATTATTTTACTTTCATATCTCCAAAAATCTCGTTTTATGATCATAAGGGCATTACGGTCAATATTTAGGCGATTAACGGAAACATCGGACAATTAAGGATATATGTGGTATAAACGCAGAGGGTTATACCAACATGTAACTAGGTCCTAATGGAACTTTAAGGCATGTCTAAACCTATCTAAACCGGGTCAGAACTGAGGTCAAAGCAAAAGTAAAACTTTTGCGTCTTTCGGTTCCGAATCGGTTCAAAACAGAAAGTTGTCGAATCAAACAAGCGTAAACAAGTTTTTATACTTATTATCAGTTTATAAGAATGATAAAACAGATTACACGCCTTTTATATTGCTAATTACGCGTTAATTCCAAAATACCAATTATGTTGACTTTTTCGGACAACCTTTGACTCGACAAACGATCTAGTTAGGATTCGAATCAGTGAGTGCCCTTTTTGGGGTTTATTATCCATATAAATACCATCTTATAAAAACTTTCGATTCGACTAAACTCTGGACCGATTGTGATTTATCACCAAATCAAACCGTAGTTACGACGGTTTGATTTCTAGGCTATAAACTAAGTATAAATGAATTATAGAAGGTTAGGCATACTTACACACGACTAATGGATGATTTGGAATGCTTGGGACCTGCTTGAATGCTCAAGAAATGCTCAGAAGTTGAATGTGCTTGTATGTTGCAACATGTGACTTTATATAATGACTTTGATCTTCTATAATTGTTGCCCAATGAGTCTAGTGATGATCCCTGATGTCCAACATGTGTCCCTAGGCCTATAAACCACCTTAGACAAGCCCATAGAATCGAAACTTGCCATTTAAGTCGGTTAAAAACACAACAGGCAGCTGCCTGTCATTTTTTTCGCATCTGCAGGCCTCAGGCGGCCCGCTTGGGCTTTTCACATATGGGAGGCGGGCCGCATGGCCCCTCAGATCAGGTCACACTTGTTTTTCGTTATTGCATTTTGGTCCTTGGTCCCCCGAAAGGTCGTTTTCACTTGTTTTCTTGCTGTTTAAGACCTTAAAATTGATATATAGGGGCTTTAGGATTTATACCCACTTTGTAAAGTCCCCGGGTAACTTTGTGATCACCCGAAAAGCCCAAATTTTCAACGTTGACGATTCTAACCCTCGCACACGAATTTTATCACAACTTTCTCATACGGTAACGAAACTTGGTGAAATTTTTATGGTAGATTCTAGTGAGCATAATTAATCGATACAAGGCTTCTGGTTTGCTAAAAGGTCACTCAGAGGTATATCTTAAACATGTTGACACATTTAACCCCTGTAGTTCGTAATCTCTCACTTTCTTTCACAATTCGCTTCGTATGATCCATGATCCATTCGTTTAAGGTTATAAACATCATGTAGGGTTATTGTAAAGTATATTTATTCATTGTTGACACTTTGAACCCTTATATTTACACAGTTTCCCTGTTTGTCAACTTTAGTCCTTCAAGAATATTCTTTCACACGTTCAAACCTATGACACGTGTCAACACATTATAGGACGTAAATTTTCGAGGTGTTACACGTCCGACCGAACCGCCACCCGACCGGGCAGCCACCCGACCGAGGTGCCACTCGGCCGAACTGCCATCCGTGCGAGTTGCCACCCGAGCGACCAACCTATCTCCCCCTTTCCACTTTGGGAAACCCTATAAATACCCTTGTCACTTTCATTCTTTCTACTTTTGGAAACTGACGTCCGACCAGTGCTCCTGCTCGCTTTTTCCTTCGATTTCTTGCAATTCTGGTAAGATCCCGTCCTAAATCTTGTACTTCCTTAATTTACACGCACTCCTACACCTTTCTATCTTTTGAATCTTAACTTTTAACCGTGAAATCATCAAGATTTAGGCTATTCTAGGATGACGTCATCATGTGTTCTTGAAGAACTTCATGTTTTGGCCTCAATCCACCAAGAATAACTTGGATCTAACCGATTTCCACATAAAAAAGCAAAGATCTCTCATAGATCTAAACATATTCACAATGAAAATGATTAAAAGATGGTTTCCAACTTTCTTTCAACTCTTTTACACTCAATGCACTCAAACCCGGTGGAATCGGAACTGCTACTGATCGTCTACTCGTTCTTAGTGATGCATCAGTGCTAGATCCAAGTTCCATCTGTAGGATAGTGATTTCGGGTTTGGACATGAACAACCGTCTCGGACCGTGCACCGTCGGACTAGGGTGATTCCTGTTCGGTCTGGTCATTGGGACGAGATGGGGTTCCCTTTGTTTAAACCAGTCATCGCAATGTCTCGCTCAAGTTACAACACTTCAAGCAAGATCAAGAAACATCACGATTAGATTGTTGGGACTAATTGTCATCCGACCGGACTGCTGTCCGACCGGGTTGCTGTCACGGCCCCCGACCCGGTTTGACCCGTTTCAGGAGCCGCGGGACAGAAAATACTGCGGTATTTATTTAATTGAGTTTTACAGCGGAAGTTTTCATCAGGATCTTTTAAAATGTAAATATTTCCCGATTATTTTATTTCACAACGCGGGATAAACCCGGTAATTTACAATAGTTTGATTTCACAAAGAAATCTTTTTTTTATTTTCATAAAACATGTTTCTTTATTTTATACTGAGCCATTTCCTTGAGCTTGTAGTGCTATATGGCACTTTTCCTAGATCATATGTGATCACCTGAAACATGTTTGAAAAAGGTTTTGTCAGCGGGAAATACTGAGTGAATCATTCTATTTTGCATAATGATGCATAGTTATCAATTACAGCATAAGAGCGATTACAATGGCTTTTATCTTATTTTTATCTGGCATTCTGTCACAATGGTGACAAGTCACAATGGTGACGATGGTCATACCACTATTTAGATCAATGAACCTAAATAGTGACGATTATCCCTGTAGGTTAATGAACCTAACAGTGATTATCCCGAGTAGGTCAATGAACCTAACTGGGAGAAAATTAGTAATGTGCACAATACCCCACTAACCAGTAATTCAAGATATCCATGACTTAGTCCCTGTAATTATAACCTTGAAAATAATTTGAGGTATTGTAAAACAGTTGATAAAAAGAGAATGACTCACAAACTGTGAGAAAAGTTTTATAAAGCAATTTGATAAAAAGAGAGAATGACTCACATTGTAGATTTATACGGGCAGAGCCTAGCCTACTGATTAGCCTTTTATCCTAATTTCAATAACAAGCACACAATTTGGGGTTAATAATCAATCCAGCATTTACGATAACTCACGAGATCAAATTCTCACAACGAACGACAAAGTGCAATACTTCATCCATCGAATTAACGATGGTCCGTCGAATTAACAACGAACGACAAAGTATAATACTTTATCCATCGAATTAACGATGATCCGTCAAATTAATGACGAACGATAAAGTATAACCCTAATGTGGGCGGCACTTAAACATTTATTGGATATATTGATCAATCGGACAATGAATCGTAGCAGCGATTGTGCTAATACCCTGATTGCAGCTTCAATTAGAGACCTGTGTGTGTTAATTGAAGTGTACAGCAGTTATCTCGGTGTATAATCGTGAATTCTTTCGACGTAAAATGTCCAGAAAGCAATTGCCAGTGTCCTCTATTTATAGGTGAAAATTGAGAAGCCCTGCGCATCGTAGGCCTAACATCCCCTACGCATCGTATGGTCTTTTAATAAGCATGCGCATCGTAGGCCATACTCCTCTACGCATCGTATGAGTTTGAAAGTCGGTTATAGAGTAGCCACGTGTGAGACTAGCTCTGATGAGTTGACAACATCGAATTCTCATATGTTGACAGCAATTTAAGTGGATAATCATCCACTAGGGTTTACCCCCTCTGAGTTTTAGGGGCCCTAATCCTGTTTCCAACTGTTCCAGAAATTTTAGGGTTTGCACAGAATCACTTGGGTGTCTTAATTAGGGTTTCCTATTGGTCAAATTAATTTAATAATTATGACTTTTAATGAGAGTTGTTACATTCTCCCCAACTTAATAAAAATCTCGTCCTCGAGATTTACTAGAATAATTGAGAATACTTTCTCTTCCTTTTGGATTCCAGTTCCCAAGTATATTAGGATCCTGTCTTTGAATCCTACTTCACTTAACACTATTTGTTACTTTATATCTTGGAAAGGTATTACCAAAGATTCGTCTGATAGACATTTCTTGAATACATGAAATATATCATGTATTCCAACTAACCTTCCTGGTAGTTGTAAACTATAAGCAACTGATCCAGTATGTTGAATTTACTGGAACTGGTCCTACATAATTTGGTCTTAGCTTTGCTTTCTTACCGAATCTAACAACTTCTTTCCAAGGAGATACTTTTAATAGTATTTTGTCTCCAACTCGAACTCCAACGGCTTTTACCTATTATCTGCATAATTCTTATGACTATCTCTTGCCGTTTTCAGCTTTTCCTTCGTGATACTAAATATCACAATCGTAGTCACTTAGGATTTTCATTCATCTCCTTTGCCTCAATTTCTTTTTGCCCAAAAAAATATATATCTTAAATTCTTATAATCCGTATAGATAGTATCCTTACTTCCATACAGATAATGTCTCCAAATCTTAAGGCAAAAATTATGGTTCCTAATTATAACTTATGAGTGGTATAGTTTTCTTCGGACTTTTTCAATTGGTTTGAGGCATACGCAATTACCTTTTTGCGTTGCATTAACATATATCCAAATCCTAACTTTGAAGCATTACCTTATACTTCAAAATCTTCAGTTCCTTTTGGTAAGGCTAGGATTTATGTTTTAATATCCTAAAAGCTTCTTTTTTTTTTTTTAGATCTCTAATCAAACTTAACTGTTTTACAGGTTAACTTAGTTAATGGTATAGCTATTTTGAAAATTCCTTAATAAACTGTCTATAATACTAAACCTACAAAATTCCCAATTTCTATTGCGGATTGCAGAATCTTCCATTTGGTAATTACTGCTATCTTAGCAAGATCTAAGTGAATACCTTCATGATTCACCATATGACCTAGAATTGCACTTCTAGCAGCCAAAATTCATTCTTCGAAAATTTGGCGTTAAGCTTTTCTTTTCTTAACAAAGTTAAGAGTACATGCTAGTGCTGTCAATGTTCTTTCCTACTTTTGTAATAAATAAGTATATTATCTATGAAGATAATTACAAATTTATCCAAATAGAATTTACAGACCCTATTTATCATGTCCATGAATGCTGCAGTTGCATTCTTTAATCCGAAGGGCATGACTGTAAACTAGTAATGACCATTGCTAGTTCTGAAAACAGTCTTAGGTACATCTTCTTCTGATACTTTTAATTGATAATATCCGGAACATAAGTTGATCTTAGAAAACTATCTATCTTCCGGAAATTGATCGAATAGATCATTAATTCTAATTAATGGGTATTGATTCTTAATTATAACCTTATTCAATTTCCTATAATCAATACACATTCGAACCATACTTTTTCTTAACAACCAATATTGTGCTAACCGATAAGGTTCCCTGGCTTATCGGTAAAATTCCTGGAATTTAGATGAATCTTAAATTCTATCTTCATATCTGATGGTAATCCAGGTAAATTTTCTGGAAATACATCTGGTTATTCTGAAATTACAGAAATTTCCTTAACTTCTGTATCTTTAGTATTAATGATTACTAAAATCATATATACTATTCTTTTGCTTTCGTTCATAATTAGCAATTTCCATTACTGATATGAACTTCATAGGCTTACATGGTTTATCTCCTGTAATCATAATTACTTCTCCGATGGTTGATTGAATTTCTAAGAAATTCTGATCACAGATAATGATCACAACATCGAATTCAACTAATTTCATAGATAATAGGATTGCAGAAAACTTATAACTTATTTCTATGTTCTGCATAACCTTATTTATTTTACCTGAATTCCCATCTGCTGTTTCTAATATAGAAATTTATCTAATGCTGGTTAACGGTAAGTTAAAAGTTTGGCAGAGTAAAGTATTTATAAAACTTTGGTTTGCACCAGAGTCAAATAATACTGTTGTTGTAAACTAAGAACATACCGGCTATCACATCTGGAATCATCTCGGCTTCATGAGTAGTCAGCTGAAAGGCTCTCGCATTCCTTTCTGACGGTTTGGCTTGATTGTCAAATGGTTTATTCAGTTTTGGACAATCTGGCCTAAGATGTCCAGTTTCTCTACAGTTGTAGCAAACTGAAAATTTCTTCCTCCTACAGTCTTCTTCTTGATGCCCTGGAATCTTGCAAAAATTGCAATATCCTTTGCATCTTCCAAAATGCTTCCTTTTGCAAAAATTGCAAAATGGACTAGTAGAAGATTGCCCATTCCCTCCTTTCTTGAAATGGTTATGGTTACCCGAACTGAATTCTTGGGTAATCTTTTGGGCTACTTCCTTCCTTCTATTTTCTTCTCTTGTCCGTATTAGCTCATCAGTCATAGTATTGGCTAATTCTACTGCATCATCAATCGTGCGAGGTTTCGCAGCTTTGACAATATTACGGATCTCACCAATCAATCCCCAAATGTAACGAGAAATAAGTACCGGTTCTGGCGAAGCCAGGGTTGGTACTACTCTAGCATACTCGAAGAATATCGTAGTATACCCTCGACAATCCACATCCACCATCCGGTGAGTTAGAAACTTATTTGCCATTTGATCCTTTTCATATTCAGGACAAAATTTTCTTTCTACAAGATTCTTAAATTCTTCCCAGTTCATAGCATACGCCATCCTTCTTCCTTTTGCTTGTAACATCGTATTCCACCATTCTAGCGCTACTTCTTTGAAAAGGTTTGATGCGTACATGACCTGATCATCCTGAGCACATTTACTTATGGCAATTACTGCCTCGGTTTTCTCTAACCAACGCAGTGCCGCAGTCGCTCCTTCATTGCCTGCAAACTCAGTGGGTTTACAAGCAAGGAATTCTTTATAAGTGCAACCAGGCGTTGCAACTTTCCTTTTCTTAGGGAGCGGAGTTTGCCGTGGTTCATTATCATGATTAACATGATTACCGCCTCCATTTACGCTATTACTGAAATTATCTTCAGAAATGCGTTTACTAGGAACAACTTGTTGCGGTTCGATTGGATTTTTAACAGCAGCAATGATTGCTGGAATAGCATTGGCTATCCCTTGAGCAACTATTCCTGGAATAGTGTTGGCTATCCCTTGAGCAATGATATTTTCTATATCTTGCCTAGTCACATATTGGTTCCCCGATTGTTGCTCAGATTGATTAACCTCATTAACTGGTTCATTATTAGCGTTTTCCATCTGATATCTAATTTATAGATACATAATTAGTATAAAGGAAATAATCTAATGTCACAATTTAGTTGCACATAATCACATAAACAAATATACAAACAGAATTGTAACTTTTCTAATATTTCCTTATATCATGTTTCTATATACACCTGTTTTATTATTTATTTTACACATACTAATTTTACTATTATAATTACACAACCATAGTTTCATAATCCCCTATCCTTTGTCAGATGATGTTCTAGTAACGGCGTTTCTTCTCATCGTATTTCCAGGAGATCTGTCCCAAAGTCTATTGGATCCTATTCCCAGTATCCATATTGTCAAAATGATGGAGTTCAGTCCTATTCTCGTTACTTATTGGTAAATTTGATAAAGGTTCTGGATTGTACTTAGGAAAAAGCCTATAGGGATGGTTTTGTAACAGTATTTCATTATCCAACCATTCGTCTATATTCCAGTGATTCGAAGAGTTTGGAATAGATGGTTCTAAGTTCATAAAATTATTTTCATTAACAGGCTCAATAGTATCATCGGTTGCCATTATAAAATCTAGTTCTTCTTGAGATGGTAACTTTTCAATTTGCCTAGAGCTTTCCCCAATTTCCATTTTCTTAGGCTTAGGTTTCTCAAGAGGTAAAGCGTTAAATTCTATAGGTTCTTCTATGTCTGGTATATACCTATTGAAATCTCTGGAAACTTCTATTCTTACTGGATAGAGATTTAAATTCTGAAGGGCTTCCGACAGATCACTCATGCTGTTTAGCAACATACACACAATTACTAAGTCATAACAAAATTTTATAGAACAACTTGTTAAATAGTATTTCATACTACCAAAACAACTAAAAATTAAAACATACTAGGTTTTATTTGTAATTTATTTATAAATTTTCTTGACTGTAGATAATAAAAATACTAAACTTTAAATCAGAATATTTAAAGATTTATATTTACTATTTACAGTAATTAACATATAAAAATCTATATACTAAATAAGTATGATGACTTAATTTATATATATTAACTAGTCATTATCATGGTGGATATTGGTTAGTGCTGCCTTGTTTAAGCATAGGTGATCAGTCAATGCCTAATTAAGGCTAGGCTATCCAATATCTGCCTTTGATAATAACCCTAGTATTTAAAAATAATCTTAATATTACTACTATTAATATATTATTATTAATAATAAATTTATTAATAATAACTAAACAATAATTTTAAATAAGAGTATACCTCAAACATAAAAATATAATTTCTTTACCACAATATAGTAATACTATATTAGGTAATTCTACATATATATAATCAAGTAAATTTATAATTTTTTTCGATTAACGATGATAGAGCAATAAATATTACAATATTGTTAACATATAAAAATCTGCCCATACTATTAAAAATTATTCAAATAATTAAAACATATAATCACAAAATAGCAATTAATAAAAATTATTAAGTATTTTCTAAATACTTAATTGGCTTAAATCAGTGGCTCGATAAGTGGCTCAATAAATGGCTCTGATACCACCTTTTTTTGTCACGGCCCCCGACCCGGTTTGACCCGTTTCAGGAGCCGCGGGACAGAAAATACTGCGGTATTTATTTAATTGAGTTTTACAGCGGAAGTTTTCATCAGGATCTTTTAAAATGTAAATATTTCCCGATTATTTTATTTCACAACGCGGGATAAACCCGGTAATTTACAATAGTTTGATTTCACAAAGAAATCTTTTTTTTATTTTCATAAAACATGTTTCTTTATTTTATACTGAGCCATTTCCTTGAGCTTGTAGTGCTATATGGCACTTTTCCTAGATCATATGTGATCACCTGAAACATGTTTGAAAAAGGTTTTGTCAGCGGGAAATACTGAGTGAATCATTCTATTTTGCATAATGATGCATAGTTATCAATTACAGCATAAGAGCGATTACAATGGCTTTTATCTTATTTTTATCTGGCATTCTGTCACAATGGTGACAAGTCACAATGGTGACAAGTCACAATGGTGACAAGTCACAATGGTGACGATGGTCATACCACTATTTAGATCAATGAACCTAAATAGTGACGATTATCCCTGTAGGTTAATGAACCTAACAGTGATTATCCCGAGTAGGTCAATGAACCTAACTGGGAGAAAATTAGTAATGTGCACAATACCCCACTAACCAGTAATTCAAGATATCCATGACTTAGTCCCTGTAATTATAACATTGAAAATACTTTGAGGTATTGTAAAACAGTTGATAAAAAGAGAATGACTCACAAACTGTGAGAAAAGTTTTATAAAGCAATTTGATAAAAAGAGAGAATGACTCACATTGTAGATTTATACGGGCAGAGCCTAGCCTACTGATTAGCCTTTTATCCTAATTTCAATAACAAGCACACAATTTGGGGTTAATAATCAATCCATCATTTACGATAACTCACGAGATCAAATTCTCACAACGAACGACAAAGTGCAATACTTCATCCATCGAATTAACGATGGTCCGTCGAATTAACAACGAACGACAAAGTATAATACTTTATCCATCGAATTAACGATGATCCGTCAAATTAATGACGAACGATAAAGTATAACCCTAATGTGGGCGGCACTTAAACATTTATTGGATATATTGATCAATCGGACAATGAATCGTAGCAGCGATTGTGCTAATACCCTGATTGCAGCTTCAATTAGAGACCTGTGTGTGTTAATTGAAGTGTACAGCAGTTATCTCGGTGTATAATCGTGAATTCTTTCGACGTAAAATGTCCAGAAAGCAATTGCCAATGTCCTCTATTTATAGGTGAAAATTGAGAAGCCCTGCGCATCGTAGGCCTAACATCCCCTACGCATCGTATGGTCTTTTAATAAGCCTGCGCATCGTAGGCCATACTCCTCTACGCATCGTATGAGTTTGAAAGTCGGTTATAGAGTAGCCACGTGTGGGACTAGCTCTGATGAGTTGACAACATCGAATTCTCATATGTTGACAGCAATTTAAGTGGATAATCATCCACTAGGGTTTACCCCCTCTGAGTTTTAGGGGCCCTAATCCTGTTTCCAACTGTTCCAGAAATTTTAGGGTTTGCACAGAATCACTTGGGTGTCTTAATTAGGGTTTCCTATTGGTCAAATTAATTTAATAATTATGACTTTTAATGAGAGTTGTTACAGTTGCCATCCGCTCGACCCACTGTCCGATTGGGTTGTATCTTGATTCATTTAAAACTTAAACAATTTTCAACATGTTCAATAACAGGGTTTCCACCCGACCGGATGGGCATCCGACCGAGTGACCGCCCTGCTGTGAACTTGTTCTCCTTGAGAAGCCTTGCCATTCGAGTCGTCACCCGATCGAACGACCGTTCGACCGACCGACCTGAAGGGTATAGATACTTCTCTGTTTTCAAAATACTACAACGAAAACTTCAAAAATCAAGCCATCATACACAAACACATCCTCCCCAAAGGAAGAAACAATCCACTCGAACAGTCATCCGACCGGATGACCGTCCGAACGGACAACCACCCGAATGGGTCAACATCCGCACGAATGGCCGACCGGCCGGATCACCATCCTGCACTTGGTGACTTTTCTCGTTTTACGCGTCACTTATCTTTTATGCTATCGTTAACTATTCAGGCTAACCTCGCTCTACGCGCTCCCTTCAATCCATCAACGCTGTGAGTATACTCGAACCCTTTTTGCTTTACGCACTTTTGGGTGTTACATACGTTACGAATATTCAAATCACATCGAACACACTACTCAATACTACTTTAACGCTAACCGATACTGCATGTACTACGTGACTTAATGAATGCTTGTTTGTTATGTTTACACATGGAATGTTGTCTACCTGCCTTAACGACGATAGTACTATAGTTTGGACTCAGCACCTGTTCGCAGGGGTTGTTAAGGACAATTACTTGCATGGATTACGGTGGTAATCATGTATTGCGAACTGCCTTGGGCAGTCAACCCGCAGTCATTGGTATCGATGGGTCTATGTCGATAACTAACGTGCCCTCATTTCGCTATGCGTACGTGCTGGTTATGCGTGAATGAATTTCAAACCTATTATATCTATTAAACTTGTATGCTCACCTTTACACTATGTGTATTGGCTTTTACTTTAACGTATGTATCAGGTGCTTAGGATGTTTACATGCTTAGCTCGCTGTGAAATCGAGGATAGGAAAGACCTAGGGCCTCTTGTTTGCTATGTGATGAAATCGAAAGCTAGGGAAAAAGGGGCTCTAGAAACAAATAAACAATTTATACTATTTTGTAAATATGAGTTGTCGGAACAGAACTACTTGACTAGAGTTGTTTGTAATAATTATATTATCACTTATGACATGGTATGGGACGTGTTGCTTTAAATATTTGGTAAATATAGTTGTTATGGAAACTTCTGGACAATATGTTTCGCTCAGTGCCATGCCCCAATGTTTCCGCCATCGGTTGGGGTGTGACACAATGTAAGTAGTGAGAGTATAAAGATTAGAATCCCTTAAACGTTTGGAGAAGTGTGGTATTCATAGCCCAAGGGCTGGAGAAGGAGAGAGGTTGACTGGATGAAGTGTTATCGTAAAGGAATATCCATCTGGTCCCCTCTGTTGTGGTAGTCAGTGTCCGCAGATGTGGGAGTACAATCACGTGTTGTGATTGGCTACACATATCTAGCAACAGTATTTAGTTATTTCTTTGTTGCAACTCCAACACGTGACATTTTTCCGAGTTCTAGACGAACTTCTTCCTCGAACCCCGTTGTCCCTGTTATTCTTTCTACCCCTTCTAACATATAACATCTCAAAAGAAGATGTTCTACCTATATTTTAGCCCAAGAACCCAATCTCTAATCCCTTCAAATGTCATGTCACTGGCCCCCACAAAATTCATAACAACAGTAATTGTCCTAGACCAACTATCAAGCAACAAAGATAGCAATAATACAATTCGAGTCTATTATTGAGTCAAATAAAATGAAGCTTAACGTGGATAAGATTGAATTTACAAATTGTTAATGTGATCCGACATTTAGATCCCTTCCTTTATCATTTTCGTAAATAACTCCATCAAGAACACTTTATTGGTTGCCAACGATGTCTCATACATGTTTGACAAAACCAACATCATACCATGATTCGTGGCTTCTTCCGTGATGTTAAAAGCGATGCTCCTCATCAAAGACAATGTAATAGTCGCATTGGCTTTCTTGCCTTTTAAATTTTACTTAGGTTTATCCATTTTCTTCGGTTAATCCTTGGTATCACATCATAGTCATCTGTCAAAGTATTGCTTCTACTTGAATTTTCCACCAACCGAAATCAGAACTGTTAAACTTTTTAATTTGTACCTTCATATCGAGATAATCATAGACACAACTATGGCATGGGTCTGAACTTGACGGTTGTGCTACTAAACACTATCAACATAACTGACCTGCTCCTGCAATAACCTTGCAGACAAATCTAAACCAAAATGTTGAATTTCACAAAACCCAGTTGATAATCACAGTCAAAACATAAACTTGAAAACACAAAACCATAACCTTAACCCATCGAATTTCTAGAGTTGTTCAGTAAATCATAATCTACAGCTCAAAGAGTTTTAATTGGTACCTTATCCTGATCAAACTATTGTCTGACACAAACTAATCTCATCTCAAAGAAAAAAAATTAAATAAACCTTATTGTGTTTTCCTTCTTCACATGGCCCACCAAAAATCACATTTGTTTTCTTATTTTACATGGTCGAAGAAGATGAAAATTGTTTTTCCTCCCATTCTTCTTGAACGATGCAATCAACAAGAAAAAAAAAAGATGGACAACGACTTGTTGCATAAAACACGAAAACTCAGGAAGCCAGGATTTTCGACTGTGATTTCCGATCCAAACCCTAATTTCAATTTCAAACCCCAGGAGTGTGACCTTTAACTTCTTGGACAGAAACCGGCTCCAAGGACTCCTCTTGTTGATCACAACCACTAACCAAAGAACCCTGATCTAGAACGGGAAATACCTCTGCAAATCGTCTTAATGCAAAATCGTGTGTTCAAACGAGTCTTAGCTTTGATAGAATTTTTTAGGAGTTTTATTAGCACAACGGAACCAACACACAAATGAATTGCATGCATAAATCAGAAAATAAATAGCACCAGAATTTTAACGTGGTTTGGTCACAACATGTTATCTAGGTCACAACTGCAATTAGGTTTTCTTATTAAGTCCAAATAGAATATTACAAGCAAACATACGGGTATTTTTACTAACAAGAATAAAGTTATAAATTTAGGGACCAAAAAACTTAATGGGCCTTCCATCTCTATTGTAAATGCCACCTAATGTTCTCTAATTGTCCACCCAATAAAATCGGTCCAAAAGTCCTTCACAAAGCCCAGGACTTCACAACACACAGCTTCAAAACCTCATAAAAATTAAGATATCAACAAAAGCAAAATTTTATTAATTCATTTGTTGTTTTTACCTTACTGTTACTTGGACAAAAACCAAATTATCAAAAAAATGTGTTATCATCTACATATCACGCTATACTAATTTTGAACATTTTGTTCGTTTACAACCTTTTTTTTTACAGGTGAACTTCACAACAGACGGCTAATTCACACCCGCAAGACGCAGGCCCGCCACCACTCACTACCAGGACTATGTTGTCTTAACCGGGTACACGCCTGGTCGAGAGGGGCGTTACGCTGTCCCCGAGAAAATTTCCAGCCTCCTGCCACATGACAGGAGTTGCACCCTCCACAAGAGCCGACCCTCTAGAGTAAATGCACTGTAGTAGAAAATTTGGGTGGGATCAAGAGTCGAACCTAAGTCCTTCCTCATCATTTCCAAACCAGCTGGGCTGGAATCATTTGCTTTACAACCTTAATTACAACATTTTTCTATCTTCTCACAACTAAACAGTTTGTCATAAATGTCCCCTTTATACATTCGAAAATGCATATGAAGGTGGTTTGGGAGTTGGGACAGATTCTTGACAGTGTTGGCAGCTGATGGAGACGACTTTATGATAGGGGTGTGCACGATTCGGTTCGGTTTTTGGGCAAAATCAAAACCGAAACCGAATTGTCGGTTTTCAGTTTTTGAAAACCGTTCGTTTTCGGTTTTTACACCGGTTCGGTTATTTTGGTTTTTGAAACAAAAGTATGTAAGATTCAAAAATAAAAAGTATAATTTAAAATTTAAGAATCTTGATTATATGTTTACATTTAAGTTATTTTACTTAACCTTTTTAACAAATAATGTTCACGTAAACCAAACATTCTAATCTATTTTTATGATTCTTCAAAGTTTTTATTAGAACATTTTCTTTTATAATACTTTGAAGATTATTTTATTTTTATATTAAATTTTGCTATTTGTTGTAGGCAATAAACAAATCATCTCAATTATAAATAAACATATTAATGTTTTTATTATACATAATTAATATTCAAAAATAAAATTAATAATTTCTAATAACATGGGTTAAACACTTAAACTACATAAAAATACATGTTTTTTTTTGTTCGGTTCGGTTTTTTTCGGTTATTAAAAATCCGAAAACCGAACCATTAGTTTTTGTTTTGGTTCGATTTTGTCGGTTATTTCGGTTTTTTGCTCAACCCTACTTTATGATGATAGTTGAGTAATTAATAATGGTTTGGCTAGTTCTATGAGTGGGTATTCAATTAATTATAGAAGGATTTTTATAGGCTTGAATTATTGTTCATCAGTCATCATAAGTTCATAACATTATATTATGTCAAAAACTCAAAATATAATCACAATGACGTTGCCAGGCTAAAAATACAAACGTTATTACGTTATAATCAATGTTTCAAGAGTTTGCAAAATTGAACGAATAAACAATGACAAAGTCAGGACAAAAAAGATAACCCTTAAAATATAAACAAAATTATAGGACTAAGCCCACCAATATATTAACTCCACCTTGGGTTACACTATTAATAATAAATATTTAATATTTAATTATTTGTTTATAATGATGGTTGAATTTAGTATTATTAATTTATTATTACCTTGGTTTTGATCAACTTTACCGCAATTTGTATAGTACAATAACGGTGAGTTTGTTTTTTTTAACGGCAAACAAACATATATTTTATAAAAACATCGGACTAACACTATGTTAGCCCACACCAAAATTACAAAAGGTCTGACTAAATAGAAAACACATTATACCCTTATACAATTACCAACTTAGGGTATGTCTTATTTGTTTAAAAGTCACAACTTTTAGTTTATTTTAATCACACCCTTTCATTTTATTATTATATTATATATATCCTTAATCAAAAACCAACTTAATTGACTTAATGTTTACCGTCGTGACATTACAACCTAACTTCCAATCTTTACTTTACCATCGTTATGCATTTCACTCCATGCCATTACCCACATGCATGGTACCCTTTTAATCATACCCTTTACGGTTTTACCCCATTTATGTTGTTACTTGAATTAATTATATTAAGGTTTCCTTCGTTCCAAATTTTTTTGTTAGGGTTTTCAAATTAGTTACAGACAAATTAGTTATAAATTGTGGGGAAAATGATTTTCATAAAGGAATATCACATAAATCTGAGTCTTAGAAAGTTGAAGAAGATTTTGGAAATATTTTGTTCCATAGATTCCATGGTTCGTATGGATCATTTCAAACAGAGTGATCATAAGGGATGCGATGGTTCAGTATGCGGTTGAATCGCTACCAAACCCGTTGATTCAAGACACAGACGCACCGACCAGAGGGTTTGATGGATCACGAATGGATTCGCCGGTTTGGTAGTATCGTCATATCAATCCCTAAAATTGATGTGTTGGTTTGTTGCTTGATAAACATACCTGATGGTTTGATCAAACGACCAACAATCATGTATAATGATCTTCAAATGGATGCTATGGTTTGCTAAATCACATACATATTCGGTCACGATGATGCAGTAGATGTGACTATTCAAAAGGTTACCACACCATGGACACACCTCTTCGAAAGGGTCCTTCTATCACGATGGTACACACCGTTCCCCATCGTCCATAATCTTCACCACGACATTTCGGGTAGACCTTCAAACGATGCAGCGGCGGTTTGCTTAAAGATCTACTCGAACTTCAAACAATGTTCTACTCGATCTTGGCGATCTAGAAGAGAAACGTTTGAATGCACTATAGATAATAAAGTTTTAACATTGAAATTTAACCATGGTGAAACATGTGCAGAATTGCCTATATTACGGTTAATTCCTTTTTGTGACATCTCTGTGTATGCATTAAGACTAATCATCAGAATTCACAAAGTAGAATCAATCCTCAATTAGATAAATTTGACTATCAAATATGATTTTGTTGTTGGTTTAAAAGAAAGTAAATGATTTTGTCTTTTGCTTATGCATGCTAATTTCTTTATTTCATTTGCATATGGATTTGTTGTGAGACCTCGGTACACATTCAAGGAATATGATAAGACCATGGGGTATGGTGGGGCAGGGGTTTGGGGCATGGGTTGACACGTGGAGTTCGAGCAGTGGCGGATCTAGAAAACCTTCATAGGGGTAACGTTTTAAAAGAAAGGGGTAACGAAATCGAAAAAACGTTAAAAAACGTCAATTTTTTTCAAAATTTACACTACCGTCCGAGCGCCAAGGGGTAGCGGAGGCTACCCCTATTCATAAGGTACATCCACCCCTGAGTTCGAGCCCCCCTGCTGGTGAGTGACGTGCCCATGGGGTATGGCGGGGCGTGACTAGCCCGGCGTGGCTTGGCCAGGTGTATTAAAATTAAAAAAAAAATCTAAAATTTAAACATGGCCCGCTATGCCCTAGCCAACAAGCCAATAAGAGCCGGCCACATAGGATCGCTAACATGCCCCACGCCCGGCCTTAAACTCCCGCCCAAGGGGCCACGCCCAAACCCAAGCCCACCCGGGGTGGTGACTTGGGCGTTTCCCTCCAACCCACGCCCCAACCCCGCCCCATACCCCATAGTCTAATATATGGGCAAATATTGTTTTTTGGTTTACTGCTTTGGTTAAAAAAGCCTTTTGCTATGGGTAATGTTTAATTCTGTAAAAGGGGTCTGCCAAAGAGATTGCTTTAACATCTGATGCCATCTACGTGTAAATTTATATTTCATTTAATTAGAAAAACTCAATTAAAGCCTTAGAATCTCAATCTTATATACATTTTATATGAAGTATAACTTTCGATTAACTAATTCTATTGTTTAGTTGTGAAAATGAAACTTATGTATATAATATATATTGATCTACGCACTCGAAATGGTGTTTGGTGTTGATTTGAAGTTTGATAGGTTTCCTTTTTCTGTAATTTAGATTGCACTTTTCTATGTTGTAGGTGGATATTAATCAATCAAGTGCTGCGTAGGCCTCAGCAGTTGTTCTTAACGGAGCACCAACATGTACGAATAGAGGTGGCATTCGTGTCAGGTTGAATTGGTGAAGCCGGACATTACCCATATTTTTATCGGTATTGTAAACCAACCCTAACCTAAGCACATTTATATTTGTTTAACCCGAATATGATTTTTATAACCGTTTATCTAACCGTGTCAAACGAGTTGACAAGTTGTAAATTGGTTGACAGATTTTAATGGGTTAATTGGTTAAACTGGCTGCCATATCATAACCTATATCAATTAAAGTCTATTTGACTTTTTTAACCATATATTACATTATAACTCCAGTAAAGGGTGATATTGGGTTTAAGAGATTAGATGTACAGAGGGACAAAAGGTGATATTCTGATCAAAGGGGGTGATCATCCATAGAGTCGGAAAGCTAGGTGGAATGGAAAAGTCTACAACTCGGACGTTGTGAGTCAGCCTTCCACATGCCACGCACCCCATGTCCCTTTTAGCAACACATGTTTTTAAACCTTTCTTCATCTGTTTGTTTTGTTTAACAGCATACGCTAGAGAGAGAGACAGAGGAGGTGGCGGATACAAGGCGGCATCGTTTAGGGTTCCATCAAACATTGAAAATTAGTTTACCTTTAACAAACAGTACAAGTCCCTAAAAGCATGTGTATAACCTCTTAAGCAACCAATAATCCTACGTATTATTTATCTCTACATCTCATCTGCTATTCTATCTTTTAATATTAGCCATGTCTTTCACTTCCTGTCCACTTTTCATCGTCAATTTTGTGCATATATAAATGAGATATGAACGCCATAAGTTGCTCTTTGCAGCTTGAATAACTACTTAGAAGACAAATTTACTGTGCTATTTTAGTTTGTATTGATCTTGATCTTCAAACACCATTTGTGGATTTAGGTTTTTCGTTGTGTTTTGAAACTGTGAGTATCAAAAGCCTTGCGAATGTGTAGTTAGAGTTGGGAATTAAAAATCACCTGTATTAAAAACATTCATAATCAAGATCCCGCTGCAACGCGCGGGTTGACGTCAACTTGTTAACTACATTTACTCAAAACATCAAAAATACACCATTCTTCCCACGTGATTTCTTTCATCCCCGAGCGATTTCTAATCTATAGGTAAGAAAGATGCTTTATATCTTCTATCATCCGAGCGAAGCACACTTGTTTACTGTTGAATATTCCTGCTCCTCCACACCACCCATATGGCCACTTGCATCACTGCAAAAACTAATTTCTTCCACTTTACAGTGCCTTGAATCAACTTGTGCCACTCCAAAATATCTTTAACACAAAATGCAAATATGCTAGACATTGTACCATTTTGAGATAAAGTCCCACACCAAGTGGGCCACATGACAATTAACAAACAGGTGAGTTTGTGATGCATCATATATATGAAAATAAATCGCAACACAGATTTTAAGTTTACACAATAGTAATTCAATGAGCATGCTACAACCTTGTTTTTGTTAATATTGTTTTCTTTTTAAGGAAATGCAAGTAGTTATTTTATTCTAAGGGGCTGTTTGTTTAGCTCTTAATGAGGCTCCTAATTGTTCAGACCTCTTACTGGCTCAACACTTAATGATTCAGTCTGTTTGTTTCGCGAGCAGATGTCTGAATGGTTCAGACATTTGCCTCTGAATGGTTAAGCATTATACAAAGTCTGAATACTTAAGACCTCTAGTCTGAATTGATCAGAAATTTGCCTCTGAATGATTAAGCATTATACGGGCTCTTAATGGTTCAGACTTCTTATTGGTTCAGCACTTAATGGTTCAGAGTTATATTTTACAAACATTATAATCATACAATCCTTTATAAAACGTAATCCTAAAGAAGTAAACACTGAAACACAAAGCATAATATAGTGTTCAAAGAGTCTTCGTTTTTTCACAAACATCAACCGTCTCGTCTTTATGAATACTTTGACAAAATAAAAAAAGAAAGAGTAAACTGCCATTTTGGTCCCTGTGGTTTGGCCAGTTTTGTCACTTTAGTCCAAATCTCAAACTTATTACATCTGGGTCCCTGTGGTTTGCATTTTGTTGCCATTTTAGTCCAAAACTCAAAATTTCTCATTTTTTACTGTTTTAAGGTCCCTTTTTGTCCTTTAGTGCAGGGGTAGTTTGGTCATTTTAATTTATTCTTTTAATTAATTAAAACAAAATTAATTATATAACTGATTATTAATTAAAAATAATAAAACTAAATAAAAAAGTTTGACCTGCAACCATCATCTAAAACACCCAGATCTTCATCTTCCCCAGATCTTCATCCAAACCCGATTCTCTGCAACCATCATCTAAACACCCCACAGCCGCCACCACTACATCCTCACCACAGCAGCCACCACCACCACTGCAATTATCCATTACTCTCTCACTTTCTAAACACCCCTCTGTGTCTCTCTCTTCCCTCTCTCTAACACTGCAATTGATCTGGGGTTTGCTCAAAATTAACCGCCACTGAAGTCGAACTAGGGTTTGTTGCTGTGGGTTTCCACGCCGATAGTGTCACACCCCTTTCTGCGACGGAAGCACGAGGTGTGATCATGAAAGGTTCTCATTGCATACGAAGAGTAAACATACTACATGCTCAAAAATACCTTCAAATATTACATTACTGAAAACATATGTCAAGTGTTTACAACACGAGATAACATATTGTCTTAAAAGTCACAACTTTATTTAAAGATAAACAAAGCGACATCCACGAGCATGAGTAAGATCACGCGCACATCCATCCTAGTTACCTGAAATACATGTGAGTTTTGGAAAAACGTCAACATAAAGTTGGTGTGAATTCATGCAATTTTTGTATTTCACGTTTGTATACTTTGTATGAAAACATAATTTGTCTTTTGTATAAATCAAGTCTTTTGTGTACACCACGTACTCATGTATAAGTCAAATATTTCTGTATGTATCATGTGTTAATGGGTTGCAAAGCCATTAACATGTGACACGACATAAGAAGTCACCAAACCATAGGCATTTTTCTGTAGTCGATTTACGACTGAGACACAAAAACACTGCTTGGTAAAAGAGTGGCCAACAGTGGGGCTGCCCGGAACCCATTAGATCTAACCTTTTGTTCTGCGGTCTAAGTATGTACACGATTAATGGTGCTTATGGTACCCTATTCGTGACACGATTTCTCGTATCATTCTTGTATCCATCATACCATTTGTAAACATTGTAATATTTGTAACATGTATTTCACCCCCGAAGTTATAAAACTGAAAACAGTTAAAAGAAAAGGGGGAGCATGAACTCACAACTTTGCGTTCCTGTGCGTCGTAAACTTCACCGGATTTGCTTACTTAACGTCGTAACCTATACGCGTTTTCTTAACGTTAGTCACTAGACTTGTGTCGCACAAGTACAGTCACTCTCTTTTGTATTTGTATTGTTGTGTTAAAAATATTTTATATTTTTAACTACGTATCTTACTTATATTATTTTCTCTAGGTTTAATATAAGTATTTTGCATTTTGCACTTTGCACCCGAATTATGTATCTTGTATTTTATATGTGTATTTCTATGTTTATACACCTCATGAGTATTTAGTATATTTTTAAGTCTTAATACACTAGCACGTAGAACACATACTATACACACTTAGCACAAAAGTTGGTGATAAAATAATATATATTTTTCTCTCAAAAATATACATACTTATATCCATTTTTATCTTTGAAGAAATCCTCATTTCTTATCACCAAAAATTAGGGAAACCTTGGTAATACCTATAAGCACATTTTTAGGGAATAAGTTTCTCAAAAACTTATATTTTTCTAAGTGTCAAAATTTATAAAAATTTTGACAGAGTTTCCCCTAAAAATGGAGGTTTCCCATGTTTTCAAAACATATGTTTATTTTCTTTTAAATCGTCAATAATCATCAACAATAATCACTAATTTCTCCATCTCATGAACTTGAACATTTATAAAAATGTGTAGTAACTTACTAGTACATTTAGTAAGTCTTGTTATCTTTAAAAATAAGTTTAATTTCTTAAAAACTTTATTTTTAAAGAATATGAAGTTTCATAACTTTTAGTCGGTTTTTACGAAAATTATTTCTTTGTTAAAACTTTTGTTACACAAGTGTCCACACACTTGTTTGTTCATAAAAACACCTCTACTTTATGAAAGATCCGGTTTTAAAACATGGTTTTGTCTTACAGTTGGTCTTTCGAAAATACCACTTGTAGATACGTAGATCTACTAGTTTTAAACACTATTTCACAAGCTAAATCGCTTTTACACAAGTTCATGATTCGTGTGTGGTAGAGTTTCATCCTTTAACCCTTGTTACTACTAAAGCAACCTTATGTCATGTTCCAAGGTCATGACCAACCCGGGTTAAATGACGATCCGAGCTACCACAACATAGATCGGGTCCAAATAATCACACAAATCAAATACTACATGATTTACACAACACATGAGCTATTAACCACCATTTTTAGTGTTTTAAGTAGACTTTTATGCTTCATCTTGTAAGTTATTGAGTTTTAACCGTCATATATCGTTTTAACCACATTAGAATAGTTCAAGAAGGTGATTTAAGCAACATACCACTAGCTCGAGGCTAGGGAAGAATCTATGCGAAAAACGCGTGGATAAAAGCAAAGTAGAGAGGTCCTTCGCCTTCCGATTGCTCCAAGACTCCTTATATGCGACCCTTAACACTTGTATGGACTTGTAATGTGAAGATGGAAGCCGAAAGATATGATGGATGGGCAAGGGGATCTCGGCCGAAGCCTTAGAGGGCAAGAGAGGAGTGTGTGAGTGTTGTGATGAGTGATGAAGGTTATGTTGTGCCTTAGGTTGATCTTATAGATAATTAGCTTGGTCATTAACCGAAGGTCCTTATGTATTCTAGATACTAAACATGGTTGATTAAAATAATCACACAAGGACAAGGTATGTCCCCCACATGGGGACGGTTTCTAAAGGGGGGGGGGGGGTCTAGTTCGAATCCAACTAGATAGTTAGGCACCTAGTTAGGTTAATACAGTTAAGTTTAGGGATTAACCCGGTTACTAATGTATTGTGTTTTACAGTGGGTGTTAGGGTATTCGGGGACCCTAACTGGCTCAGAAAAAGATAAATAATGTTATCAACAATATTTTCATGTTCCGGGTATAGTCCGGTTGTTCGGTTGCATACCGATTCGTTAAAGTGCTAAATTGCACCTTTTAGTGTTTAATAAGTATCTTTGTATAACACTATCGATTCCCAACACTTAGGGAAATATTCTGGATAATAAATCGACATTTCTGCATCATATTTATATGTCTAAATGCTGATTTATTGCTGAATTTTATAAATTCTGCACTTAAAGTGCGTTTCGGGTGCTTTTTAGTGTTTATTTTTGCTTTCGTATTGCATATATATTAAACCCTTGTATGTACTCTTGGGTTTTAATGCATTCTTGCTGTCGGACCTACACCTAGGCTCCAATTTTTATTGTCGGGTTGCTTTCTGCAGTTCCGTTGACACATAGTGTCTTACCGGTGAGTTTACTTAGTATTTTTGACGCAACGCTCTTGTTTGTGCATAAAGCAATATTTTGTAGTATACAACATGCATGAATTCACTTATTTAGTATGTAATTAGACATGGCTGACAATTAAGCACATAATTGCAGTCATTAAGCAATAATTAATGTGTATGGAAATTACCGGTTTGGGCCAGTTGTCACAGTCTCCCCCCGTTAAAAGAATTTCGTCCCGAAATTCAGGTTGAACTAACTCTCGCAGGAGTCTTCTTGAATAGGTGGGGGTACTTTTTCTTGAACTGGTCTTCTCGTTCCCATGTGTACTCGGGTCCGTGCTTAGAGCTCCAACGTACTTTAACAAGTTTTACGCTGCTCCTCCTGGTCTTGTTGACTTTCCAGTCAGTAACCTCAACGGGTTTTTTTCTGTGAATCGGAGGGCTTCATCAATATGCACTTCATCCATCGGGATGATCACGCTTTCTTGTGTTAGGCTCTTCTTCAGGTTGGATACATGAAACGTATCATGTACTCCATTAAGTTCTTCCGGTAACTCCAATTTGTACGCTACGGTACCAATTCTCTTCAAAATTCTGAATGGTCCGATGTATCGTGGATTCAGTTTTCCACGTTTTCCAAACATGACTACGCCCTTCCATGGTGAGACTTTTAACAACACTTTGTCTCCCACCTTGAATTCTACCGATTTTCTATTCGGATCAGCGTAGCTCTTTTGTCGCTCTCGAGCCGCCTTAATGCGCTCTCGGATCTGCGCAATCTTGTCGGTTGTCTCTTGTACAAGTTCAGGACCAACCATACGTTTATCTCCGGCATCTGCCCAACATAAGGGCGATCGGCATTTGCGGCCATACAGAGCTTCGAACGGCGCGGCTTTTATGCTCGTATGATAGCTGTTATTGTAGGAAAACTCAACTAAAGGTAGATGAGTATCCCAGCTGCCGCCTAGGTCCATGACGCATGCGCGAAGCATATCTTCTAACGTTTGTATAGTCCGTTCGCTCTGGCCGTCTGTTTGCGGATGGAATGCCGTGCTCAGATCTAACTGAGATCCAAAGGCTTCCTGAAATGATTGCCAGATTCTTGAGACAAAGCGTCCATCTCTGTCTGAAATGATTGAGATTGGCACTCCATGACGTGCCACAATTTCTCTTAAGTATATCTCTGCAAGCTTTCCAGTGCTATCCTTCTCTCGGATTGGTAGGAAATGCGCAGACTTCGTCAATCGATCAACTATTACCCATATCATATCGTGCCCTCTCGGGGTCCTGGGTAATTTCGTTATGAAGTCCATCGAGATTTGTTCCCACTTCCACACGGGAATCTCTGGTTGTTGTAGTAGGCCGGACGGTTTCTGATATTCTGCCTTAACCTTAGCACAGGTTAGGCATTTTCCAACATAGACAGCAACATCGCCTTTGAGTCTCGGCCACCAATAATATCCTTTCAAATCTTGATACATTTTGTCTGATCCTGGATGGATCGAGTATCTCGATTTATGCGCTTCATCAAGGATGACTTCTCGTAGGCCACCATAGAGTGGAACCCAAATGCGCTTTTTAAAGTATAAGGCTCCCTCTTCATTTGGTTACATGTATTTCAGCATACCCCGAAGGTATTCAGCTTTGCGGTTCTCTTCTTTAAGAGCTTCTTGTTGTGCATCCCGAATGCGTGCTGTGAGGTTCGTTCGAATGGTCATTTCTAACGCTCGAACCCTTAGGGTCTTAACCCTTTCTTTTCGACTCAACGCGTCCGCTACAACGTTCGCCTTTCCAGGATGGTACTTAATCTCACAGTCATAATCATTTAGCAGCTCGACCCAACGTCGCTGGCGCATATTCAATTCCTTCTGATCAAATATGTGTTGTAAGCTTTTGTGATCTGTGAAGATTGTACATCGAGTACCATATAAATACTGTCGCCAAATCTTCAAGGCGAATACCACTGCACCCAGCTCCAGGTCGTGAGTGGTATAATTTCTCTCGTGAACCTTCAGTTGTCTTGAAGCATAAGCGATGACTTTTTGGCGTTGCATGAGCACGCAACCCAAACCTTGTCGTGAAGCGTCACAGTATACCACGAAGTCATCAGTGCATTCGGGTAATGATAGTATCGGTGCATCGCAGAGCTTGTTCTTGAGTAGCTGAAAGGCTTCTTCCTGTTTGTGACCCCAGTCGTACTTCTTGTCTTTCTGGGTAAGGGTCGTTAGCGGTTGAGCTATCTTCGAGAAATTCTCAATGAATCGCCGATAGTAACCCGCTAAGCCCAAAAATTGTCGAACTTCAGTTGGGGTCTTGGGAGCTTCCCAATTCTTTATTGCTTCAATCTTGGACGGGTCTACATGAATGCCCTTCTCATTCACCACGTGACCAAGAAATTGTACTTCGCGAATCCAGAATTCGCATTTCGAGAACTTTGCATAAAGTTTCTCTTTCTTCAGTAGCTCCAAGATGGTTCTGAGATGTTGCTCGTGCTCTTCTTTGGTTCGTGAGTAAATCAGGATATCATCGATAAATACGATCACGAATTTATCGAGATATGGTTTACATACGCGGTTCATCAGATCCATAAAGACCGCTGGCGCGTTCGTTAAACCAAACGGCATCACAAGAAATTCGTAGTGCCCATAGCGTGTTCTGAATGCAGTCTTTGGCACACTTTCATCTTGGATTCTCAGCTGATGATATCCAGATCGAAGGTCGATCTTGGAATAGTAGCTTGATCCTTGCAGTTGATCAAACAAGTCATCAATCCTCGGTAGCGGATACCGATTCTTGATCGTGAGCTTGTTCAGTTCCATGTAATCGATACACATCCGCAGTGATCCATCCTTCTTCTTCACGAATAATACTGGAGCTCCCCAGGGTGAGAAGCTTGGCCTTATAAATCCCTTATCCAACAACTCCTGAAGCTGTGTAGATAATTCTTGCATTTCGGATGGCGCAAGTCGATATGGAGCCTTGGCCACAGGAGCGGCTCCTGGAACCAAGTCTATGTGGAATTCGACTTGTCGTTGCGGAGGTAGTCCTGGCAGATCTTCAGGGAACACATCAGGAAATTCCTTCACCACAGGAATGTCTTCGAGTTTTGGCTCCACAGCTTTCTTGTCTATGACGTGTGCTAGGAAGGCAACACATCCTTTCCTTAAGCATTTCTATGCCTTCATGCAACTGATGATTCGTAGAGGCGCGTTTCGTCTTTCTCCATGTACGATGAGAGTTTCACCATTCTCTAAAGGGATGCGAATGATTTTCTCATGACAAATAACTTCAGCTTTGTTCTTGGACAACCAGTCCATTCCGACTACTACATCGAAGCTACCCAATTGAATAGGTAGGAGGTCGATGCTAAAATTTCGTTCGCCAAGTTCTAATGTGCAGCCTCTGACAACTTCGCCCGATTCAACAAGTTTACCATTGGCTAGTTCTATGGAATAAGGAATTTCTAATCTACTAGATTCTATTCCAAGTATGCGTTTAAATTCCACAGACATGAAGCTATAATCGGTGCCAGTGTCGAATAATATGGATGCAAAGTGATTGTTAATGAGGAACGTATCGTTGACCACATTAGGGTCCTTGCGTGTGTCCCTTGCTCTAATTACAAATGCTCAGGTCTGAGCATTGTTTCCCCTTGGGCAATTTTTCTTGAAATGATCCATGCCTCCACAACCAAAGCATCCTTGGCTTTGCCCAGCTCCACGGCTATTCCGGTTACCATTGCCATTCCCATTCCTTCCGTTTCCCCAACAGTTTTCTGCTTGGTGACCCAATCTACCACATTTGTCGCACCTTGGAATGCGACAAGCTCCTTTATGATGAAACTTACATGTTTTTGGCATTCAGGCATAGAGCCTTGGTATGCCTTGGTTGAAAGGGTCTTCGCCTCCTGAGACGGGTTAGCGTCAAGCTTTTTGTTGAAACCTTTGTTGTTGCGAGTCGCTTGATTCAGATTCGAACGCTTTTTCTTTTTGTCACCGGACGACTCAGCATGTGTCTCGGTCTTTTCTGATGGGTTCAACGATAACTTCTTCTTACGAACACAATCTTTGGTCAGGCTGACAGCCAGAGTTACAGCCTCGGTGATTGTTTGTGGTTTGGCCGACGTCACCATGCCACGAAACTCTGAGGCCAGTCCCCAAATGTAGCGTTCAACGCGCTTGAATTCGGGAGTCACCATGTAGGGAAGCACTCTGGACAGATCGTGGAATCTTCGAGTATAACTATCAATATCAGCACCTTCCATAGTCAAGTGCCAGAACTCCGTTTCCAGTCTTTGGAGTTCAGCACGAGAGCAATACTTCTCTCTCATCCTTTCCTTCAGTTCCTCCCAGGTTAGACCATACGCGACATTATTGAGCAAGGTTTGGGCTTGCAAATTCCACCAAGTCAGAGCTTCATCGACAAACAACCCGGTAGCAAAGGTGACTTGTTGATCCGCGGTACACTTGCTCATGCGGAAAGTAGCTTCAGTCTTCTCCGTCCAGCGCACAAATGCTACTGCACCTCCTGTGCCATCATAGTTCATCGGCTTGCAGTCGAGGAACTGCTTAAATGTGCAGCTTCGAACTGCGCTGTCTCCAGATGAATCTCCATTCCCATTATGTCTAGCGTTGCTTGGTCCTCCACTGTCTTGAGTACGGTTTGCCTCGTACTGGGCGATAGCAGCGGAGATCCTTTCTTCCAGTAGAGCCTCCAGCTCTTCGGCAATTCTTGGCAGTGGGGGAGGAGGAGGTTGGTCACGAGCGTTCACAGCTCTTTTGGGTGCCATGTTCTGAAGAACACAACCCAATAGGGTTAGACATTTGTTTGATATCGTCATACGAGACAGTGGTAGTATTTATATAAGCATATACCACATAGTAACATCAAACAATCCGCCAATTGTATAAATCAATTCATACTGCAGCAAGCATGTAGAGTTAGGTAAACACCTTATTGACGGTTCTTGTCTTTATGCCCTAAATCATTACTCTGGCAGAGTACTTAGTAGGCTTGCACTGAGGGAATCTATACGCGACAAGACTTGCTGTGATTTTTGTGCACTGAATTCCATAATTATGTATGCATCCATAATTACGTAACTCTTTGCACAGTCCGCACAGTTCGTTTCATCCTCGTATTTCTTCCTTCAGATGGGCCATCGCTTTTAGGTAAAATCACGTATACTCGTGACATTCTACTTCTAGTACATGCTAATTATCACACGTAATTGCAAGTAATTTCTAGTCAACGACAAGTGCTATTCAAGTGCACTCTAAGGTGCTGTTTGTTTTTTCAGACAAAAACTGTCTGCAGTCTGATTTCAGCTGATTTTATGTCTGCAACTGAAGATATGGTCTGAAGGTCTGCAAGCTGAAAATATAATACTGTTTGTTTTATAAACTGGATATCATCTGTAGAAGCTGAAAATTATTTAACTATCATACTTATCATAGCTGATAAAAGTCATTTAACATTCAAGTTACATAAAAAAACCATAATAGCACCAAGTATCAATAACCTAAAAAATAATAAAATAAACTCAAAGTACATTGTTTTGCATTAATTCTTGTGCTGTTTGATCTCGAAGTTGACTCATAAATTCACGATCCGCTGAACTTCCATGTCGTGGTACTTCTTCGTCTCTATTTTCACCACCATCTTGTACATGTTCATCTCCATCTTGAAGGTGTACATTTGGGCGATCATATTCATCAAAAAGGTCATCGCTTAAACCCTCTTTCCGTATAAAATTATGAAGCGCAAAACATGCAACGGTAATATTTCGTTGCGTAACCAACGAAAAGGGAGCCATTTTCTTTAATATTGGAAAACGTGCTTTTAATACACCATACGCACGTTCAATAACATTTCTAAGCTTTGCATGTGCGTGGTTGAATTTTTCCTTGTCGTTTAATGCACGATTTCGACGGAAATCTCCAAGCCAATACCTCACATTTCTATATGGTGCCATAAAGCCTCGAGTGTGTGCATAAGCAGCATCACATAGATAATATTTATCTGAAAAAAACAATTCAATCTTCAAACTATATAATATAAAAAATAAAGTTGGAATCATAGATATATACCCGGAGGAGGAAATGGAAATGGTGCATTTGCATTTGTTAAAGATTCGGACAATATTCTAGAATCATGTGCCACTCCTTCCCATCCGGCCACGAGAAACGTAAACATCATGTTGAAGTCACATATGGCCAAAACATTTTGATAGCAATCGCCTTTTCCTCTTCCCCTATATAAATGTTGTTTCTCAACAGGGACAATAGCATGTATCAAAGTACCATCAAGTGCACCAATCGCTCCCTATGTAGAATTTAATAGTTACTAATATACGTGGAAGGAAATCACAAAAGTATTTGTATAACGTACCTTAAAAACATTTCGTAATCTCTTATGACGCCCCGGAATATTTGGATTAGGATTAAAAGATGTTGGTACAATAACCTCTTTAGCAAACTCCATCATTCTTGACAATACTTCATGAAAATACTTATGAATTGTTTGTTTCGAGTGTTGAAATCTACGCTTAACAACCGAAAAACGTTGATTGTGACCAAGCATCATCAAAAACATAGCCATTTTTTCTTCAAGGGATACATGTTTACTATCTTTTAGCCAACCTTTTAGTCTAAAATGTGTGCAAAGTCGAACAAAAGAATCACGTGACATACGTAGGAGTTCAATGCATTGCGTATCATTCCCTTGCAACAACTCTAAAGTAAAATGGTGTCCAGACATAACCGAAGTATTATCTCTTTTTCTTTTAAGATGTCTCGGCCAAAAGTATCTAAGATAAAAGAACATCACAATGAGGAGCAATAACCTTTGATTATAATCCATGAGAAACCTGTCAAAAACAAGCAAAAAAAAACTCAAAAACTACCATTTCACTTGACACATAATGGTTCAAATTACATAATTGTTTGACAATGTCATTCCAAAACAACCAAAAACAAAACACATAATGGTTCAAAATACACCAAACACACATAATGTCATATCAAAACAACAAAAAACAAATACCCATATCCCTCCCTACTTGAACATCCCCAATGTCGTCCCAGTCATCTTAATCCACTCTTTCAACACCTCAGGTTCTGATGGCAATGTCATCCATGCTTGTCTCATGTATGTTGACTGACCAAAGATGTTAAATGCTCCTAAAAACAAGGGATCTATAGGCTCTAACCCAACTGATTTCAACTTCTCATAACATTCATCAATGGATGGTCCTTCCATGTTTTTCACCATATGCTTAAGTGCATCACGCATATCACTAGCCAAGTCATCTAGGGTAATGGAGTTTTTAGATGTTTTTGCCTTTTTCTTGGGCCTAACTTCTGAATCATCATTGGGTCGAACACTAGGTCCCTCATTATTGATAGGGTCTTCATCACCCATTGGAAAACTTTGTTCATGAGAGTCTCCATCATCATCTTCTAAATGAACACTAGCACCTTCTATATGAAGTGTTTGGACTTGTGGGGATGATGAAACCCCAGATGTTTGGGTGGATGTCCACTGATTACCACCAGTTGCACTAAGGCCTTCAAACACAGCTATGAAAAGGTCAGGATGAGGCAATGGTCGTGTTCTCAATGACATTGCCCTTGGGTGACCCTGCGCCAAATTAATAAGGACTATAAAAATACTTTTCTATTCTTATTATTCTTATTAATATTAACATATAACAAGATATTGAAATTTGAACTAAATCACACCTTCTTAAAGTCATCCCATTCTTGAGGCGTTAAAGTGAACATATTTGTTTGTGGGTTGTAGAGATTTCCAGTCTTGTTTCTCAAATAACACCATCCTACATATTTTGATTTCATGGTATCAAAAGCATTTCTAATTTGCTTTTGATTCAAATCAAATCCAAACTCTTCCTTAAGTTTCGCTCCTACCCTACCCCAAGACTCTCTACGCAAGCTTTGTCCATTTCTACCTACTCTCCCTATTTCTTCAAGACATGTTTCTAACATGCATTTGATAGCCTCATGTGTCCATTGTTGTCGACCATCATTAGTTTCCATCTAAAATTCAATCACAAACAACATACAATCGTAGCCATAAAAAACGCAGCCATAATTTACAAAAAAAACGTAGCCATAATTTACAAAGAACGCAGCCATAAATTACAAAAAAACACAGCCATAAGTTCAAGTCTTGATTCCATAATTTACAAAAAAACGCTCTGGTGTTGAACTTTTGAGTTATAAACTTATTATATTATGGTAATACTAATACTAATATCAAAGATTGTTTGTTTGTTAACCAAACAAAGAAAACGTAACAGATTGCAAACCCACATGAATTAAACAACCAAAACAAATAAAAAAGTAAATCAAATGATGATGTTAGTGTTGACTTGTTCCACAACAGTTCCACCAAATCAAAAACTAGATTACCAAACAAAGTGAAAAGAAGAAAAGATAAATCATAAACCTAAAAAGTAATTTCAATTTTTCAGCAACTGAATTGAAGCATAACCCATGAGAAAAAACATCAAGACCCACATGAATATAACAGCAGAAAACGATTTAAACCGATTCAAACCGAAACCCTAACCCTAGAAAACGATTCAAACCGAAACCCTAACTCTAGAAAACCGCAAACAATCGGAACAAATTAAACGATTCGAAAGATAATAAGACGAACCTGTGGAAGTTCGATCGGTGATGGTGGAAGCCGGCGATCTGTGGCGGCGGGAGAAGTGAAGGAGTCGTCTGGTCTGGGGAGCGTATATGAGAAGAGCGTATATGAGAAGATCTGATAGTTTTTGAAGATATTAGATCTGTGCTTTTTTTTGAAGCTAATAAAAGCCCATTTAAGGTCTTCTTTTTTTTAAAAAACAAACAGTCTTTAACCTCTTATGTCTGCCCGCCCTCAGACATAAGCACTTTGAAGACATTTTAAGCAAAAACAAACACACCCTAAGTCTCGTAATGTCTTTTCTAGACTCATGTGGACAGTTTCAGGCAGTGGATGTCGCGGGACGTTTTATGCAATGAAAACTCTTTGAAAATTGTTTTCGTGAAAGGATCCTAGAGATTGTAGACTAGACTCGAGAAGGAATCCTGGTTCACTACAATCGCAGCTCTGATACCAATCTGTCACACCCCTTTCTGCGGCAGAAGCACGAGGTGTGATCATGAAAGGTTCTCATTGCATACGAAGAGTAAACATACTACATGCTCAAAAATACCTTCAAATATTACATTACTGAAAACATATGTCAAGTGTTTACAACACGAGATAACATATTGTCTTAAAAGTCACAACTTTATTTAAAGATAAACAAAGCGACATCCACGAGCATGAGTAAGACCACGCGCACATCCATCCTAGTTACCTGAAATACATGTGAGTTTTGGAAAAACGTCAACATAAAGTTGGTGTGAATTCATGCAATTTTTGTATTTCACGTTTGTATACTTTGTATGAAAACATAATTTGTCTTTTGTATAAATCAAGTCTTTTGTGTACACCACGTACTCATGTATGAGTCAAATATTTCTGTATGTATCATGTGTTAATGGGTTGCAAAGCCATTAACATGTGACACGACATAGGAAGTCACCAAACCATAGGCATTTTTCTGTAGTCGATTTACGACTGAGACACAAAAACACTGCTTGGTAAAAGAGTGGCCAACAGTGGGGCTGCCCGGAACCCATTAGATCTAACCTTTTGTTCTGCGGTCTAAGTATGTACACAATTAATGGTGCTTATGGTACCATATTCGTGACACGATTTCTCGTATCATTCTTGTATCCATCATACCATTTGTAAACATTGTAATATTTGTAACATGTATTTCACCCCCGAAGTTATAAAACTGAAAACAGTTAAAAGAAAAGGGGGAGCATGAACTCACAACTTTGCGTTCCTGTGCGTCGTAAACTTCACCGGATTTGCTTACTTAACGTCGTAACCTATACGCGTTTTCTTAACGTTAGTCACTAGACTTGTGTCGCACAAGTACAGTCACTCTCTTTTGTATTTGTATTGTTGTGTTAAAAATATTTTATATTTTTAACTACGTATCTTACTTATATTATTTTCTCTAGGTTTAATATAAGTATTTTGCATTTTGCACTTTGCACCCGAATTATGTATCTTGTATTTTATATGTGTATTTCTATGTTTATACACCTCATGAGTATTTAGTGTATTTTTAAGTCTTAATACACTAGCACGTAGAACACATACTATACACACTTAGCACAAAAGTTGGTGATAAAATAATATATATTTTTCTCTCAAAAATATACATACTTATATCCATTTTTATCTTTGAAGAAATCCTCATTTCTTATCACCAAAAATTAGGGAAACCTTGGTAATACCTATAAGCACATTTTTAGGGAATAAGTTTCTCAAAAACTTATATTTTTCTAAGTGTCAAAATTTATAAAAATTTTGACAGAGTTTCCCCTAAAAATGGAGGTTTCCCATGTTTTCAAAACATGTGTTTATTTTCTTTTAAATCGTCAATAATCATCAACAACAATTATCAACAATAATCATCAACAATAATCACTAATTTCTCCATCTCATGAACTTGAACATTTATAAAAATGTGTAGTAACTTACTAGTACATTTAGTAAGTCTTGTTATCTTTAAAAATAAGTTTAATTTCTTAAAAACTTTATTTTTAAAGAATATGAAGTTTCACAACTTCTAGTCGGTTTTTACGAAAATTATTTCTTTGTTAAAACTTTTGTTACACAAGTGTCCACACACTTGTTTGTTCATAAAAACACCTCTACTTTATAAAAGATCCGGTTTTAAAACATGGTTTTATCTTACAGTTGGTCTTTCGAAAATACCACTTGTAGATACGTAGATCTACTAGTTTTAAACACTATTTCACAAGCTAAATCGCTTTTACACAAGTTCATGATTCGTGTGTGGTAGAGTTTCATCCTTTAACCCTTGTTACTACTAAAGCAACCTTATGTCATGTTCCAAGGTCATGACCAACCCGGGTTAAATGACGATCCGAGCTACCACAACATAGATCGGGTCCAAATAATCACACAAATCAAATACTACATGATTTACACAACACATGAGCTATTAACCACCATTTTTAGTGTTTTAAGTAGACTTTTATGCTTCATCTTGTAAGTTATCGAGTTTTAACCGTCATATATCGTTTTAACCACATTAGAATAGTTCAAGAAGGTGATTTAAGCAACATACCACTAGCTCGAGGCTAGGGAAGAATCTATGCGAAAAACGCGTGGATAAAAGCAAAGTAGAGAGGTCCTTCGCCTTCCGATTGCTCCAAGACTCCTTATATGCGACCCTTAACACTTGTATGGACTTGTAATGTGAAGATGGAAGCCGAAAGATATGATGGATGGGCAAGGGGATCTCGGCCGAAGCCTTAGAGGGCAAGAGAGGAGTGTGTGAGTGTTGTGATGAAGGTTATGTTGTGCCTTAGGTTGATCTTATAGATAATTAGCTTGGTCATTAACCGAAGGTCCTTATGTATTCTAGATACTAAACATGGTTGATTAAAATAATCACACAAGGACAAGGTATGTCCCCCACATGGGGACGGTTTCTAAAGGGGGGGGGGGGTCTAGTTCGAATCCAACTAGATAGTTAGGCACCTAGTTAGGTTAATACAGTTAAGTTTAGGGATTAACCCGGTTACTAATGTATTGTGTTTTACAGTGGGTGTTAGGGTATTCGGGGACCCTAACTGGCTCAGAAAAAGATAAATAATGTTATCAACAATATTTTCATGTTCCGGGTATAGTCCGGTTGTTCGGTTGCATACCGATTCGTTAAAGTGCTAAATTGCACCTTTTAGTGTTTAATAAGTATCTTTGTATAACACTATCGATTCCCAACACTTAGGGAAATATTCTGGATAATAAATCGACATTTCTGCATCATATTTATATGTCTAAATGCTGATTTATTGCTGAATTTTATAAATTCTGCACTTAAAGTGCGTTTCGGGTGCTTTTTAGTGCTTATTTTTGCTTTCGTATTGCATATATATTAAACCCTTGTATGTACTCTTGGGTTTTAATGCATTCTTGCTGTCGGACCTACACCTAGGCTCCAATTTTTATTGTCGGTCTGCTTTCTGCAGTTCCGTTGACACATAGTGTCTTACCGGTGAGTTTACTTAGTATTTTTGACGCAACGCTCTTGTTTGTGCATAAAGCAATATTTTGTAGTATACAACATGCATGAATTCACTTGTTTAGTATGTAATTAGACATGGCTGACAATTAAGCACATAATTGCAGTCATTAAGCAATAATTAATGTGTACGGAAATTACCGGTTTGGGCCAGTTGTCACAGATAGCTCAGCAAGCTCCGGCGACATCCACTTAGGGCACCGGTACTCACCTTTATTTCTTATACATCATCATGACATCCACTTAGGGCACTGTGGACGTTCTTCAACCCATATGAAACCCAAAATCAATTAACACAAAACATAAAACCCAACCCAATAACCCATATGAAACCCAAAAGTCAAACACAAACACAACCTCTGCAACCCCACACCGATCCTCACCTGTGAACAACCAACCTGCAATCACAATACTCCGACAACCACCTACGACCACCGTAAAACCTCAATCACATCCGACCACCTTCAGGGTTGCCGACGCCGCTGCTCTGCTGATGTCGGCTCTGCTGATGTCGTGGCGGCTCTGCTGATGTTTATCAGGAGGGGACGGTGAAGGGCAGGGGATACTGGAGAGTGATGGTGGTTGCGGTGGCCGGAGATCGAGATGGAGAGATCGAGAGGTTGGGGATGGAGAGATCAAGATGTTGGGGATGGAGAGATGGTGGATGTGTGAATGTCTGTATGTATGTATATATATATAATATATAATTAATTTTGTTTTAATTAATTAAAAGAATAAATTAAAATGACCAAACTACCCCTGCACTAAAGGACAAAAAAAGGACCTTAAAACAGTCAAAAATGAGAAATTTTGAGTTTTGGACTAAAATGGCAACAAAATGCAAACCACAGGGACCCAGATGTAATAAGTTTGAGATTTGGACTAAAGTGGCAAAACTGGCCAAACCACAGGGACCAAAATGGCAGTTTACTCAAAAAGAAAATATATTGAAGTTCATGTAATGAGGCTCTTAATGGTTCAGACCTCTTACTGGTTCAGCACTTAATGGTTCAGACTGTTTGCTTCGTGAGCAGATGTCTGAATGGTTCAGACATTTGCATCTAAATAATTAAGTATTATACAGAGTCTGAATGGTTAAGACCTCTAATCTGAATTGGTCAGACATTTGCCTCTAAAGGGTTAAGCATTATACTGGCTCTTAATGGTTCACACATCTTACTGGTTCAGCACTTAATGGTTCAGACATCTTACTGGTTCAACACATAACTATTCACAAGTTGCCAAATAACACCTAACTGAAATAAAAAAAGTAAAATGTTGTTTTCAGTATCGTTTGATGAATCTTGGCGCCAACTGTTTGTAGATTCTAACATAACCAATCAATCAGAAGATGCAACCAATGCACCATAGATAATCCCAATGGCTCCAACTTGAATCCCCTCAACTTTACTTTATATACCTATCACCCCCTCACTTCACAAAAACTTTCACTCAACTCATTTTTCATCAAACACTCATGAGTGAAACGATCATAACCCCCCTCCCATCAGGCCTTCTACCAGATGAGGCCTCACCGGAGTGGCTAAACAAGGGTGACAACGCATGGCAGCTCACGGCAGCCGCTTTGGTCGGCCTACAAAGTGTCCCCGGTCTTGTGATCCTTTATGGAAGCATGGTGAAGAAAAAATGGGCGGTGAATTCGGCTTTTATGGCATTATATGCCTTTGCCGCGGTCTTAATATGTTGGGTCACGTGGGCACACCAACTCTCCTTTGGCGATAAACCCATGGGAATCATGGGCCAACCGAATTTGGGATCCGTTACACAAAAGTATTTGCTTGAACAACTATATGCTAAGACGATTCCAAAAGCTGATTATGTGTTTTATCAGTTTGTGTTTGCGGCAATAACTGTTATATTGCTTGGTGGTTCATTGCTAGGAAGGATGAACTTCTATGCTTGGATGATATTTGTGCCTTTGTGGCTCACTTTTTCGTACACTGTTGGCGCATATACGATTTGGGACAAGGGTTTTCTTTCTAAACATATTATTGACTTCTCGGGTGGTTATGTTATTCATTTATCATCCGGAGTTGCTGGTTTCACTGCCGCTTATTGGGTAATCTTTCTACTTCTACATTTTGTGCACATGGAGTGATTTATATATAAAAGTATTGTAATGTTTATATGTCTATCCCAATATTTAAAAAAAAGTAAATAACCTACACATGTGTAAGTTGTGTACGTTATATTATTTACACATATGTAGGTAAACGGTTAAAATTCTAAAACATACGAGTACATTAGTTCAATGGTTTTTTATGTACACATACCTATGCATAAGAAATACAAACTTCTAAAATATAAACCACTGTAAAGAAAAAACAAAACGTTTTAAGTTTTTATTTTTGCTTTCACAATAATTTCGTGTTCTATTTGTATTAAATGATGACGTAGGTGGGGCCACGGCATGTTAACGATAGGGACCATTTCCCTCCGAACAATATTATACACATGATGGCCGGAGCAGGGTTCCTATGGATGGGGTGGAGTGGATTCAATGGTGGATCGCCGCTAGCCGCAAATGAGATCACTTCCCTCGCAGTTTTAAACACGCATCTTTGTACCGCCACCAGCATGTTGGTTTGGATGATCTTTGACTCGATCTTCTTTGCACAAAGCTCAGTCGTAGGTGCCGTTCAAGGCATGATGACCGGCCTTGTGTGCATTACTCCGGCTGCAGGTGAGACCTCATATTTTCCTTACTCTAGACAAATGCTGTCCATTACTTGTATGCTATTCCAACAAATTTGTAAACTATATGACATTTAAACTAAATAATAATTCTCATCATTATAATATAATAAAGTTGATTCAAAATTGTGATGTGTACCACTTGGTTTGATAGATAACCCATTAAAGTGGGTCAAACTCCCAAGAAAATAGATGAAAACTAGAATATTTAGACAAAAACTCAAGACTTAATTCATTTCATTCATAAATAATACTGAAATATCAATGCCATTATATAGGCTTAAAAAAACTAACACTAACACCATATTGAGAATTAAAACTTATGTTGAAAATTAAAACACTAAACTGTAAGTTCAAACCCAATTCAATACACTTAGAAAAGAACTTTTATTTTTTTATATTTATATAACAATATTACACTGAAACTAATCATAAAAATGTTTGATTTTATGGTATATTTTTTACTATAACAATGTATAAAAATTATATACCTTTAAAATAGTGATGGAAGTTGATAAAATTAACAATGATTGGCTTTTTCCGAATTTACTCATCCAGTCCATATTTCATGATTAAACTTTAGACTTTCAAACTTGAATTGTGGCTTTCATTTTATCTTGGGTGCTACTATTCTCACCCCCCCTAATTACTTTTCTCACCCCCCCCCCCTCACATACGATCAGGTGGGGCCTGCGTGGGACCGACAGTTTTCCTCTCACAAGAGGGGGTGTAATCAGTAAAGAGGGGGGGGGGGGGTGTGTGTATAGAATTAGCCTTTATCTTTTCGTCTATAAATATTACTATCTCGGTGTGTAATTTTTGATAAAAAGAAACTAAAAGACAAATGGTTAATTGTATTAAACATAACATCCCTTTCACTTTTTTATGCACCATACTTCTATAAAACAAATTACTATAATGTATATTTTACAGTTTTTTCACACATTTGTATGTAAACTTATAATTGTGCCATATGCAACATATTTTCACTGTCGATCTGCGTATTTTGAAAACCGCAAACGTATGCAGGAATTGTTGATTCTTGGGCAGCAATGCTTATGGGAGTCTTGGCTGGTTCAATTCCGTGGTACACCATGATGGTTCTACACAAAAAAATAACCTTCCTCAAACAAGTTGATGATACTTTAGGCGTGTTGCACACCCATGCAGTCGCGGGTCTTTTGGGAGGCTTATCAGCGGGCATCTTTGCCAAACCGAACCTTGTAAAACTATTCTACAATTCTAACATTTATAAGCAAGGTCCAGGCTTGTTATACAGCATAATCAACACTAATGAGGAGGTTCATGTCCATGATGGATTCAAGCAAATGGGTTACCAACTCGTGGGTGCAATGTTTATCGCTGCATGGAACATTGTAGTTACGAGTCTTGTATGCATATTTGTGAACCGGTTAGTTGACTTGAAGATGCATGAAGATGATCTAGAGATTGGTGATGATGCGGTTCATGGTGAAGAGGCGTATGCATTGTGGGGAGATGGTCAAAGGCATCCGCCAGCAATTTTTCGACGTACAGGAGTTTGAATTTGGTTTAGATAATCGGGAAAGTTGCTTAATTAGGATCGGGATTACGGATCAATAGATCATCAATGTGAATTATGATTGATCATCATCATAAGGTGGTAAACGTTTTTATTTTGATACTACTATAGTATCAAAAGAAAAGTGTCTTCTTGTGTAAAATTATATATTTTAGTAGTATTATTTTTACTAAAAGTTATTTGGAGTTGAATGGTTCATTTGTTTGGTTTGCGTTCCTCGATTTGGAAGTTTTTGACTTTTTCTTCAAACCAAAACAAACACATGGAGGTTCAATCCTTATTTAAAAATATAAAGTTTTGTGGGCTTTATAAAGGGTATAAAAAGTGGTTGTGAGTAGAGGAAAGAGAAAATGTTACTGTTCATCTGTATATTTGGGGGGGGGGACACTGTTCACCCGTTATAATTTTTTAATATATTTTGAAAGTGGTTGTGAGTGGAAGTGAGAGAAAAATGTAATGATAATATTATTTAATTGAAAGGAGAGAGAAAAAGTATTTGTTTTTAATGGAAATATATTTATATAGGAGTTGTTTTTTAGTGGAATGTATGTATAATTTGATGGTTTGGATGTGAATGCTCTAATAGATGCCCTAAAAAAGTTAAGATTTAAAACTAACTAGGATTGCGACCCGCCGCAATGCGGCGGGGATTCTTTAGTTATAACTAAGTCGATCTAGGGCCCGCACGTTATGTTAAACCTGTCAAACGGGGAAAAAATAGACGATGTAAAAACGTTCACCCACACACACACGCACGTTGCGTCGTGTTAACTCGCAAAATTTAGAACGAAACGTAAGAACGTTAAACCAAAGACGCACGTTGCGATGTGTTAAGTCACAAAATTTAGAACCAAGCATAAAGCGAAAAATTTGCGGAAAATAAAAACTACAAAGGACCAAAGTTGAAAGTAAAAAAAAGTTATGAGTATAGATTGCAAAAGATAAAAAGTTTTGGGTTAAAAGTAAAAAAAACAAATACTTTTAAGTTAAAAGTAATTTATGAAATACTTTTGGGTGAAAAGTAAAAAAAAATCAATTATTTTAGAAAACCCCCAAAGCCAACATTACGACAACCATATGCATAACCATTTTTTCTTTTAAAACCCCCCAAAGCACACCCCGCATTGCAGTGGGGCGTATAACAGTGTCAAATAGTACTAATGTCACAATACCGTCATCGACTACCAACACTGACTCGACCTAGGATATGAGTGTTGCGACGAACCTGTCAAATATGGAAAAATAGAGGTAAAAAAGTTGAACCACACATGCACGTTGCGTCGTATTAAATCGAAAAATTTAGAACTATACGTAAAACGAAAATTTACGAAAGATAAAAAGTATAAGTGACAAAAGTTGTGAAGTTAAATTGCAAATAATAAAAAGTTTTGAGATAAAGTTAAAAAAACAAATTATGTAGGGTTAAAATTGTAAAAGGTAAAAGCCTTTGGATTAAAAGTAAAAAATAAACTTTTTTTTTTTTTGAAAAACACACAAAGCACAATGTACAAGTGATGATGCACAAAAAAGTTGCAAAGTTATATATGGAATAATAATAATGTTTATATCTTATTTGAATACCCTCTAAACATGGTATTACCATTCATCGGTTGCAACAACTCTAGAAAAATTAATCAAGTCAAACTTTGATGTTTTAAGTCAACAATGTATCTACACTTTTTTTGGTAACAAGAAAAAAAACGCGTGCCTGTAAATAGAGATTTAGATCACTTAAGGTTTTAACAAAATATCCTTATATAACTTTTATGAAGAAAAAAATGGCTTGATAAGGATATCTAAATCTAAATTTTAATAAAAGACTACAATTAATGCCACATGGCAACATCTCTTACAATCCAATTTTTTTTGTTAAATTTATTTATTTTTATTTCTTTTGGTTTTTATATATATTTAAAAATTTAATATCAAGTTTATATATTTTTATTTCTTTTGGTTTTTATATATATTTAAAAATTTGATATCACGTTTATCTAGACAATCTTAATTTAAATTTCGTTTATCTTATCTTTTCGTGATTTAGAATTTTGTTTTGGTATTAAATTTAAAATTTAGTTTATTCTATATTTTCACTTTAATCTATAAAAAATAGCGGTGAATTTTTTTTTCAAGATTTCTTATCGGATTGATGGTATCATTAAATGAATTTTTTATTATTATCGTAACTTCTTGTCATTAAAACTTTAATAATTTTTTATTTATTTTATTTTATTAGATGTTTTAACTTTTTTTGTATTTCATAATTATTAAATTAAAAGCTCTTGAAGCAGCAATTGTATACATATGGTGGCTTTAGGTTTTTATTTTTCTTTTTGTTATTTTGATATTATAACTAAGCTTTAACCTATTTTGTTTTTCTTTTGTAATTTTAAAATATTGTCTTTCATGATATTATGAATATAGTGTTGCAACATGTTTATTTTAATCTACATCCGATATAAGTTTTACCAGTGGCGGAGCTAGACTTTAACATCAGAGGTATCCAAAAAAAAAAAAATACGGTGTATTCATATAAAATCCTTTATAGGGGTATCCTCGTATTTTTTTAGGGGTATCCTTTATATAAAATCGAAAAAAAAAAACAAAAAATTAACACTGCGAAACACTGCGAACACGACTTTGAGTCGTAGCCCGTGCTACGGCTGGTTCTATGTTGTCTCCGCACCTGAGTTTTACTCAAATTTTGTTATGAATTACATGCGTTTGAAGATTAGGTTATAAACATATGTATTACATGGGTTTGAGGATAAAAATTATATAATTTAATAATGTATGCATATATTTACATAACTAAATTATTTTCATGCATACAACTTGAAGAGTAGTGGAGGCAGCAAACTATGAAACTTTGTTTTTGGTAGTGACTTCATCTAGATGTTTGTACTCTGATATTATGGTTTTTATATTTGAGAATCTCAAAATATACTTATAAAAAAAATTAAAATGATACATAAAAGTTATATATAACATAAATATAATCAAAATCAAATCATAACAAAACAAAGCAATGTAAAAAAAGTAGTAACATAAAGCGAACGTGGATCCATAGCGTCTTAGCAACTCCACAATATATCAGAAAGTAAGATGAGAGTATAATTGTTTTATAATGGATGACTTATTAAAAATGATTAGACATATTTATAAGAAGTGTTTCGTGAGCTAAAAATTTAGAGATATGCAAAACAATTTGGAAAGAAAAACAAAATCCCATAATTAAGGAAATGTGTTTGAAAATTATTATTTGAAATGGTTTTAGTTAGGCCAGGCACATCACCAACTTTAACGCTCTGGGGCGCCATCAACCACCCCATGCTTGTTAAAAGGGGGCGCTATGGGTTCTCCACCATGGTGCTAACGAGCATTAAAGGTGTGTGCGGGTGGGGCCCACCTCTTTTCAACCAATAAAATCATTTTTTTTTTAATTTGTTTAATAGGGGGTTTTAAACCATTGCATGCAATTTAAAGAAAAGGGCTTTAAATCCCCCCCCCCCCATATGACGTGGCGCCTAGGTGGATCTGACGTGGCGTGATAAAGCCCCTAGGGGCTTTATACCAAACGCTCCAGCCTTATAGTTAAATATGGTATGACTATCAGATATTTGCGATATTTGATTGGAAAAACTGAATATGACATCTATCTCGGTCGTATATATGAGCAAATTGCTAAAAAGATTTATACATAATTACTAAGTTATATAACTTATATATCCTTAAACCCATGTAAACATGGGTCTATAACCTAGTTGCATAAATATTGAGAAGTTAGAACTGGTCGTTAAAACATATATATATATATATATATATAGTGTAAGTATCTATAGAAAACCCTTATAATTTAGAAAACTTGGGAAACTCTAACCTCCCGAACTTTTTTTTTTTAAAATTTACATATGTTATATACATGTTTTTAAGGGTTTTGGGCAAAAAAAATCAAAAAAGCGCCGAGTAGATATTTAAAAAAAAATAAACAAGTTTTGGTGTAACACATGTTACATTCATCTGACATATTTGTAACATGTGTTACACCAAAACTTGTTTATTTTTTTTTAAATATCTACTCGGCGCTTTTTTGATTTTTTTTGCCCAAAACCCTTAAAAACATGTACATAACATGTATAAATTTTTTCAAAAAAAAAAAAACATCGGGAGCTTTGAGTTTCCCGGGTTTTCTAAATTAAAGTGGGTTTTCTATACATCATTCCCCTATATATATATAGAAAAAGTATATCGTACATTACGGCTTAACGTACTTCACGTACAACAACGTGCGTGATTTGTTTTATAACATGCGTGATTAATGTTTTCAATATGTGTGATTATTGTGTTTCAACATGCGTGATTTTGGATTTTTGAGTTATAACGTGCGTGATTTTAAAATGAACGTGCGTAATTACCTGTCGTACGTGATGTATGTTAAGCCGTAATGTACGTTAACCTTCCTCTATATATATATATATATATTGTAAATCAATAGAGTTCAATAAGAATTTAATTTTAATAAAATAAATCATATGTCCATTACCCCAGCTCAGTTGGTTGGTTGGCCGGTTGTCTCCTTTGGAGGCGCCGGTTCAATCCCCGGCTAGTGCTGGGTATTGGACATCTCGGTGAGGGCTTGACCCTGGGTTTTACCCTGGTTTGAGTCCAAGGGGGGCGCGGTTTTACCTATTCCATAGGGTTTTCGAGCATCTGGAAAGCAGTTAGCCATTCAAAAAAAAAATCATACATGTTGAGCTTGTTTCTAAAACTTATTGAAGTTATATTATTTTAAAAAATTGGAATTATATAACCAAACTCATTGAAATAATCTTCTACAAAAAGAGGTTTCCAACATATTTTTAAATCTTGAAAACTCATAGTGACATACACACCTTGATATAATATAAGAGTTCATCATTTGGATTTTGACACATGTTTTTACTTTTTAGTAACATCTGGGTCTCATTTCAACCAATTTCTTTCCTCCTCTTCAACAACTCAACAACTCTCTCTTATCTCTCACTATATATACTCATTTATCTCTCATATACCATATGATTCATACACATATGCACTAGAGTCTTTGGCCTCGGGTCTTCTTCTAATGGTTATATATGGCGTCTACACCTCGAAGGTCAGTTTGGGAGGATGAAGACGACTCCACTAGATCATCGAGAAGACCACGATCCAAAAGAATTTCACCTCAAAGATTAAGACTATCCCAGAAACCCAAGTTCTCCTATAATATATAACAAAGTAAACCATCTTATGAACGGTTTCGTCTTATTACTCCTGTATTATTATTCCTCAAAACCTATGTATTATTAATCCTTAACGTTTCTGTTTCTTTACAGTGACTTATATATTATGTAATTATGTTGTGTTATTTAAATGAGATGCTATTGAACTACATCATCTAAACTCTTCTTATAAATACAAAATATTCAAAAACTGAAAATTTAAGAATTCATTTCTCATGGCCCGCATCAGGGTTCTCCAGATGCAAGTGTAGAATAAGATATTCAAAAATGCCTTGCAGAAAAAATCAACTGCATAAAATATCAACAATATGTACACTAGTTAGATTTTATAAATTCTCTTTTTGATATATCTATATGTGTGTGATTATTATCATAATATCAATGTTTTTTTCTCATTATAAAAAAGGTGGTTGGAGACTTGGGACGCTGGAGAATATCAAAAAGGAAGAAACCAGCAAAAGTATTCAATCCACTCGGTTCAACAAATTCCTGTCTACCAAATAAAAGGACACTCATCATACTTTATATTATAAATTAATAATATTCTTTTTTATAGTACACAAAAAATCAAATGGCAGCCAGCCACTCAGTCAAGGCCGCTCTATCATATTATATTGATGATATAATCTCATAAGTTGACATGTTAAGACTATTTCTCACAAACAAAATTCAAAAAAATATATATTCAAAAATAAAAAAATAAAAATCCATCCTTTTTTATTTTACCCAACTTACTTCTATATTTGGTACAAAAATTAATACCACCTATCTATATTTAGAAAGTTGGTAACTTTCGAAATAAATCGTCATAAAATATGGACCAACCTATATATATATATATATATATAGGTTATATATATAAGGTTGCTGCCAAGCATGCAATAATATCAATAAAGACTTGAAAAAAGAACTTGAAAGATAACTGTTCCATACTTCATATCATATAGGTTCTATAGTTAAGTAAGGCTGGCATTGCATGGAATTGAAGCCAAACAGTCAAAGCTTTGTAGGCAGCTCACATGCATGCACTAACTTTTGAAGTAACAAACAAACAAACAAACATATAAGATTGAAAAACTCATCTGTAAGCTTACGACTCGACTCGATTCGACTCGCCTTCTCTTTAACTTGTTGGTCAAGAAAAGCTATGAGGATAGTATGCGGTAGAAACCCACCTGCCACGAGTTTCATCATCCGCTGCCTCCCGCAAAGGTGGTGAAGTTTGCAAGCCACCATTGCCATATGGATTAGCAAAACTAAACGCATGGTTTCTTATCATGGGTTCTTTAAACATATGCTGATGATTGTCACCTACGTTGTCAGATGCATCATCAATGACGATTACCTCCTTGGCGGCAGTATTGTCCATGTTTGCAGACCTTAAATCCGAATGAGTTTTAGAGTTATTTGGTGGGTAGAGATTTAAAAGTTGATGCATGGATCCATTCTGATTATGGCTAAAGGTAAGGTGATTCTGTGGAGGATGACCATAGGAGAATGAATCACGGTTTTCGTTTTGAAATTTCAAAGGCTGTTGATATTGACCCATGGGACTCCAGAAAGGAGGTTTGACTTGTTCATTATCTGTGTTGACCACAGTCAAGTTTTTCCCCATCAGCCTAAGTACAGGTGTAGTAGGACTTGCAACAGGCGGTTTGACCATCTCAGGTGGTGGTAATGTTAGGTGGTTGGCTAGAGGAAACAACTCAGACCGTAACCCATTTGACTCAGTCGCCCGTTCTTTTAGAACAGCTGATTCTTGAGGATATGAAGCAACATTGTTAAAGAAAGCGCTTTCCTTTCTAGAACAACAGCAAGGCGTCGGACCCTTGTCTTTAAAGATAGCATCAACTGATCTCGAATCACTTGTATTATTACTGTTATTATTATTCGCAAAATTCATTTCAAACCTTACAGGTAACTTGTGATCAGCACTTCTTGCAAAGCTGGGACTTGAGACGGTTGAAACAGATGAGCCAGATATGAAGTCTTGGTTCATGATATCGTGATGACGATGGTCTTCGCTTGATTGAATATTTCTGCTCATGGTGGTCAATGACGAATTGCCTTGCAGTTCTTCAGAACCCATATCTGCACCGGGGCTAGGCGGCAAGAAGGACCCGGGTGGTCCAGGAATAGGTATTGGATCCACCTCATCATAATAATTTCCTTGCTTTTCATTGCTATGCTCCATAATAATGTCATGTAGAGTGCGTTGCGGCTGCGAGTCAAACTTGTTATCCAGTTGACTTATCATCTTTGAAAACTCATTATCTAATGAGTTCTTCAAACCCATAAAACTTGGCTCAGTACCAATGCAATCTTCCGTTCTAGCAGATTCTGAAGCATTCTCAAGTCCTGCAGAAGAAGAATCATTATTTGAACTCTTCGAAGTCATGGATTTCTTTGTTTCGACTTCCAGATCATTCATCTTCTCGAGAGACATTTTCTTGTTCGTATCTTCTTCCGTTCTTGATTTTCGTTTCAAAGAATCTTGAGATTTCCCGAGAGCTGAAAACTTCCTTTTCAAATTAATCAACTTTGATCCACCATTATGTTCCCGGCTTGCTGGCATTGATAAACTCTTTTTCAAAGACGATAACGTGCTCCCCTTTGAACTAATAGGATCCTCACAAATATCATCCGAACATGTGCCTTCTTTTCGATTAGAAGACACTGGGAACCGCTTCTTTGCTACACCAGTTCTCTTAGAACAGGCCCATGGTGGCCTTGTGATGGCTAAATCATCCATCTGCTTATTCACTTGAGCTTTTATGGATTTTGCACCTCCACCTTCTTTCTCGCAACTTTCTTTAATGGCAACATTTTCTTTTCGGCCACTTTCCGTCTGTTTATCAACGATCTAAACGTCATATCTCAACTAACTTTACATTAAACTATATGTAAAAATATTTATAAGAGTTAAAAAACTTACCTTTTTGCTCAACTTTTTGCTCTTAGGACTAAGCTTCAAAATTTTCTTGTCATTTTTCTGCATGTTAACTTTCTTGTTCTTCTTCTTAACGACAACTTTGCTGCCTTTTCTTCCTTTATGTAACACACGAGCTTCATCGTCATTTTTATTACTGACCTTTGGCATTGACAAGATTCGAACTTTTTTGCCATTTTTGTCGATATAAACAGCTCCTTCATGATCAGCTACCTCAGGAAAACAAGTTGGTTCTTGTGGCTCTTCGTTCTTTTCTTCAGCTTGAAACTCAAGTTCTTGATCAGGAAAACTCGAACTAGTAGCCCAGTTTGTACCGTTTCTTTTATCAAGCTGTTCAATTGTACAACGACGAGCCGTCTTACATATATCCACCATTAACCTCGTTTTCCGAGGTTTAATCCTATGTTTAACGGTTTTTATCTTAGGATCTGCAGTACACTTCATACTAGATTCCTCAGATAGGCAGCTGTCAATGTGCGCGTTTAAGGTTGTGTTTGATGATGATGAAAAAGTCTTGCAAACCGGGCAAACTTTAGAAGCCGCGGTCTCTTCAATGGGTTCTACACCCAAATTCAGTTTCATAACCAACTTGCACTTCTTGACTGTGGGTTGACTATTTGACTTTGTGTTAGCTAAGTCTTCTTCAAGATGAGATTGAGAATCATCATTTCTTTTACTATCAAAACTGCTTATGGTTTCTTGATTAGGCGAACGATTTTCGACAGCGCATACGCTAATGGATGAATAATTCCTAAGTGACTCAAGAGACTGGAAAGGTGGCAACGGATTTTTCACACCATTATTCAAGCAAAGTTGCAAACTTTTATCAGAAAACGGCCAATTACGCGCTATATCCTTGCTTCTTGACTGAAAAACATAATCTCTGCAGGGTTTTCAACAGTATAATTAACCATATATATCAACCATAAGCCAGAAATATATCACAAGATTAAACCATCTTAAATATATGAACTCACTCCTATATCATATGCACAAGAAGCAAAAACCATTATGTATATTAAAATAAAATAAAAAAGATGAATCCAAGAATAGATTAGTTTACCATGGTAGGGCATAAAATCACACCTATAAAAGTATATGATCCAAAAATATACTGACCCTCTAACTTGAGGTGGGCAAGGATGACATTTAAGAAAATGTTTTGGGCAAAATTGTCAAACATAAAATAAAAATCTCATCTTGATTGGAATAAAATCAATATTTTTCAAGAAATCTGTGCTACTAGTCAAAGAAAGCCTGAATCACACAAATCACCAAGTAACAAAGATTTGATACAGTAAAAAGATGTATACAGATAAATTAGAGTCATGAAAGAATCAATTATTAATAAAATATAATCAAAACTTGTTCTTCACCTTATTGAGAAATTGGGAAGTGGGTTGTTGGTGCCATCAAGATTCTCATCAGTAGTAGTCTTTAGCAGATCTATGTCAGAAACAGAAGCAAAAGCTTCATGAGAAACTTGTTGTTGTTGAAGATGTTTTTGATTATGAGATGATGAAGGAACTGGTGGTGAGTGTTCATCAATGGATATCATCTGCTACAGTCTATCTTCTGTCTTCTTGTGCTGTCTAAAACAGTCACAAGAACTCTCCTCTCTTTCTCTCTCTCTCTCTCTAAAACTTCATATTAAGCATCCAAATTACCTGATTAACAGCATGCTTAGCAAGAGATGATGATCTTCAGATATTCAGATAACTCCAAGTTATACAAACCACTTTTTGTCATCATGTAGAGGCTGCAAAACATGTGAAGATCATGATAAAGATTAGAGATAGGTGTGTTTTGACTACCAAAAGTACAAATAGTAGATTCTAGGCCTTCTAGATAACACCATATTTTATGTGATCTTGAAGAAAGCAAAGAAAGAAAATAAAACTGTTTTTATTTATTTATGCAAGTCTGATTCAACAAGAAAAGAACCAGAATAGTTGGGAAAGATCCAGAATCCATAAGTGTTTAACACTGAACTTTAAGATGAAATGAAATTAAAACACAACTTCAAAAACTGTCATTTTATGTGGATGGTAAGGCTTTAAAAGCACACAAATTTATCACCCAAATCAAACAACTAATCCTTGATAATCAAAACCCATAAGCATTAACATCATCCCAAAACAAAACAACCCAAATCCATGAATTAAATTATCAAGATTAAATTGTCAAGATTTGAACTTTTTTTTCAAGAATCTCATACAACAAACCTTGTAAATTCATATAAAATCAAGATTCAAGAAAAGATTTCAATTGGGTGTGATAAAAAAGATTAATTAGAACAAAACATGTTAATTGTTAGTGCACAGTAGAACACGACAGGATAAAATCATGAAAAAGAACAGTGAGTTTATGATTGAAATAGTACAAATCACTTGAGAAAAAAACCCCAAAAATCATAACAAAAGATCATAAAATCATAAACCCAAAACCCAAAAACTTAAACTTGAACACCAAATTCAAGAAGCATAAAGAGTCGATCTTGATGATGAAAACTTCAATCTTTATAAAAAAAAAAAGGAAAGCAACCCCATGAAAGAGTAATTGAAATAGCAACAAATCAACCAACTAAAAATAATTCAAGAACACAATCACTCAAATTCAAACCTGGGTATGAAGGTGGTTGTTTATGGAGAAAATGGAAGCAAATAGAAATGCAAATATAGAAGAATAATAAGCAGATCAAAAGGAGGTATCGTGTTCATCTCTCAACCAAAAAGCAAACTTGTACCACTGATTCATCTCCATACGTGAATGCGTGTTTAGTGTGTGAGAGAGAAAGAGAATGAGAGAGAGAGAGGGGTGTGTTATGGGGACTCTACAAAGCTGTCTAATCTTATACCTGCCCTACAACGCATTATTTTCTTCATTTTTTTTCCACTTTATTGGTGATTAATGTCAGTTCTGCCCTTTTTTTGGTACGGATTTACAAATGACAACTCTCTCCACCATTGACAGGACCTCTACCTCTCAATGTTTTTTTTAACGTAAACAATCTTTTTTTTTTAAATTTATTACATCGGGTTATACTCGCCTTCGAATCGAGACCTAACTTAGGTTCAAAGACCATGAACACTGATACGAAGGCACGACAGTGTGGTGAGTTAAAACCCGCTTTGTTCAACGATCGAACTAGCGATCTCCACCTCTTCGTCTAGTCTCCCATCATCACCCGATGTCGTAGAAAAATAATGAGGATGGCAGAAATCGAACTTGAGTCCTTTAGAACACCAAAACTTTCTCTTACCACTCTATCACCATTTCATTGACTATACCTCTCAATGTTGACAATCATAAACACCCATATTCAATACTTTATTTAAAAGAAATTAAAACAAGTAAATGACAATTTGAGTTAATTACTCGTATAATCTATGTTTGGTCATATTAGAAGTTTGGTTTCATAGATGCTTTTTGTGGTACTTATTTTGTAAATGGGAGCTGAATTTCTAATTAAGTTCATTTAAAATAAACCATTGTCATTGCAAACTGAACCCTAAACCTTCGCAAGGACTGTTGGTCGGAAACCTAACCATTGCTACCATCCAATGTCTCTTATCAAACCACTAAAACCCTACAAGCTACTATTGATGATAAGGGTCAGCAAACCATTAATTGATAACTGAACTGTTACCCAACCGTATTAACCGATAACCGAGATTAATCGACGGTGATAGTTGTTAATGTTATCTTATTAACCGATTAATCGGTTATGGATACGGTTAAGGATGTCCCATAACCGAACATTAACCGAACCGAAAATAATTAATATATATATAGAGAAAGTGTAATGTACATTACTGCTTAACGTACATTACGTACGACAACTAGCGTAATTACATACTATAACATGCGTGATTTTACACAGAATTTCCAGGTAATTCACGACTCAATCTGTGTTCCAATTCGGTTCAAGTTTCTTTTCGTTTCAGTTCAAATTGGCCAGTGTTCGGTCAATTTCATCGAAATGTGGTCAAATTCATCGTTGATTTACAAAAGTTTCTGCAAAACGTCGACATGAAATTAAAAACCGTAGAACAGAGGATGAACACGACAAAGTTTTTGATTCAGACTGTAGAACAGAGGATGTGGGAACATGAACAAACATTGAAACGATTGGAGTTAGAGGGCAGTAACAGTGGTTTCAGATCGTAAAAAAGCGGTTGTGATTTTTGATCTGGGAGTAGGGGAATGCCGACTAACGTGCGTGATTTCATATGTCCAACATGCGTGATTACTTTTTCTGAGATTTATAACTTGCGTGATTTTCCGTTGAACGTGCGTTATTTCGTGACGTACCGGTCGTACGTTAAGCCGTAATGTATGTTAACCGGCCTCTATATATATATATATATATATATATATATATTACATGAGAGAGGATCATGAGAAAACTACATCTGAATGAGAAAACTTGAAAACTAACTAAAAAAAACTAAAAAATCTAAAAAAACATTCCGATTTTTTTTACAAATTTTTATAAAAAAATCGCTATTTTCATATATAAAAAAAATTTCAAAAAAAAAAGAAATTTATATCCGTATTAGTGCACATGTGCAATACAACAAAAAAAAATTTGAAATTTTTTTTTCCATACATAAAAAATAGCGATTTTTTTATAAAAAAATTGTAAAAAAAAATAGTTGGTATGTTTTTTAGGCTTTTTTAGTTAGTTTTTTTGTTTTTCTCATTTAAACTAGTTTACTCATGATCCGCATATCTCTAATTACCTATCGTAATTGCAACCTATTATAAATTTTGAATCAATACATTTTCTAGTTTTAGCTTTTCTATTAAGTATAATCATTTTTGACCTTTATATTGCACATTCTAAGATTAAAAACTTCATGACCAAATTGGCGATGTATTTAATTAACAAGTGTTACGTTCATAACCAAATGTACCATCTCAAATCGTAAGGAATTTGGTGTATATCAAATTTCAAGTGAGCTTCTTAAAACTAAATAATTGACTTTGATGTTGTAAGACTTGTTCTTATAATATAAAATCCCGTATTTAATTTATGAAATTAAAACAACTTACATGTTTCACAAAAGAAAGTTTATATGATGTAACATACTAGTTGATTACATAAAACTAGTCATTATTTTTAAATCTCAATAAAACATAAATAAAACACATGAATGTGTAAGCGTTCGGGATTGTTCAGTTCTTCACTTAGCTTTATCTTCTATCTGGTGCCTCTTTTTTAGTTTACCGAGTTTTTTTTTACCAAAGTAGTATTAATGGAAAAAATATTTATCAATTAATGGTGTTGTTTCAAAAATATTAACCGAAATTGTAGTTTATCTTACTTAATCATTTTTCAAATTTAAGAAGAAATTTTTTTTTGTAAAATGTTTTTTAAACTCACAAATGTAAATAAATATGTAAATATTTTTTTCTTTAATTAATATAAAAAGTGTTGGTGACCACACAAATATAAATAAATATGTAATTATTTTGCTAATCTGGAAATGTTGTTATCATCCATGTTATATTTTTGTAATATAAAAACAATAAGCAACTTTAATTTAAAAAATAAATTATATGTTTGCATACAATCATAAAATAATAAAAACGTACATGTATTTTTAATAATAAAAAACAGAAAATACATAATGCTACTTTTTAATGATGGTGTCAGAGCATTCACATCCATGGTATCAAATTCTATGTGTGTTGTTTTTAAAATATAAAGAGTATAAAAAGTGATTGTGAGTGGAGGAGAGAGAAAATGTTACATCTGTATATATATGGGGATACTGTTCACCCTCTATAATTTTGTATATATATTTTGAAAGTGGTTGTTAGTGGATGAGAGAAAAGGTAATAATAAAGGTATAAAAAATTATTATTTAATTGAAAAGGAGAGAAAAAATGTAATATTTTTTAATGTAATTTAGGGTGAAAATTTGGTGGGATTGATGTAAATGCTCTCAATTCAAAAATCATAGGTTGAATTCAATTCAAAGCTAAATTCAAAATTCGATACGAATGATCAATCGTTATAGTTTTCTTTAGGCAAATTAGATTTAAATAATCTCAGCTTTCTCAATTTGGTCGATAATAATCCCAACTCAGTTATTGGCTGATAATAATCCGAACTGGTCTACTTTTGGCCGATAATAGTCCGTCGTTAAAAATAGTTTAGCGGAGTTAAGCTTTTTTTCCGAATTACAAACTGATGTTTTATGGATTTTGATCAGAATGATGATAGGAGTCGATTTATATAAAACTTATCTCGAAACAATGCTTCAAACGGCTTTATTTTTGTTAATTAGAAGTTTAAACACCCGAATTGAAGCACCGTTTTCGTCGTTGTCAGCGGTATTTCGAGGTAAATTTTACATCAATCAACTCGTATCCTCGTTCTAATCAAAAGCCCTAAAACATCAGTTTGTAATTCGGAAAAAAATTTAACTCCGTTAAGTTATATTTAACGCAGACTATTATCGGCCAAAAGTGGACCAGTTCGGATTATTGTCGACCAATAACTGAGTTAGGATTATTTAAATCCAATTTGCCTTTTCTTTATTAACCAACTTGCTATAGCCTATTTTTTCTCAACCTTCTTGTTATAATCTTATCGTATTCCATGTAGTAAATTTATTTCGCATGATTCTTTTATTTTGTATTTTACTTCATTGAGTGAAACTCGAATTAAAAATCCGTTATTCAAATTTGATTCAGTTCATTCAAGTATGTTTGAAATGCGTATTCGGATTTTAAAGAATCCATGTAATATATAAACTAAAACAACCATACGGAATAAATTTACGACATGAAATAAGATGAGTTTATAACAAGTTGATTGAGAAAAAATAAAAAAGAACAATGTTTATATTGAGTTTGTTAATAAATAAAAACATAGTGGCTAATTATATTAACCAAATTCCGAATTTGGATTTGAGTCGTACTCAACTTTGGACGAACCAACCTATTATTTGAAATTAAATTAAATAATTTCTATATTTTCCTATTAAAATACACATATATATATATATATACTAGAAACATACCAGTAATTCAAGAGTTATGATATCCTTCCTCAAGAGCATCGCACGTGCTTTTTAGGGTTTCTCTGGGAGAAGATGAAAGAACAGGGAGAGAAACTCAAAAGTTGATAGTGAGAGAATAGGGAAATAGGTGTGGATGAGTAAACGAAATTCAAAAATTGAATGCACAAATCTGGCCGCCCAAATATTCGTTTGGCCGCCCAAAAATCCATTGCTTTATGGAATTTATCATTTTTATTATTTGGTGTGCTTTAGATGATTGTACATAACGTTTTCAAGACACGCATCTACGTTTATGAAAAAAAAAAATTGAATGCACATATTGAAAAAGTGGCAAATGACCCAAACTTGTGGTGCTCAAAACTACACACACGACATTGTTTTTTTGAATTTTTTTTACAAATGTGTTTATAATACACGCATCTACGTTTGTGAAAAAAATTTGGTCTAACTCGCCCCGTACGGTGTAGTTTTCACGGTTCTTACAACTGGAGGTGGTGCTTATATAAATATATACATTTAATTAATTACGAATTTATTGTTACTCATTGTTTTCTTTAATTAATTACGGATCGTTACTCATTGTTTTCATTATACGTGTATAGTAAAAACATAACATAGAAAAAAACGTATTAATCTCTTTCCTTTTCAGAAAAATAAAAAATCTTCAATATTATTTTCAAGGGGTGCCTTATTCCCACATACCCTATATCTTATTTTCACATCCCCTATTGTATACGGGCCGTATACAATTATACGGCTCGTATAGAATGTTTTTGAATAGGGAAAATGCGCAGAGAATGTTTTTTTTGGTTTTATTATATACGGCCCGTATACAGTTATACGAGTCGTATACATGTGTATACGATTTGTAAAACGTATACGGCTCAATTGATTTATTTTTGTGGGTTTTTGATGTTAGCACATGTATACGGGCCGTATAACTATATACGGGCCGTATATATTGGCGTTTTTTCAAGTATCACGTTTTATTCCCGTAAAAACACAATCATTCTAGGGTTTCTAAACTCTTCATCACCTTTAACAATGTCGATAAACGTTGATCGGAACATGCCGCTTAAATCGGAGCACAGGTAGAGTAACGCTACCGATCAGTCCGTTGATGAAAACCTTAGCGATCGCAGAGATCTTCGTGTTGGTTATTTATCGATTCCGAGTAACTAGCAGAAGAACCTGTCACAAACAAGTTCTCCACAGTTTGTTATTCAGATCTCTGTTCGGTCATCTTTCCAAACTACAACACACGATACTTTTAATAAGCTGTCATAGTTGTCAAATTCGATTTCAACAAATCTTTTCATTTTCCTTCAATTTCTAAAACATTCTCTGTTACATGAAGACGTGTCAGGTTCTTCTATTAGTGGTATTTTACTGAAGTATTGAAGATTGAGGCGGGCATTGTTTAAATCTGAATATAACTAGATGTTACGTGTATCAGCGTTGTTTATCACCCTGTGTGAGCATTGGAAACCCGACAAACAGTCTTGACAACTGTGACATTTTATCTATCTATGTGTGTCACATCCATCCTGTTATTGCAATCGATATGATTAATTTTTTCAGATTTTTTTTCTAATTAGCGTTGTTAACTACCAAAAGAATGCATACACAAATAGTTCTAGTGGACGAAGCAAAGAGACCGTTGTGTATCTGAATCAGGTTCTCAAACAAACACTACCAAAGATGGGTTGGTGAAAAATATCGGAGCTGTTATCTCGGTTGTTCAGTACTCTCCTATATCAACTTGAACGGTTGATGGTTACAAGGATCGTTCTAATAGATTAAAGAGAATAAACCATTTTTTACCAATTTTCACTCCAGTAGTTGAAACTTGAGCGCAGGAATCAATTCAAAACCCTCACCCTCAAAAATCAACCAGAAACCAAAGGAAAAAAGGGCTGATAATGGCTGATGGTTCTTCGTTGAGGAAACCAAACGTAGACGGAGATGATAGGCCTGGTAACCGGAAGAGAAATCAATTGTATTTTTTTAGTTGCTTCTCTTGTTAAGTTTCTGAACCAACCGAAATCCACAAATTCCAACAGTTTCTTCATAGATTTCGTTCGGTTTCCAAACTCTTTCACACAAAGTTAATATTCACTGTGGCTGATGCAAGCATAAAGTTAGAAAAATACTCAAGTTGAACGGACGATATGTATCAACAAATTGTGAGTGGGAATATGGCTATGAAGAATAGTATGGATAAACAATCACCGGTACGGGTTTTTCTGCTAGTTATTCGGAATGTTTCGAATCATCACAGAAGACGTGTCGGGTTCTACTGCTAGTAGTATGAGTCTGAGTCCATTGTGGTTCGTGAATGTTTCGAATCATCACGACAAGGATCGTTCTAATAGATTAAAGAGAATAACCCCTTTTTTACCATTTTTTACCCATAGTATACGAGCCGTATAATAATATACGGCCCGTATACAACCATCGTATACATTGTATGCGATCGGTAAAAATATTTTTTACCAATGGTATACGGCCGTATAAACCGTATACGACTCGTATACATATGGTAAAAAATGGTAAAAACCTCTTTAATCTATTAGAACGATCCAATAAACGAAGAACAAAGCCTATTTTCAAAACGCAGGTTCATACAGTGCTGTAATAGGTTGTGGTTCAGTTTGTTACCGTATACTGTTACTGTAGTTGAGGAAACCAAACGTAGACGGAGATGATAGGCCTGGTAACCGCAAGAGAAATCAATTGTCTCAAACACTACTAAACATCTGCTTTCTGAATCTGAATCAGAATGTTAACTTTTTAGTTGCTTATCTTGTTAAGTTGTGTATTGACGAAGCTGACAAACACATTGGTATTTTCTCAAAATGTGCAAACTTGAAGAATCTCACATTAAAGGAGTTTGCAACAACGGGATCAGATGGTTTGAGTATCTTTCATCCTCGTTTGGCTAATCTCACACTTGAAAATGACAACATTGGTATTTTCACAAAATTTGCAAACTTGAAAATGACAACTTGCGAGATCTGACCCAACCGAAATCCACAATTATTTTACTCATAAACCCTTGAATCCCAACGCTTCATTTGTAACCGTAAGGATGATGCAAATTTGTACGTAAAGATCTCTACACAAACTCTTCTACATCTTTTAACCAGTTGTCCATCACTTAAGACCTTGAAAGATTTGTTGAAATCGAAGCATTCACGAACCACAATAGACTCAGACTCATGTTCAAGTAAGTGTCTAAAAATCTAAAAATTCAGGTTTACCTTGTAAATTTCTCAAAACAAACTCTCGTTTCTTCATCTTCATCTTCAAGAACAATGATGAACAGATGATGTCAGATAATACTTCATTTGTTGAGAAACCATTATCTTGTGATACATGAACGTTGTATTCTTGTCTTTCAGAAGAGTTTGTATTGAACCAAGAATACTACAAACATTCTATACCTTGCAACGTATACAGGTGCAAGAGAATGGCGAGTTATTTTCAGTTATTTCTGTTGATTCACAAATTCCATTGTTTAAACCAGAATCAGGTTCTCAATACAAGGATCGTTCTAATAGATTAAAGAGAATAAACCATTTTTTTACCATTTTTTACCATAGTATACGAGCCGTATCAGAATATACGGCCCGTATACAATCATCGTATACATTGTATACGATCGGTAAATTTGTTTTTTACCGAGAGTATACGGTCGTATAAACGGTATACGGCCCGTATACATATGGTAAAAAATGGTAAAAAAAATTCTTTCTTTCCTTTTTTTAGTTGCTTCTCTTGTTAAGTTTCTGAACCAACCGAAATCCACAAATTCCAACAGTTTCTTTGTGGATTCCGTCCGGTTTCCAAACTCGGTCATTCCTTGTGATACATGAACGTTGTATTCTTGTCTTTTCAGAAGAGTGCTGTAATAGAGAAATCATCCTATGTCTTTTATCAACCGAAGAGGCAGCAAGGACAGATAATACTTCAGTTGTCGAGAAACCATACTGTCAAGAAACTAACATCTTTTAATACTTCATTGCGTATGTGCTTGTGCTGTAGAAACCGGTGATGAATTTGTGTATCTAAATCAGGTTCTCTGCCTTAGATCGGTCATTCCTTGTGATACATGAACGTTGTATTCTTGTCTTTCAAGACAAGGATCGTTGGAATGATTGTAGTAGCAGGACATTGGTACCACTGTGAAAATTGCATCAGGAGGGGAGAGAGTCTGATACAATAAGGATGTTGGGAATTAAATGCATGTACGTGACAAAATAAGGATGTTCGCATAAACATATATTCGTTTCATAACCTCCTCCTATAAATCAACCACAACTGACAAAGAGCCTGTATTAGAAGCCATCCTATGTCTTTTACCAACCGAAGAGGCAGCAGAAGACGTGTCGGGTTCTTCCAACATTCACGAACCACAATGGACTCAGACTCATACTACTCACCCTCCTCTGAGGAAAAGTTTTCCCGACGACTCAACAAAATCCTGATAGAGAAAAAACATCAACAACCATTTTTTCTTTTCCTTCAATTTCGAGAACATTCTCCCTGTGTATGTGCTTGTGCTGTAGAAACCGGTGATGAATTTGTATACACAACTGAACCTTAATTGATATTGTTTTAGACAACAACAACAGATAATGAACGGATTGTTGGTGGATAACACAAACAAGTTCTCCACAGTTTGTTATTCAGATCTCTATTCGGTCATCTTTCCAAACTACAACACACGATAAGTTTAAACTTTTATAGTGTGTGATTTGACCAAGAAATGATTGGAGGTGAAGGTTCAGTGCACGAAAAGTTTCTTACGAAATGTACGTGACGAAACAAATATGTTGGGAATTAAACGCATGTCCGTAATCCCGCGTTGATAGCTTCCGTTTTATTCAGACTCCTTACAACTCTCATCAAATGCCTCACCCTTCCTTTTATTCTATAAATATTAAATAAAGAATAACACCATGCCCGTAATCCCACGTTGATAGTTTCCGTTTTATTACAGTCATACGACACGTTTTCTTGTTCTTCAATCTTTGTTACTTGTTAATGTTTTATTTTTTTCTACTTTTAGAAAGTTTTGAGCACCTCACCACTCTAAAATATTTGAAAAATCAAAATTTCGTTCCATACGGGCCGTATAACAGTATACGGCCCGTATACACGTTCGTATACATTGTATACGACCAGGCAAACTTATTTACACATGGTGTATACGGCCCGTATACACCATCTGTAAATAAGTTTTCCCATGTGTTAATATTAGGACCCTATTTTCAATTGTGAAGGTCGCAAAGTTCGAAAGGTATTTAAGGTCAACAAATTATTTTTTTATAATAAACATATGATTAAGTTAATAATTAATTAATAAAGTGAAACTATTCAATGAAGTTTGGAGTGAGAAACTAAAAAGGAGATATAAAACAATATTACTTTTGGACTAACACGTTATGGTAAATACTTTTTCTATCAACACTAGTTTGGAATAAAAAAACTCTTAGTTTACCTCCAAAAAATTCTCATTACACGGTTAGTAACTGGGTTAATCGGTCTGAAAACGAGTTGGGGTGCCCACGTGTTCCGAGGGGGGGGTTAGTTTTCTCCCTCGCTACGTGGCAAGGAGGCTATTTGACTAAAACTCGTTGACCAACTCCCCCGCTATGCACTGGGGAGCCACTTTTCTAGAAAGTTGGCAACAATCTCAGATTTTCACACTTAGCCAATATTTTGCTATTTTCACCATGTTTTACCTAATTTGGCCCAAACTCAAGTTGTGATATTTAGGACTTCTCCTTTCTAGTTTTAAGTCCGAAATCCACAATCCGGACCCAGATTCGTTAGCCTCCAATTCGTTCTTTCGGTTAGGTGTTTTACCCAAACCGACCCATTATAAGGCATTGAGCATTCTAACTCAATCCTCCCATATTCATCATTATCTTTTCCATTTCCTCCAACCACAATCGCGATTGTGGTTGGTTATATTGGACAATACCTTAGCTTCTACGACCCTATGAGTCGTTTATACTTTGGTTTTACATGTTCGATTCATTGTTTGCGGCCAATAGACCGCAAACGACCCATTTTGTTCACCATTCATAGTCTTCTTCAAAACCATGAGTGGGGACTATCCTTTACTCGATTCTCACCATAGTTCGTCACTATGGTTGTCTTCATTAGGCAATACATCCGCTTCTATAACCGCGTGGGTTATTTATACTTCGGTTTTACATGCCCCTTTTTCACGATTTGACTTAAAATTCAATACCACATGACCCAAAAGGTCCTTCTTTCTACTTATTGATAGTGTACTACTTAGCATCATTCGAACATGTTAAATCATGACAATGTGGCAACATACCCTAGAGTTTTACCTTTTGACGAGTTTCCTTCCTTCTTGGCTTCCCGAAACCTCACTTGAATTGCCTATAGTTTTAACCCGAGTAACCATTAGCTTACATAATCATTCATGGCCATTTAATTCAAGGATTTACTAGCGATCATTTATAGCACTTTCACCAAAGTTTAAAGGGTTAATTACAACCAATTTCATGTAGGCATTTTATCAAACACTGTCAAGATCTGAGTCCCTCATGATTGTGTTTATTTGTAATAAATGAACAATTAATAAACATGATTCAATGAGTTATGCAGCGGAAATGAACACAAACTTTGTAAACACAATCAAAGAGGAAAATAGTTTTGATAAACACATGTTTTTCATCAATCGAAAGGTTACAAGGCAAATCAAAAGATTACAAAAGCTTACAAACTAAACTCCCCCTCAGCCTGATACTCCATGGTTGATTGCACACAAGATGAAAGGATTGGACTAGAGGAGAAGAACTCGCTCAGTCAATCAAATGTAAAAGTACAGAGTACTGCTCCATTTATAGGCAAACCAAACCACTGAGGCATCTCAGCTGACGTCACCATGAAAGCCACGTCTAACAGCCTAACAACCTGTAACCACTGTTCCTATACAAACACTGCTAATCTTAACCACTGATTCTACATAAGACAAGTAATACACTAAACTACTGCTATCTTCTTCTATCAGTGCTTTCCTCAAAGTTGATCAGTCCTTGAGTGGGCAGTGCTTTGTCATCAGTAGATTGAACCAGCAGTGTTTACTTCTTCAGGGCTATATTAGCAGTTTAAAGGGTAGCAACAGTAGTATACGGACAGTGGATAGAGGACCATCAGTTGTTATAATCACTTTCAAGGGGAAAGTCTAATGTAAACAACAGCTTATTGTGAATCCACTGTTGTGATCCGGTTTTGGCTTTAATTATCTGTTCCTCTGGTAGGGTTCAATCCCAACAATCTCCCCCTGGAACAGATAATGCCAAAACCCTTCATTATTCTGGATCTTTATTTTCTCATCAGAAGTTCCTTAGCTTGTCTTTTAAATTCTGCTTCAAAGTCCTTGGAACTTGAGTCATCCTCATCCCTGCACAGTGTAAGTTCATGGAGATCTTGTAGATCTTCAACACCAAGGTTTAGTGCTTGTTTCCTTGATATGTACTTCACTTATCCATTGGATCTGAATAGGGTCAATACATGGGTCTTTTGATCAGACATCCATTTTAGTATTTTTGAACCCAATGGGTTTCTTGGGAGAGGTTTATTTGCTGATGAGTTGGGAGATTTTGGCCTTGTAAATATTTGTGAAGCAGTATCCTGAGCTTTTGCTATCTCAGAATTTTCAGACATTTGTTGGAAAGCCATTTTTATGACATCATTTGCTGCAGCTATATCTTCTGCAACTTCTTTGTCAATCTACTCTTGTCTCTTTTGTTGATCTAGCTCAATGTGTGATATTTCTACTGATGTGTTTGGTAATGATGGTTTGTTTAAAACCTTTTTGGCAAGGTCTTGAAGCTTTGCTGATCTGTCTTTATCTAAAGCCATTTTCTTGATGGCTTCTTCAAAGTATTCAGCTTCCTTTTCCTTTTCTTCTGCAACAGTCAAATGTTTCCTCTTTTCTTGGTTTATCACAATGATAGAGGTATCTGCTGATGTGAACAGTGGTTTAGGATCAATGACCTGTTTTGGCTCTTTGTGTTCAGGCTTCTTTGGTGAATTACGATCTGTCATTTTTCTTCTTTTCAGCCTTTCATAAGCCTCATATGTATACTGTTTTGTCCATTTTGCTATGGCTTTAGCAGTATCCACCTTTGCATCCACTAGCTCCTGCTTCTTTCTTTTGTACTCAGACGTAAGGTCAGCAATGAGCTTTTTGTATTTGCTCCAGTTTGGAGCTGTCCTCTTCTTGCTTGGATCATTTTTTATTCTTTCAATTCTGTTTGCCTAATGCTTTAAAGCAACTATTGGCCATTCTTCAAATTGTTTTTCTTCAGCTGGATAGAATTTTTCTTTCATGATGTATGCAAGATATTCTTTTCTCATTTCTTTTCGTAGATCTGCTTTGGGTGGTAAACTTGACATTTCTTTGCTCAGATCTTTTGCATAGTCTTCCATCTGTTTGACTTTAGTGAGCAAAAATTCCATTCTTTCAGAAATGGCTTTGTCACTTTGATCTTCACATTCAAGTTTGGCTCTTATCTTAGCCTGCGTTGCTTTGATCTTGAGATATTCATCCATATTTTCTGGGACCATGAAGCCTATGAGAGAAGGAAATCTTCTTTTTGAAGGATCATCCTCAGTGTAGAATTGTCTCATCTCATTTTTGCAGCAATAGGATCATATTTGTCCTCATTTGCCTGAGTTGTTTTTCTTTTTCTGGTGTAAGTTTTATTCAGTGAAGGAGTACTTTTGGGTGATTTGTTGATTGTAGTGAAGATGACTTGAAGTGAAGTGAAGGT